>OY282558.1:370742797-371107797 GCA_958295665.1 Tipula vernalis
TTAAGTTGGATTAATTATGTATTTTCCAAAGTTTCGGTTACAGTTCTTACTAGGGCATTCAACACTTGTATACCGGAAACCGAAATACCGGTATTCCGGACCATTTTTCAGTGCCGGTATTGAGCAATCAATACCGGTGTTTCAGGATTAAAATTTTTATTGATTATTCGCCCAAAAAGCATTGAATTGTAATTACAGTCAGAATTCTTATTGGAATCGTATAAAGTCAAATTTTTTATAAACTCTTGAAAATTTATAAACAAAGCAAAGTTCATGGGAAGAGAAACCAAATTTTGAGAGTGTTGGAACAATTAACCCGTATAGCTCATTCGTATGATTGATATTTCACTCTAAAAAAAAGAAAACGGAATTAAAAACAACAAAAACGACGTTTCAATAATTTTGCTCCATTAATAAATAAAATTAGAAAGATTGAAAAAGTTGTTCCGACGATCACCGACCAAAAATGTTAGTCTAAAATCTTACTTTAAACTGAATGCGTCAAAGCACAATATGTTATCTTAGAACCAAAAACCAGATTACTTTTTATGATGGAGCGGTTTTATAAATTAAGAAATTGCATCTTAAAAGCTCCGATCGAAGGCAAATCAACTATCAGCTTTACGGAAACGGGCGTTCTTAGAGTATAAAATCAACGATTTCTATTATTTTACCAGTCAAACTGGCAGTAGAAAAGTTGTGTCGGAGGGATACTACTCTTCTGTCGGCTGATGCTACCCTAGCATTCATGGTTTAACATTTGGTAGAAGGACCATTAGCTGACCGAATGAAAACCTCTTTGGTCCAGAGAATCATAGAAAGACGAACTTATCTTACCTTTTGCAGTATTTGCACAAAGGTAAGCAAGTCCAAAGCATTTTTGGCTCGGGTGTCAATTTTAACCGACTAACTACAAAGGAAATAGTTAATATAACTGGAAAGAAATGGAAGGACATCTTTATCGATTAGATTGCAAGAAAGGCTTGACGTTGCAATAAACACTGAGGTTTTTAAGATAATTGCACAAAAAGTAAATCGAGGTTGATTATGTTGTTATGTATATTATTTAAAACTATTTTTCTAATGCTTGATGTTTTAATAAGTGTTACATGAACAATACCGGTATTAATATCGGTATTTCGGTTTTGTTGTCAAGTAATACCGAAATACCGGTAAGTAAAAATTTATAATCGATGCATTACGGATAATTTTTGGGAGTTTCTTGCTTAGTGGTGTATAATTAGGTAACTAGTGACAGGTTTAGATTGGGTTGATTGTGTATTTTCTTGTGCTACCTCATTTAATAAATATATTACTAACAAAATCATACTACCTATCGACTACTTAGGTATTTGTAACCGAGTCGATTCTTTATTACATATGTATATACTTTTCCTTCAATTTTGTTATAAGTCAAAGGGTGCACGGTGGACCTGCGTATTTCAGGATGCTTGCCTTAGGCTTGGTCGTACACTGTCAACATTTAACTTTTATTTCGAAATTTTCGATAATATATATAATCGCCAAGATTTCATGAATAATCCAACCAATTAAGGTTCAGGGCAGGCGATTGCTAAAGTTAAAACATTCTACCAATTTAAATAACAAATCATTTAAAACAATATTTGCTGAGGTGAGAATTTGTAGAATTTTAGCATTAGTTCATTTATTCCAAATTATTGGCTTGAGCAAGAAGAGACTAAATTGGTTATTCTTATTAATATTTAATTAAATAAAAGAATAAGAAATAAGGATGTGTAGCAATTCAATAAATTTTCTTCAGAATTTGATTAAAATTTGCAAAATTTTTGAAATCAAATTAAGTTTTTATAAATCTGATTTAATTTGTAAGACTAATAAATAATGGAAGTTAGTCTGGAACTTGGATTTAATTCAAAAATAATATTGAAATAGAAATAATCCATTTGTTAAATGGAGATAATTCTTCTCCTAACCAAAGTTTATTTGAGTATTTTCTAAAATTATCCAACGTTAGATCTATTTTTTTTCTTAACGAAGAGCATCAGACCTTAAAGTACATTTGTAGAAATAGTATGTTATATTATTAATATATTTTTTATAACCTGTTATAATCGCATCATAATTGAGCGAGTTTTTATTTAAAAAGGAAACCGGTCACTTTCAATTAAAAATCTTCTTCACAGATTTTCGTACATTATTTGATTTATGTTATCACACGTCTAAATCAAAATAATAATAAAAATTTAACAATTGGAAATAAATGATAGATAAAAAGCTAATTAAGTTCTTAAAGGGGTTTCAACACATATACAATTTATCTGCCTACATGACAAACAAAAACATTACAAATTGTGAGTATAAAAATATTAACTACAGACGACGTCGTTCTAAGTTGATGTTGATGTAATATAGGAATTTAAGTGATTAAGTGAGAATACATACTTTAAAATTTGTTTTTATTTATGATGTGTCTTTGTATTAACGACGGTGTATGAAATATTCACACGTTATTAAAAAGGTAACAAACATCACTGATGTACAAACATTGTTTTATATACATAAAAAAAAATTTGCTTTATTATACGAACAGTATCTTGTCCTTGAGCATAATATACGTGTATATACAAAATTGAAGACACACAGTGACATACATGCGTCTAAACATATACATTATAATAAAATATTTAAATATTTAAAAAAATAAAAAGTAAAAATAAAATGAAGGATAAATGAAATTAAAATAAACTAAACAAATTAATATTAAACAAATAAAATTAAAAATAAATTAAAATACTCATCGTACTAAAACTGTTAGTTCTGTTTGTAATCCATTTTCAGTAACCACTCCTGATTCAAATTTCATATTAGTGTCGTCTACATTTAATCCCACCTTTGAATTTTCCCCCGAACGTTTATGCCTGTGCATGCCATGCCGACCGCTTCGTATCGAGTTCGAATCACAACAATATTTACACTGACATTTACACAGAATTTCATTGAATTCCTTACGAAAATTATCATTAAGCCATCCGTACAGCAATGGATTTGAGCATGCTGAACTCATGCCCATCATATGGCAAACGGCATATATCACAAAAAATGTTTCATTTATTTGCAGAATATCGAGTTCAGCAATTAAATTGAATATATTTAGCGGCAGCCATGATATACCAAATATTGCCGCAATACTAATGAGTAAATAATTTGTGCGCCTCATTCGTCGATCACGTTCCTTGTCACGTCCCGATTCTACTACCGCTGGTGTTGGTGTTGTTGCATTTGTTGTACCATTTAGATTGCTACGTTCTGCTGCTGCATTTACACTCGCGGGCCGATTACCAAGCGGCATACGAGTCTTGAGTTTAAAATAAATCCGCATATAGGCCGCTGATACAATAAATATTGGCAATAAATATTGTACAAATAATGAAATGGCGGAATAGTATGCTCGCCCATTTGTAATGCCTCGCCAATCCTCGACACAATACGCTACATATGGTATACCCAGCAGTTGTAATTTTTCACTTGTTCTCACTTCGAGCCGCTTAACAAAAAACATTGGCGATGACAATAATACAGATAGTAGCCATATGCCGACCAGGATTCCGACAGCACCCATTTTTTGTAAATTATCACGAGTAGGATATACTATGACCTGAAATGAAACAAATTTTAAATTAAACCTTTTTCTATTCATTGTATACAGCTAAAAAAAAAAGCAGGAAAAATTACAACCGGAGGATGAACCAACCCAAAAAAAAAACTTTTTTTTTTAATTAAAAAAAGTTTTCGAGTATTAAATTAAAACGATACCTCTACCTCTTAAATCATCTTACGGATCAAAAACAAAAATATCCTTAAGCACTAATAACACAGTAAACAAAGATAATTTTTGTAGTGGCCGCAATACCCGCATTAAATGCCATCACCGGCTTACACAAATAGAGAAAAAAATTTGTTTTTGATCGATCAACTCGTAGCATAAATTAAAAATTCGAGACACGAATACTTTTAGTTAGAAATCAATTAAAATCGTTCTTGGGTTTTTATTAAATTACAAAAAAAATAAAAAAATTAAAAGTTGTCTAACATAAATATTTGGTCCGTGCGGTGTAGTAGGGACATCATCTTACAGATATATTCTGTTGTTGTTTGCTTGTGATGTAGAGAGCACAAATAAAAAAATTAAAAATAAAGTTGTCGACATTGTTTGCGGGTTGTAAAAGTTTTAAAACGGAAATCGGAAAATGTAAAAAAAGTTTTTTTTTGTTATTTTCTTTTTTTGGTTGATCTAGATACTAGATTTTTCAATTGGATTAAAAAACTTCATATTTGTATCCATAGTTCAACAAACCAGTTTATTATAAACAAGTATGACTCGTTCTAAACCTTGAAAATATTTACCAGCAGAAAGGTGAAGGTACGAAAAATTGAGAATTTTTGTTTCACATTTTGTTTTCTTGGTAAATTTTGCCAAAAAAAATTGCGAGATACCTAATGGCTGATTAAATAACAATAAATACCTTCTTAGAACTCAGATCTTACATAGATCTTTATTAGAAAATGGCTTGGACAAGTCAAAGCAGGTATCCCTAAAGGAATTATAACCATACAGATCCAATCAAAGCGAATAACAAAGCTTCCCCAAATTAACATTAGTTCTTCAACGTTGAATAGTTAGAAAAATTTATCATTACCTGATTCAAAATTTTACAAGTCTAACGAGGTAGATCTAATAATTTGTATCGATAATTTTTTCAACATTTCAGTTGATGGACAGATTGACGGTACTCACAATGATGCTACTCGAAACAACAGGAAATTTGGATAGATTGTGATAAGTAAAATTAACGATAGTAACCCCTGTGAAGGGCTTCTGGGAACTGAAATTAATTTAAAACAAGGTATACCACCAGAAAATGTCTTTGTAATGATAGTCTTATGGAATATGTTGCGACACTCAGTATGGCGGTCCAAAGATTGAAAAGAATGGAACGTTGGTCCCTTCGTAATAAGGAGTTACATTCACTTGATAAACATTTCATTAATTAACATTTGAGTTTTGCCCATAAGAGCGACATTCCACACGATACCGTTAATCATGGAAGTTGATTGTTGTTATACCTTGGAGTTATGGAACCTTTGTTCAGTTCAACAACTTGTAGAGTTGTATTTGATAGTTCCGCGAAATTTAGCTCTGGCGAATCATTAAACGATTGTTTAGCAGTAAATCTTAACAAATGTTGGTACATTCGGCACTTTACGCATAAGATTAATTAACCAAATTGCTCAAGATTTAATAAATTCTGAGCTAAAACTATCCAGAAAAATATGTACGTTTGATGATCCCAAGACTGGTTTCACTTGGTGATACGTGAGACGAGGTACAAATATTAAAAGATTCAATCGAAGAAATTTTCTCCAGCTATAGTTTTAACTTGCGAAAGTTAGTGTCAAACAAGTTCCACTTCCAGATAAAGAACATCCAGCAAAATAATAGGAAATACCACTAATAACATTTTCTAAACTACAAGAGTACAAACATCAAAAAGTTCAACGGTTTAACTAAGCCAACTGGGTTATGCTGCTGTTATTTATTTCAAGGTGATCACAGAAAACGAGCAAACTTACAGCTGTTTGGTCTCTTCTATAATGGAGGTGATACTTATAAAGCAACAAAGTTGTCAGTATTTCGGCAGTATTGCTTTCAGGCAGTATAATTATGAAAAAATTAAACGTAAATATTTATGGAATTTTCTTGTGGCCAAATTCTATTATTGTACGATTATTGTATCTCATCGGCGCCAACAATTATATCCAATTGTACATCACAGATAGTTTTTGGAAGATTATTTTCGAAAAACTCTACTTTGCACAATACTGATCGAAAAATAGCATGTTCTCACAGATTTGTTGTAGGTTCAAGCAAGCAAAAGCCTAACTGAAAGAACTTATGAAAAACTGTTTGAAAATACTGTATGTCTAAATGATCAGCAGAAATATTTTAAGCAAGCAAATGAAGACATTCAGAAGTTAGATACGGTCAAAATAATTAGTAACCTTAAAGCGCTCAGCCCGTTTATTAATGAGTCAGGGATTTTACGAGTCGATGGCATATTGAATAAATGGTAGCACCATTTCCTACACGGCAACCTATAAGTTTGTCATCAAAGTGAGCGTTAACTAATCATTGAGAATTTGAAAAAAAGTCATAAACGCACTAGCTCAACTCTACTCCTGGCTTAGTCAAGGCTACAGTGAAAACAAAGAGTGAAACACAGCTTACGGGCAATCTACCAAAGTACAGACTAGAGTTATTTCGAATATTTATCAAAGCTGTGGTTGATTTCGCTGGGACAATGATGATCAATTTAACCAAGGGATAAGGGCAGAAAAATTACAAACCATGTATGTATGTGTATGTTTATTTATTTGCCTCAGCACAAAGACCGATGTCAGCAGTGATGCATTTCGTACCGTAAGCGAAAATGGTTCTTATTTTATTTGGGCAAACAACCAATTTCAAAAATCTTTCGAGAATTGTATTGAGCAGTCTAATGAAATTTTTAATTTTCCGTCCAGAAATGCAATTAATTGGTACATTATACATCACAACGCGCCTCATTTTACTGGTATTTGGAAAAAACGTTGATTCCCAAATAAGGTGATATGCTGATATGATTACATTAAGATATGGTGTTATTTATATTATAATTAGGCCAAAATACAGAGTTCATTTACATTATGCCTTACATAATAATGTAAAAGTTTATACAGTACATTGTAAATCAAAGTACTCGAATTAAGATATCAAATATTTATAAATAGAATTTAATGTAGAGTTTTCAAAATGTATTTAATGAAAAGTCAAAAATATCAATACTGTCATCACAAAACAAAGTGCTATGATTCATCAATATCCGATAGCGTTGGAGTAATAGTTTTCAATATGTTTATCTTTAGGCGTAAGTTTACTTTACGTGTACATCGAGAAAAACAGGTAAGGAGTATAAATTTTCAACTTTTTTAAATGTAGAATTGTTTATCAATAGTTTTTAGGAGATGCTAGCTAAATTTTTTCGGAAAATTGTCTGGTTTTCCGGGAAAAATTTCACTTTTTTTGATTTTTATTTTTTCAAAATCAAGTAAGATGTAAATTTTTTGATAATTTTTGACGTTAGGATTGTGTATCTATAATTTTTAGAAGGTACAAGCCAAATTTACCGAGAAAATGCATCTCCTTTTCCGCAAGAATTTTACTTTTCCTTTATACTGTTTTTCTTTAAAAATATTTGCTTCCTCAACCTAGAAGGCACATATCAAAAAGTTTTATCGCCCTTGTAGCTTCTTCTGGAAAACAATTTTTTTATTGTAATTTTAATTCGTTGTGTACCTTAGAGGATGGCTACCGCCCCTAAACCCCCGCTTTTCCAGAATTTATGCAATTCTTCCTATTAAAAATTTTAATTATAACTTTAAAATAAGGGACAAAAAATGGAAAAATTGCAAAATGTTCCTGGAAAAATTGCAAAATTTTCCCGGAAAAATTAATTGCACTGTCGAAAAATTGTTGAGATACAGTCCTAATATCAACATTTTTAGAATGACAATTTTCCTGGAAAATGAGGCAATTTTCCGGAGAAATCTGGCTTTCACCTTCT
Source organism: Tipula vernalis (assembly GCA_958295665.1). Taxonomy (NCBI): domain Eukaryota; kingdom Metazoa; phylum Arthropoda; class Insecta; order Diptera; family Tipulidae; genus Tipula; species Tipula vernalis. The sequence continues at coordinate 370,750,441 of OY282558.1, forward strand.
AAAAACTATAGATACACAAACCTACATTAAAAAATTTTCAAAATATATATTCCTTATCTGATTTTCTCGATGTACACATACGGACTTGGCCAAAATTATAAAGCACCCCTCCCAAATTGCATTATCTACAAAACGAATGAAGACAAAAATTAAAACTCAATATTTTTAGGAAATACTTTTTATATTTTATTAATTTTAGTATTTTGTAGGTCCTCCTTTGGCTTTGATGACAGCCAGGACTCTTTTATTCATCGACCGTACTAATTTTTCGCAGGTATTTTTTGATATATTTTTTAATTCCTCTGTCAGCGCACGTTTGAGGTCGTCCTTTGAAGACATACTGCGATCCTTGATTTTTTTTTTTAAATTGTCCAGAAATTTTCAATGGGATTTAGGTCTGGTGACTGGGCGGGCCAGTCCATGACTCGAATTTTTTTTTTTCGAAACCTACTCATCGTAACGCGGGAAGTATGGCAGGGGGCATTATCCTGTTGATAAATTATCGAAGAATTATCCGTTTCTCCAAAGATTTGCCGAATTGAGGCATTCAATGCAGCCTCGAGGACGGTAACATAGTTGGTACTGTTCATCGGACCCTCACAAAACAACAGTTTCCCCACCCCTGATGATGCCATACAACCCCACACCATCAGTTTACCCCCTCCATGCTTTACGGTAGGCACTATACAATCAGGATTGTATGCTTCCCCGACTCTTCTTCTTACGATGGTTGCGCCAGGAGTTCCAAAAATCTATAAGAATTCCATCAAATTTAACATAAATTTCTCTATTATTTCTTTTAAAATACATAGCACAATTTTTTATTTTTTTTTTTGACTAATTATTTTTTAATATTTATTTTTTATATTTACCTCAAAAGTAGATTCATCTGACCAAACAACTCTCGCCCAATCCACGTCATTCCAATGTTTGTGTTCTCGAGCCCATCTCAAGCGACTTTTTATGTTGGTAAGTGAGAGTAAAGGTTTTTTTCTTGCTTTACCACCTTTCAATCCAGCTTGCTGGAGCCTTCTTCTAACTGTCCGTGCCGAAATGTGAACTTCTTGTTCTGTTAAATGCTCTGCAGCTACCTCAGCAGATGTTTTTCTTCGGTTTTTGAGAGATTTTCGCACAATTTGTCGATCGTCTCTTACCGAAGTGATACGATTTCTGCCTGAGCGTAGTTTATAGGCATAGTCCCCGGTCTCTTTAACCCTTTTCAATGTAGATTGAACTGCTCCACGAGAGCATTTTAATTTTTGGGATATTTTAATTTGGCTTACACCCTGGGAATCCAACAACACAATTTGTGCCCTTATTCCTTCACTGAGTTGGCACGCTTTAGGCATAATTATCACAAACACACTTTTTTTCTCAAAAAACTTACGAAAACTGTTTTTGATTTAAAACACTTTATGTGAAGACTGCACACGATCAAATACAAAACTAAAATAAAAAAATTTTACGACGAAATTTTACGACTTTTTAATATATAATGCTAATAGATAGGGGTGCTTTATATTTTTGGCCAAGCTGTAAAGTAAAATTTAGCCAACATTTCTAGACCGATTGGAGCAATTTAGAAATTAATTTCCGCTAGGAAAGATGTGTTAGTTTAATGGATCAGCATTATCTTATATAGCAGTAATTCATCCAAAAATAACCGACGAGATTCCAAACTTAATAATTTTAATCTATAATACGATGATATGTTGATATTCTATAGGCATACATTTATTTATTTTACATTCACTGACTACCACAGTCAGTTCACACACATTAATCTCGAACACATCTCGAACACGTTTAAAAAACACAGAAGTGCACTTTTTATTCTAGGTACACCAAGCTCGCGATAAATAACGAAAAATATAAACGTCATCGAGCAAACGGTGCAGTGGATAAGGTTGCGGCGGTTGGATCGGGAGGTACCATTTTCGAATCCCTATAGGAGCGGATGCAAAAGGGATCTAAGGCCCTCTGTTGAGAGTGCAGAATCCATGGGCCGATCAACCTTTCATGTCAGAATTATTGGTTGGCATGAAGCAATGCAATGTGAAGGAGGTTTAAACGAAAACGGGTCTATAACCGTACGTCCTCGATTTGGCTACTGCGTGAGGTAAGACGTAGAAAGCGAAACTGCGAAAGAGTTGGGAGTGTCTTGAGCTCCAAAAAATATTTCATAGATAGAAACTAACAAACAAACAAATATAAACGTCAATATGGTAGTACAAAACGAGAGGTGAAAGAAAGCAGAAACGAGTCGGTTTTATTTAAACGTAAATTGTGCATCTACAGATATAAATGATACACATTAAAAGTTTAAAACTACCATAATAAAATAAAATGATGGTGAGATAATATGATGATATAATGATATTATGGTATAATGATATGATGATACGATGATTTAATGATATGGTGATATGATGATATGGTGATATGATGAAATGATGAAATGATGATATGATCAGATGATCATATGATGATATGATGATATGATGATATGATGATATGATGATATGATGATATGATGATATGATGATATGATGATATGATGATATGATGATATGATGATATGATGATATGATGATATGATGATATGATGATATGATGATATGATGATATGATGATATGATGATATGATTATATGATGATATGATGATATGATGATATGATGATATGATGTGATATGATGATATGATGATATGATGATATGATGATATGATGATATGATGATATGATGATATGATGATATGATTATATGATGATATGATGATATGATGATATGATGATATGATGATATGATGATATGATGATATGATGATATGATGATATGATGATATGATGATATGATGATATGATGATATGATGATATGATCATATGATCATATGATCATATGATCATATGATCATATGATGATATGATGATATGATGATATGATGATATGATGATATGATGATATGATGATATGATGATATGATGATTTGATTGATGATATGATGATATGATGATATAATGATATGATGATATGATGATATGATGATATGATGATATGATGATATGATGATATGATCATATGATCATATGATCATATGATCATATGATCATATGATGATATGATTATATGATGATATGATGATATGATGATATGATGATATGATGATTTGATGATATAATGATATAATGATATGATGATATGATGATATTATGATATGATGATATGATGATATGATGATATGATGATATGATGATATGATGATATGATGATATGATGATATGATGATATGATGATATGATGATATGATGATATGATGATATGATGATATGATGATATGATGATATGATGATATGATGATATGATGATATGATGATATGATGATATGATGATATGATGATATGATGATATGATGATATGATGATATGTTGATTGATATGATGATATGATGATATGATGATATGACGATATGATGTCTATTAGACAGTTGATGCGACCGGTTTTGAAGCCATAAATATACTTTGTAATCCACGTAGGTGGAAGGGGCATATAGTTTATCCCAATATTGTAGCAATCCTATAGCGGTGTCGAAATTAATCGGTGAACTTAAATGTACTGCAAGTATCCGGTAAGTTAGTTTCGTAGCACAACGTCGATCTTGCTGAAGTGAAGTTGACAAACCGGATAACTTGTTTAATATCAGATTATTTCAAATTTATTAGAAGGTAGATTGTTTTTATTTATATTCAAGCAATTCTTAATATTTAAAAAAATTATTTTATTGGTTATTTTATTTTTACTTATTTAAGCTTAAGCTTTCAATCGCAATTCGATATCATTGTAAGGATGCTTTTGACAATGATGCCGAATTGAGATTGAAACTCAAGCTTAAATAGAAGGTGTAGGAAAGGAAATTATTAATTATATAAATATTATTAAAGCAAAACAGTTTTTTTATTGGATTTATTCATCATCTCAAGACTTTATTACGCTAATTACCAAATTGGCATTTTCCGGGGTTCGATGATTCCTTAATTTTCAGAATATTCTTTTTCATTTGCGCCTATTTACGTTCGAATAAAAAATACCCTTCTTGTGGACACTGCATTTTGTTTTTCCGCTATTCACCATTTTCAACACTACAAATGTCCCTATTCCAAAATATGTCCCTATTCACCAAATGTAAATTTGCTCTATAACCATAAAATTTCGGATAAGTACCAAAATGGTATCGTCTCTGTAAGCTAACAGTGAAATTTTTTTTTGACGTAAGGCTACATATTTTGATTTTAACGATCCATAACACGGCTGATCGGCCATTTTTCGACATGATTTTTTCTGGAAACAATGCAAGAAACCAAGATTTTAAAATTACATTATACAATCGTGATTCCTATCCTATACATTCTCTAGTAAAGTCTAAATAATTTCCTTACTCTTGTTGACAAGCCGAAGGTATAAAGGGTGTTATTGATCACCCCATTTATTGTATTTACTTGTGAAAGTTTAGTATCAAAGATGACTGATTACTTTCGAAATGTGAATCTTATACCATTATATGCGATTGTTCAAAAATCGACAATGGTAGCAAATACTGAGTTCGCTAGAATCAGGAAGTGAACATTTTTTATTCAAAGAAATGGACCGATTCCTCGAAAAATAATTTACTTAACTATTTCGATTAGAAAAGGCTTGTAACTATCCTCATACATTTTCCACCATTAAATTTTCAAGCCAGCTTGATTTGTTATGTTTTAATTTTTGGCATTTCTTTTTTGTCTAAGACTATACTTTACTTACAGTGGCTAGTTCAATCAAGGCGAAGTTCTTACAGTTTGTGAATACCAGTCTTTAGTAATTCGTAAGTTTTTCGCTATAAGCAATTTCTGTAGGGTTACAGCTATAGAACTTTGACATTTTATGAATAGGGGCATTAGCTTCTAAATTACGATATATACTAAAGCCAACTCCAAAATAAGTTCAACACATTTTAGTGGCTAAATTACACTTAACCCTTAGAACGGAAACTCCAGATATTATTTGTGTCTAATTTGACCTAAAGTAGATTTTGTAATCTAAATCTACAAAACTGTGTTACTCTACGACTTTCTTTGGTGTCAAATAGATTTTAAGAGCTAGGTCCGTTTATAACATCATTTTTTAGTTATATTTTATTTTAAATTTTAATTTTTTTTTATTTTAGGAGTAAATTTTGTAAGCCTATTCACTTTAAATTGAAAAATAATGTTTCATAATTATTGACAATTAAACTATTTGGAGGACTGGAAAAATGTTTAACCACTAAGCTAACATATCAAATAAGAAAACTATGTACATTGAAAGTTTAATTTTCATTTCTCTCGAAACGATGATTTTGTCATTTGGCGTAATTTAGTCGGTCGACTTTAAAAATAATAGAAAAATTAATAAGCAATCCAAAAAAATCAGGGCAGATGGTGTCTTCTACATAGCCGTATGTGTCTTGTGTGTTAACGTGTATAAGCGGTTTATTAAAATAAATTTATTTAATATTAGCATCTTAAAATTGGAGTGCAGTGGCTGTTTATAAAATCGCTTGAAATCAGAGATGACTTCATTCCGTTAGTATTATGCTTGAGACAGGAAGTCTAAGGATCAACCTAAGCACCATATTTATTTAAATTAATTTCAATGCTTATTGGTGTTGTGTAATTTCCCATGACGAAATTTCGTGTCACTCACTTTCCGAACATTTGCCTCTGAGGTGCTAGAAGTTATCACGTCACAATGAACATATGGCTTATTTGACGAAATCAATCCTGTTGAGCTTATCAAATCGTACTTTTAACATATTGATTGAACATTATAGATTTGCAGGTAACTTCACCGTTTATTTGTATCTATCGCAAAAGAGAATAGACAATTTTCGAATGTTGAAATTATATTATGCTGCTACGAATATTGCCGCACAAGTAATATGTATTTAATTTCTAAAATTCCTTCTAGTCTTTATGTTAATTAAACTATGTTAATTAAATTGAGTTTTATTTTTAATTTATTTTAATTTAAATTATTTATTTATTATTGAATATAGCCATAATATACAATTCCTAGAAATTCATAAATAAATTCTTTTCAATAATACAAAAGAAAATATTTATGTACACAATAAAAACTTTGTTGTTTGCATAAAATTATAATCAAGTATGATTGACAATTCTATTGGCTTCAATTAAGTTGAGGTAAAGTATGGGGGTATTAATTTAAAACTCAATAATAAAATATTCGCATTTAGGTGAAAGTTCACAAGCCGTAGCAACCATTATTCTAAATAGAATAAAAAAATCGTTTAAAAAGCTATACTTCAACTTAAAAAATCTAACGACTTTTCGAATACGAATTTAGTATTTTTACAAAATTAAACAGAAAAGTAGAAAAGCTTTTAACTTTTTAAACGCCATCATACAAATTTCAAATACATTCATTATCAGTAAAATTTCAATTATATTTTTTGTCATCTCGCCTGTCTATTCGCATTTAACAATCATTTCGAATAGCAGAAAATTATTATTTAATTTTTTTTTTTTATTTTGCAATTTGATTGAGCGACGTTCTGTTATTATGGGGTGTCTGGATGGTATACGCATAAAGAAAATACGAAAATCATTAACTTTTTTAGTTTAACTTAAAATTAAAATTGCGTTTAGGTTTACAACAATCAAATAATTTATGTAAATTATTTTCCTAATTCAAGAAGATCATAAATCAACCAATGTAACCATAAAAAAACAAGACTTATTCAAATAACATACCAGACACTTGTTGGTAAATTAATAAATAAATTCGTGTCAGAAGGTCGAACATATCGATTGTGGAAATGTGGACGTCCACCTGGAATTAGTTTAGATAGAGTAATTTCAGAGAAGGACTATCAGGTCATTTTGATGTTATTCCTGAAAAATCCACCAATTAATATAAAAATAAAGATTCAATTATTCAAGAGGATAACGACCCTAAACAACGAAGTCGCCTTTACACTCTGTGGAAACAGCAAAATGGTAATCAAACTTTGGGTTGGCCCTCACCGAGTTCAAATACTAGTCCGATCGAAAACGGCTGGGGTTTTAGAAAGACAAAGCATAGAGGAAAAAGAATAACAATCATATAAAGAATATGTGGTCAAATTAGGTGATAGTGGTATTCGATCATCATTAGCAACCATAAGCAACCTTGGCTAATCCAAAGATGAACGTATTGAGCTTGTAATGCTCAATCTCATCAGATACTTCACTTCGGCACAGTATTCGCTGAAATTGGGTATCATCTTCAGTATCCCAGATTTGGATATTCGTTGATGAATTTAGCATTTTGCAGCTTTCTTTCCAATTCGAGAAACCTCCGCTTGGCTGCATTCACCGAATTGCCAAACTGAGCGGTCTTATTCTTAAATGGAATGGCTATTAAGTATCGCCTCTCACCTTTTTCATATGTTTGAAAAATTTGTAGCACTTGCTCAACTCTTTTTATTTAAATGAAACAAAAGTTGTGGACAGCTTTACCTATCCACTTTATCAAATAATTGCCCAATACCTGGTTCTACTGGTTATTTACATGTTTTACGTAGGCTTACACTTTTAAAAGTACACTTACACTTTTTGTTAATGTAGCAACACTTTGTGTGAAATACTTCACACCGTGGCACATCAAAAACATAAAACATAAGTACGTGCTTAGTTTTTATTATGTCTCCATCACATCTTACAAGTGGTTCAAAAGTGTTTTGACCCTAGCTGGAGATTAGTGCAGACCTTTTGAAAGATACTCTTCATTTTCAAGCGTTTATCACATGCCTTATCACCATCGAGATTAAATTGAGACACGTTAGAAAATAAATTTTGTTAAATAAGTTTAGCAAACTGAAATAATTTTGATCCATCGTATCAACAATTTAGTATTACTGTCTCTAAAGAATCAAAAATATTTTAGTCCCGTACAAATTTTATGAAAAAAGAAGCTTCAGTCGGAAAACATGTTTTTCGTTCATGAAACTGTTTCACTGAAATACATTTTCAGTATTTAGGTTAAACAACCTTTCTGAAAGGTATTTCGGTCACAAACTTTTAAACAGAGAGTTAGTTTTGGTTGGTTGATTTCTTGACTCAAATATCTATGTACACCTATGTTTAGTTTCGGGAATACCAGTTAAAAATATTTCAGTCAAAAAAGACTGGAGTTCCGGTCAAAAAATAAAAGGAAACTCAGTTAAAATAATTTTAGCCTGAAATGCATTTTTAGATTATAATTCATTACAAAAACGAATAATGCATTCAATGTCAAAACGTCTTTATTTGGACAGAAGTACCTCTTTAAATGATGTTTAATTCCTACATTGTATTGCCTGATCTCCTTTATATTTTTGACTGGTATTACCGGAGCCAACTTTTCGATAGTTCAAGTTTACGAAGATCCTGATGATGTCGCAATATATTATCCACCTGTAAAGAGATAAATTGGTGCAGCATGCTGCTCAATACTTTTGAAAGAAACAGATTAGGTACAGAGCAGTTCGGAATCGCTAATAAAAATAAAAATTATTTACCAGACTGTTTTTATAAATTATACGTGCCCCATCTAGGGCTCATATCCTCGGGTATCAGGTACCCGGGTACCCGGCTATTTTTCGAAATTTTCAAATACCCGAATTAAATAGAACTTTAAAGAAAAAAATGTTAAAAATAAAAACAATTAACTGACTAACAAGTAACAATTCACATCATTTTATATGGGAAAAATACTTGGTATTCTGCGTTATAAGGGTGAAATATTTGGTATACCATCTGTTCTAAACATAGAGGTTATACGGTAAATATAGTTGGTACTACACCTATTCTACAAATAATGGTTAAAAGGGGAAATTTCTTGGTCTACCAATTGTTCTAAAAATAGGGGTATCAGGGAAAAAACTTGAATTGGTATTCAAAAATTATAAAAATAGGGGGTATAAGGAAAAATACTTGATATTCTATCTATTTTACAAATCGGGGGTACAAGGGAACAATACTTGGGATTTCACCTATTCTAAAAGTAGGGGGAAATAAGAAAGAAATTCTTGGTATTCCACCTATTCAAAAATAGGGGCTATACGGGAAAAATGCTTGGTATTCCACCTAATCTAAAAATAGGGGTATAAATGAAAAATACTTGGTATTCCACCGATTCTAAAAATAAAGGTATGAAGAAAAAATACTTGGTATTCCAACTGTTCTAAAAATAGGGGTTATAAGGGAAAATTTCTTAATGAAAAAAAAATACTTGATATTTCACCTATCCAAAAATAAGAGGTATAAGGAAAAAATACGTGGTATTCCGACTAATCTAAAACCAGGTGGTATAAGGAAACATTCTTGGTATTCTATCTATTTTAAAGATAGGGGATATAAGGGTATTGGTATTCCACCTATTTTAAAAATAGGGGGTATAAGGGAACAATACTTGGGATTTCACCTATCCTAAAAGTAGGGGGGAAATAAGGAAGAAATACTTGGTATTCCACCTGTTCAAAAATTGGTGCTATAGGGGAAAAATACTTGGTACTCCACCTAATCTAAAAATAGCGGCTATAAGTGAAAAATACTTGGTATTCCACCGATTCTAAAAATAAGGGTATAAGGGAAAAGTACTTGGTATTCCAACTATTCGAAAAATAGGGGCTATAAGGGAAAATTACTTGCTGATCGACCTATTCTAAAAATAGGGGTTTTTAGAAAAAATACTTGGTATTCCACCTATTCAAAAATACGGGGTATAGGCAAAAAATACATGGTATTCCACCTAATCTAAAAATAGGGACGTAAGGAACAAATACTTGGTATTCCATCTGTTCTAAAAATAGGGGGTATAAGGGAAAAATACTTGGTATTTCACTTATTTTAAGAATAGGCAATATAAGGGAAAAATACTTCGTATTCCACCTATTCTAAAAATAGGGAGTTTAAGAGAAGAGATTTATTTTATTTTATTATTTATAAAATTTGTTATTAAAGGCCAACCTAATGCTTTCACTTGTAGTTTTGAGCGTATGTTCATTCACAACGGATTGTGGAACTTGAGGTTGCTCAACATTATTTATTATAAGTAATAATTAAAATTGTAAGGTTTTATACTCCTGGATCACATCACATCTATTGAAATTACATCGCTTTTGTTTTTGACTTTTTCGGCAGTAATGTTCTGCTATTCAATGCCTCAAACACCTTTTAGAAACCTGTGTTTTTAAGAATTAATATTGGCCTTAATGACAGAATAAGGCAACCATGGGTTCCGTAGTGATATCGCTACACTACACTCAAAAAAATAATCCGGTAATATTAACGGAATGAATTTCGTTAAATTTTAACGTAATTTTGGTGTACATATAATGATCGTTAATAATTGTAATAATAGTTTACTTGACTTAACAAAAAATCATTAAGTTTATTAATGAAAAATATTTCTTTTAACTAACTTCTATTAATTTAACCTATTTAAATTCGTTATTAAAATATTTCATATGTAATGATTTTGTTGTACAGAGTATTTCTGTATCTTAAATGTAATGATAATCCGTTAAAATGAATTTTTGTGAAGAACGAAAATCACTTTAAGTTAAAAAATCTTCTTTAACAATTTTATTTTCAGTTATCTACGTGCCGAAAATAAACTTGTTAAAGAAGATTTTTTAAATTTAAATTGATTTTCGTTCTGCACATAAATACACTTTAACGGATTATCGTTGCATGTAAGATTTAATATTTACCGATGTCATTGTAATAGAAAAAAATGAAATATCTGAATCTAAAATTTGTTTAGTTCAAGTATTTTTCATCCAACCATCCTCAGAATGCACGATAACCGGCTCAAAACCTATAAAACAAAACTCTATTCTTGTGTATGGAATCCCAAGCTATTTTATCAAACGAAAATGAATAATGTTCAGTCCTTAACAATATAATTAAGCTGTACTTATTATTAAATATAATAAAAATATATAGAACAGAAAAACGGTTACAAATATTTGACCGTTACATATCATATTATCTTTTCGTAAAATTAATTAAATTTAATCGGATATACGAAATTTTGTGAATTATTGTATTATTTTTTCGTAACTCATATGTTATACAGGATAATTAATATTTAATAAATGTAACTAACTTTATTTAATATAACACTTTTATGTAGTTTGTATTAAATATTACTAAATTTAAAAGAATTTTGTTAAAACAGACGCTTCTTTTCACAATTTGATGATTATTTCATTTTTGGAAGGCGTCTTGTGACTTGATGTGCTAGCAAAATTTAGTTATTTATAATTAATATACTAACTATAAATATATTTGATTAATTATATTAAAATTAAATTCATATAATTATTATATATGTACATCTGCACCCTTATTCTGTAAAAAATAAGATAATGTGTAAACGTGAAAACGGGTAAACTTTGTGATTTTTTACTAAAATTACATTAAATTGTTTTTCGATTCTCTTTTCGTTCACTGTTTATCACGTGTAAACATTATCTTATTTTTTATAGAATAAGGCTACTGTACACATAAAGTGAGTGAAAAAGTGTAAAGGTTCCTCTTATAATTATTTCGACATTGAGACGTAAATACACACATGTTTAATCAGAGCAAGTATTTTATTCCTTAAACAAGAAGAGAGTTGATTTTTACCAACATACTAGATATTCAATAGTTTTAAAATTAAACCAAAACAACGATAATATTTACACGTACGTACTTCAAGTACGTAGATAAAAATCGCTCGTTTAACGAACAAAATTCTTACTCAGATGCTTACAAAATTGTATACTCTATTTAAAAACTCAATTCTGAATACTTTTTATTTCGCATTTTAAACTGAGAGTTCATAACTAGCACAATTTCTATATTACAGAAAATCAAATTGGCGATAACACCATTATTAATTAGAAGATTTATAATTTGGTGGAATTAAAAAAAATGATTTGAACCTAAACTATACAACTACATGGAATTAAAAAAACACCAAATTATCGGTAATATAAAAATTGTTTAATGCCCTAAGTTTATTTCTTGTGTGCTTAAATATAGGGTAATAGTTAAAAATCGTGTTATTTTCAGGAATTTATACCTATTATTTTAATTTAATTAGTAATTAATAGAATAATTGTATTAAAGGGATAATTATACAATTAATTTAATTGTAAATTTAAGAAGTTTATTATCTAGAATCACTATGATTTGTTTTGCATGTAGTTTGTCCGTAGATGAGTTATCAAAATTAGTTGCGCACTTTAAATATTATCATAATTTTTAAACAGATTTAACTTACTCCTGTGTAGAAAAATATTGTAACCAGTCGTTCCAAAATTTATCAACTTTCGAAAGACATGTTAAAAAAAAACATGGAAATCACGTGTGTAAACGCAGAAGAAATTAAAACTGTATCAAATGACGAGACAAGTAATTTAGCAAATCCTTATTCATTTTCCGGAACGGACGTGCTAATAGAAAATATATTTCTTTCTGCTGTGAAATTTAGAAAATGATATTGATATTACTGCTCTAAAAATATATGGAGAAAGGGCATATAGAGAAACTTCTAAGCTCATACATGTTGGCAATAAAAATAAAATTTGAACGATATTTAATGGAGTGGCAAAAAGAGCAGGTAATATAAATATTTCATGATATTCGTATACTAACTGATATCAAATAATTTTTTTTTTTTTTTTTTCAGGGAACCTATATAGAAACGACCTCGGCCGGCTGATTAATCGAAGACTCAACATTAGCTGATTCATCATTATCAACTCCACCAAAAATTAAATCAAGCGGAACTAAAAATGTGTGTACAAACTTGGTTTTTTAATATTTCCATTATACTTTCAGTTAATTTAGTGTATTTTTGCTTTATATACGTATTTAAAAGAATGTTTCTGGTGTAATTTGCATGTTCTATTTAGAGCACGATTGCTTTCCACATAAAACTGATTTGTGATTTATAAAACGTATATTGTTTCACGAGAACTAATACATTTATTTATTCTATTTATAGAATTTCAGGCTACATTGATTATTCATCTATCGGTAGAAGGGGAAAATTTCATTAAATTATCAAAAGAGCGCCAAATTTTATCTGACGCTAGTCGATCGATATTAATAAACTTAATAGTAAATTTTTACATTCAGAAAAATGTACATTTGAGCGTAAAAGAATGTGAAACATTATCGCGTCAAATTATAAATATTTTCTCCGAAGAGAGTGAGGTGATAGTTTAAAAATTAAAAGAGATTACGGAAAACTTAATTTTTTCCTTATTTCTGTAGGGTGTATATTTTCAACGAAGGCCGAAACTTAAACCAAAAGGACAGTTGTATGATCGATACAACAATTATATATCAAAGCTGAGACAAAATGATTTCCTCCGTAAAGTTATAAGGTTTAAGGCAGAAGAATTATTTACCGGTAAGGAATTTTACACTTCAATTTTCAGAAAATTCACTCACTCCAAAAAGCAATTTTATTTAACTCTTTACACTGAATTTTTATTTTCTTCTTCATTTATCGAAATGTACTCAAAGTATAGCACGATTACTGAAGGTGATTACTTGAAATCGAAGTCGATCTTATGAAAACTAAAACTAAAAATATTTAAGAAGTAACTAAAATTAAGAATAAAACAAAACGGACATTTGTTTTTTAGTTAATAGATCAATATAATACCTATTTATTGTTATTTCTGTAAAAATTAGCTTTCTCACTCTAGCCGTACAAGTACAACGTCACACCGTAATGTTGCTATCACTAAACTTGTCGGTCTTTTGAATATTGTAGTCTTTCAATTCTTTGTTTGGTTTCCTAGACACGAGTACTTTAATGCGACCGTCTGTTCGAAAAATTGATGTGAATTAAATTAAATTTTTGTTATAGTATTTAATTTATAAGTCCATTCTAAAAAAAAAGTCAAGTTGGATGTTCTAATGTTTGCAGTTCCATGTTACCTTTTCATTTATTTTTTTTTTAAATTGCAGCTATATTAATTGTTAACATTGTTAAGTATTATTAGCTGCAAATTGTTTAAAAATGAAAAGTTACGTGAAATTGTAAACATTATAAAAGCTAGCTTGACTTTTTTTTGAAAATGAACTTGTACCACTTTCAAAATGAACGGCTCAATTAATGAAACATTGTTGGTTTAGGATAGTAATCAAAAACATTTTGTAGTGAGTTTTTGATGATTTAAATAATCATTTTTACAATTATGTCTTTTTCTACAGCTGATGAAGGTACCCCGAAAGAGAATGCCGAACAAGTCTGTCAGTATTTGAAATATAATCGAGACGACAATGACGAGAAATTGATATTGGATAAATGGGGAGAAACGGTCGTTTATAGAAAAACTACCATTAGGGGAAATCAGGATAAAACTATTAAAAACATTTAAGAGGAATGGCCAGCTTACACCCAAGCCTATGGACCGAAATTAATTAATTTAGATTTTGATTATTTGTATCCCGAGGCAACAAAGATTTTTATTCATGTTGACAGATTTGTCAACGAATTATTCAATATATTCAAGGATAAATTATCCGATCCTTCATGCAAAAAGTTGTTTAAAGAGTTCCAACAACAGAGAAATACAACAATTGGTAAGTTTTATAAATAAATTTTCTAAAGTATGAATTTTTAGAATAAGAAATATTTTTTTCTTTCAGATACGAAAAATGGTATAGCATTTCATTTACTGCATGGATTGCTTAGGCCAACAACTAAAAAGTGTCGCATAGTCAATAACAAAAAAGAATGGATAAAGTTTACAATTTCAGACTCCCAAAACTCGTTAATGATTTTTGCCAAAACAGCCCAAGAATGCGAAACTATAATTGAATGTAAAAAATGCACCGCTACAACAGGAAAAAATACGGTTCAACCATTCGTTTTTGTTTTAGGTGCAAATGAATTTGCACCAGCAAATTTTTATGTATATATGGATGGAATTAAATACAAATTACCAAGCGTTGTTTCAGCAATTGACTGTGTGTTTAAAATATTTCAAGTTTTCAACATAAAATATCTATCCAGAAGAAAGTGTGGCTATTTGGTTATTTATTCAAAAGTATTTGTATAATGTGAAAACTGTTTATGACCTAGTATTTCCTTCTGTGGATCTGTTTGTTTCAAGACTAAAGAAATAATTAATTAATTTGAAATAAACAAAATCTGATACATTTTTATTTTTTTATAAATTAGAAAGTAAAACTAAAATAAGAATGCAATTTAGAATTTAATCATACGCACATGTGAATATTTTTTACAATTTTATGAATTTTATATTTAGATATTATTTTTTTTTAAGTACATAGTTTTTGTATAAGTTACCAAGTACTTATTGAACGAACCTTCAAAATATTTTGAATTTATATTATTTCTTGCCTTATTAATGATTTTAAAAATAAAGTTTTCTTTTGTTAAAATAAAGTGCCTGTTTTATTTAACAGGGTCATACATAATATTTAGAAACAAATATTTTCGTACATCCTACGAATTTTCTTTATTTCGCAAAGTAAGATGTTATCTTTGGTCAACTAAATATCGTTGTATCTAAGAAATTTTCTTTATAATGGGTAATATGTGCTCAAGAAATTCCTCTAATAAAATTAATAATTCTTAATATAGACGAATTATTCTTATAAATTAAATTTTAGTTTTTACGTATCTTTTGTTGAAATAAATAAACTATAATAGTGAAAAGGAAAAGTTGTTACTCTTAAAACAATATTTCTATACAAAATCGTCGTATTAACGGAACTTTGTTACTATTAAGAAAAGTGAAATACTAATAATGAGTAGAATTAAAAAAAGGTTTGTTAAAAAAGAAAAAATTGTTTTATGTAATAGTCGTTGGGGTAATAAACCGATACTTAAATCATTTTTTGATGTTTAATTATTCAAAGTATGTCCCATGTACGGAAAAATTGTCGGCTCAATATAGACGCTGCAATCGTAAATGCTACACTAGAAATCGTTCGTGTTACAGGAATATTTTTTTGGGTGTACGGATCCCATGGTTGCCTTATTCTGTAATTAAGGCCAATATACCTGTTTTTGAATTTTATTGTTAAAACTTTGAATTAATTTAGAATAATTTTTAAGAAATAATGTAAAAATAAAACAACTCACTGACTTTACTTGGTAATCAATCTATTTTTAGAACAGGTTGAATTCCAAGAATTATTTCCATTTAAACCGTATTTTTAGAATAAAAATCGGCGTCAAAATAAAGTAATTTCATTATTACTATATTTGTATCACGGCAATTTTACAAAATAAAACGAATATTTAAATTTCGCACCTAAGCTTTCTACAAAACCGTTGGCTGGTCAGCTTTTATTATGCGTAGTCTTATGACGTAGAACTTGAAGAAACAACTGAATATAATGAGCTGCAGTGCTGTCTTATATCATAAAGAACCATTAAACCATAAAATAGAAGATTTCAACATCAAGTAAGGGAATAAACTCTAAAGGATCTAAATGTAGGATAAATCACACGAAGGACTACTTAATACAATAAATCGTACTTTAAGGGCTTGTGAACGGATGTTTTCAGTAGCCGGAAATATAATTACAAAAAATCGAAGTTACTTATAACAGTTTCTACCTTTTCACATTTAATGGCTTCTAATTTTTGAAATGTTTTATAAATAAAAAATAAAATTGAATATTATAACTCTTGAACTAACCCCCGCCTTTATTGAACGTACCTATTTTTGCATAAAGTAAATTGTTTGAACGGTATATCATACATATTACCTGTTTTCAATAAAACAACTGTTAAAACATTTTTGCCCTACTTTTTTTCGGGTAACCCAGGTACCCGTGTATATAGTTTTCGGATATTTTACGAGCCCTAGCCCCATCGTAATTATATTTGAAATTTGTAGTCTTCAGCCATTTATTTTTGATTCGTTTTTAAATCGTATTCCCATATTGTTTGGCTCGAATATGGCCTGATAAATATTGTATTAAACATTTAGTCAAGAATCGAACCAACTTCATCGACTTTTTCGAGGTAATCATTTGGAAATTCAGTGTTAAAACGTAAAAAATTTGTTGTTGTAATTTTTTGTTGTACATAATTATATTCGACTAGTATTTGGTAGTTGACATTCAGGCGATTTCATATTTGAACTTAAAGTGTTATTTAATTCAATATTTTAAGCTTTATGATTATATATATGTATATATATATTATATATATGTTGCGATGTAACCACGAAAACTTTTCACAATATTTAAAAATAAATTTCCAAATTTTCTCAATACAAAAATTGAAACAAAAGTTTTAAAATTTATAACTTTCTTTTTATTGTGAATATTTATTTTGTTTGTAATAATTATAAAACTACTAGTTTCGAGCGTATGGACCGCTCATCATCAGGTTTTCTCAAAACTGATGAGAGAGAGAGAGTTTTGAGAAAACCTGATGATGAGCGGTCCATACGCTCGAAACTAGTAGTTTTATAATTATTACAAATAAAATAAATATTCACAATAAAAAGAAAGTTATAAATTTTAAAACTTTTGTTTCAATTTTTGTATTGAGAAAATTTGGAAATTTATTTTTATGATTATAATTTTTTGGGTTTTTGTAGCTTAAATTTTATTTTTTATTAATTTTTCAATAAAAAACTCGACGTTTCGATGGTACATTCTCAATGGTACAATTTATTCTATAATTTTAAAGCAAATTTTGTTCTATAATACATTTATTATTCAAGAGACCATCAAGTTACAAGAACATTTCTGTTTAGAAAAGAATCAAATAATCTACTTACTTATTATAGTATAACGTAGTTATACAGAATTTTTTTACAGTTGCTGTAAAGGATTTGTTTTAGAATTAATTAGACAAATGTGGCAGCTGAATATTTTAATAGTTTTGTTTTAAGTACATATTCTTGGAAGACTAAAGTTTTTCGTTCATAAAGATATTAAGAAATGTTGGAAACATTATAGTTCTAAACTTTTTCATTAAAAATGTTTAGAGGGTTATCTTATTATTATTCACTAAAGAACTATTGTTATTAACAGTTTGAAATTGCCCAAGCCTAAGATTTACGAAAGAGATGTGCACGATTCTTTTTTAAACTGCAGTTAACAAACTGGAAAATTTAAAGCGTACGATTGGCAACAATTTTACAAATATAAAGCTTTTATGTCTTAATAGTTAAGTTTTATTTTTTATTGTGCTCAGTACATTGTTTATACTCGAGTATAACAAAATCTGTTGTATTCGTGTATAGAATCGACGAGGTTAACATTTTTATAATGCTTTTTATGAACTAAACTATGTACGTATATATTATATCAAGATTCTTCCACCGGTACACAATAAGCTGAAAACAAAATCTGTAACAGCTTAAAGTTTTATGAAACTTTAAAATTTTCTTCATTCAACTTGAGCGTTTTTTTCTTTTTTTTTTTTTGATATAAATAATTTATGATTCGAACCGAATATAATAGTGTATAAAATGTAAGGTTTCTAAATTGAAAACCCAAACTGATATACCTTCCCAATAAAAAAAGTGTCTAGATCTTTATCGTAGCAGCAAAACATAACAAAAAGGAGTATTATGTAGATGAATAATCTATTATCATTTATCATTTTAAATAGAAATGTACGTCGAAAGATAACGTTGTTTGAATTTGGATAAGCTGGACCCGTATTTATTTAAATTTTCACAAATTAACATAATGTTGTAATATTATACGTTTATGTAAGGGTGGTATGAGTTTTTATTTGCTTTTTTTGGAACTAGTTAGTCCAGTGGACCAACTTCTTTCCCATGTTCATTTTTGCACGTCGTATGGTAGTCTGAATAAATTTATGATCGGTTTGCTTTTCTCTGCATTTTAATCACTTTACATCAACCATCTGTAAATTCTTCGTTATACTATAATATAGGATGGATTATTTAAATTTTTGATAACATTAAAATTAATGATGCCTATAATGTTTTACGTCCTTGTTTTTTCCTTTTGTTTAATTTATTTTGTTTTTTTTTTTTTTAGACTAGACCATTCTATAAATTTGCAGAAAAAGAGTACACTAAAATATAATAAATCGTAAGATATTGATCTGCCTAATATTTCTATTTCATTGGATAGTTAATAAAAGCGAGAACAAAATATCGTTGAGGTATCGTTTTAATTACATTTATAACTAAGAACTAATTATTACTGTAAAATTTATTCATACCTGATATCTATCTAAAGCAATAGCTGTAATTGAAATAGTCGATACAAAAATACTAATAGCACGAAGAGTTTCAATTAATTTACAAAGCACAACATCTGTACCGAATGGCCAATATTTTGCTTGAATTTCAATTAATGTTAATGGCATTGTAACTAAACACAGCAGCAAATCTGTAAATATAACAAAAAACCGTATAAATAATTAATTTTTAAAAATTGTGTCTCTGCATTAAAATGAATTTATAATTTTAATTTTTTTCTTTTGTTTTTTTTTTTGTTATTTTTAATTAAAAAACTTTTAAATTTTGTTTTGTGGGTTTTTCTATTTTTCTCACCTGATATTGCTAAATTTAATATAAACATATTCCTTGCTGTCCGCATTGCTGGTTTTCTTGCAACGACTAATACAACTAAACTATTACCAGCTGCACCAAATATTATTAATACACTATACAAGACGATTAGAATGTGAAATGCTTCGTCGGTGATACGCCTTCGATTTATTTCACCTATCATATCGTTTCGCGGCTGTGAACTTTCGTTCATTTTTGTTTTTGTTGGTTTGATTTATTTTTGGTGTTGTTATTTACTTGAAATTGAGTTTAAGGTTATCTGAAAATAGAAGAAACAAAAAATTGATTAGTCCACATACTTACAACGGATTCATTTCGAATAATTTTTTATTGAATAATTTAACAAACAAAATATACAGAGAATTTTGGATTCAAGAAGTCCAGTTAGAGAATTTTGGAGTCAATTTTACCGAAATATTTCCTCAATTTTTCCGAATTTTTAATAGACGATTTTGTAATCGAAGGTTTTGATTAGGCTTAAGATTCTTACGTAAAAAAATATTTTTTTTGGGAAATTCAAACCAAAAATTTGTTGAATAATTATTCTATTTAGAACAAATAAAAGCGAATGATCTATATATCGTCGTCTTAGGATTATTCTTGTCTATGTCCGATTTATGGTCAAATTGAGTTATGGAGTTAGAGTAAAACGATCACGAAAAATTCAAATTTCCTATCGAAATTTAGCTATCTGCATCCGTTTCGCAGATTTTTTTTTTAATTCATCTATATCCTTGAAATCCAGCTTGTTTGTCTATCTCCGTATAAAACCTGTGTAAAAATTGTGGTTCGATTTTTTTTGGCGTGATTTTGTCTATATCCGTGCTATATCATTTTACATTCATCTCGCGTAAATATAGCGGAAAGTTACGATAGTGAATTATTTCCTAAACCAATCTTAAATTTTAAAAACATGTATTGTATTAATAAAGCAATAAATTAATGGTATTCAATAATGGTTTATTGAAACACACCAATAAAAAATTGAATATAAATCAGAGATAATAATACAGTGTTAAATTATATAGTCAAGAGGGTAAGATCTAACGATAATCACCCAAAGTTTAAATTGAACGGCTAACCTTCAATATTTTAATTTACTAAACCATCTTCGGTAGTTGGTCCGGAAATGAAACTAAGAACAAAATGTAAGCCATTGTCCACTTTTACCTTATGCAAATATTGGGGACATTCTCTTGGGGCTATGATGGTTAGATATTGTTGAAAAATTGTGACTTTTGAAATAAAAACTTATACAGCATACGAGTAAGAACAAATGTAAAAAACACATCAGTGTAGCTTAACATTATATTTGTAAGAGACCAAATGTCCCGATTTATTTAGAGTAGTGTTAACAATAAATTGAGGGCTGGCAATACAAAAAATGCTAAATTTATAACACCCTCACTCAATAAAAAAATTGAATATGAAATTACATGTCATTTTGTGTTACATTTTATTTTTATTTTTTTTTTTTATTGCTTCATTAATGCAATCCCATCTTTACTGAGCATAATTTCGTCTTTGGTCCACTAACAGCCTTGGTAAGAACATCTGTTGCGTTGTCGTCGGTTGAAACATAAGGAGAATTGATTGTACCATCTTTAATTTTCTGTCGCAAATGATAATACCTGTCTGGCACTTTGATTGTCCATCTGAATATGAGCTGGTTGAGTGATGTCTGGATCTGATTCACGACCAAAATTTTGTAGCCAAATCGCTTCTCTAACCGCCCATGATGCGGCTATGTAGTGAGCTTCCGTACTTGAAAGTGCGATAGTACTTTGCCGTTTGCTATTCCAGGTTTTAGCACCATTACTTAGTTGGAAAACATAACCAGTACAAGAGCGTCTCTTGTCGATGTCTGATGCCCAATCTGCATTGCAATACCCGGTTAAATGCTTTACATACATCAGATTTTGAATAACGCAATTTGTAATCTAATGTTCCTTTTCGTCCGTAATTCGAGTTGAAACGACTCACATCATTTACTGCATATGCAATGACTGGCCGACTTCCTTGTTCAATGAATAACAAACAACCAACTAATGACTGATAAGGAATTTTCGTCATTTCTTCTTTTTCTTCTTCAGTTGTTGGGCACATTGTAATAGACAGCTTTTGACATGGATCACTGGGTGTTGCAACTGGATTTGAATTTGCCATACCAAATCGACCAATCACTTCTGATATATACGATTTTTGATCAATGGCAATTCCAGTATTCTCGTACGTAACATGCAAACCAATACATGTAGTTGCAATGCCCATATCTTTCATCTTAAATGCATTGCATAACGTCTCTTTCAGTTTGTTCAACATGACTTGATTTTTCCAAAAAATCAGGAAGTCATCAACATAGATCGTAATTATCAAAGACAGATCATCATTAAATAACAAATACGGATCATTTATTGATTTCTTTAAGCCGTATGTCTTTAACATCTTTGTTAATTTCTCGTTCCATACTCGTCCACTTTGTTTAAGACCATATATCGCCTTATTTAACTTACAGACTTTATTTGTACCATCGTGAAAGCCTTCCGGTTGAACCATATATATGTAAGTCTTCATTTAAATCACCCTGCAAAAATGCTGACACTGCATCCATCTGATCAATCTTCAAACAATTTTTGACAGCAAGTGCAATGACAAAACGAATCGATGAGTAACGTACCACTGGTGAATATTATACACTTCTTCATAATCGATTTCATAGACCTGTGATCAACCTTTCGCAACCAATCTTGCTTTAAATCTAGTAACATTTCCAGATTCGTTACGCTTCAACGCCTCATTATATGTTATCGGCTCATCTACTTGAGCAAGTAGACCACAGGCACCATATGTAACATATCCATCAATTTTTTTTTGCTTTGGTGTACGACTTGTTCTTCGAACTGTTTGTTGTGATGTAAGACTACCACCGCGTTCATAGGTTTTGTCATTTGCGTCATCATATATCGTTTAAATTGAACTGTCAAATGGAACCAATGTTCCTTCAAATTCACTTTCGATGGGCTCACTAGTTGATTTTGCAGGAGTAGTGGTAACGAGTTCATTGTTAATTGTGGGAACACTGTGTTCGTTGTCCCTCACTTCATTTGATACCTCTTTTAATTCTAAATCACCTGAATCTTCTGTTACAACAACTTAATCAGAACCACTTTCGTTTATAAACACAACATCTCGACTGATATCAAGTTTCTTACTGATCGGATTGACACAACTATAGCCTTTTGCACCTTCAAAAAATCACAGGAAGACCAATTTCTTGGACTTTTTATCCCATTTCTTCCGTTTTTGCTTTGGGATGTGCACCATGACCGGACAACCAAATGCTTGAAGATGACTAACATCAACTTTATTGCCTGACCAAACTTCTTCTGGAGTTGTTGTATTTAATATGGCATTTGCTGATCGATTTATTATATATGTGGCCATGTTAATAGCCTCAGCCCAGAACGAAACATCCAACTTCGAATCAAACAACATACATTTAGCCTTTTCCACCAATTTTCGATTTGTTCTTTCGGCGATACCATTTTGCTCGGGAGTATACGCAACTGATGTTTGATGTTTGATACCATTCATCTGAAAATACTTCTCGAACTTTTGATTGATGTACTCTGTGCCGTTGTCTGATCTTAATGCTTTAATTTTTCTTTCCGTTTCTTTTTCAACCACAGCTTGAAACTCAATAAATCGATCAAACACTTCAGATTTTTCTTTTAAAAAATACACGAAAATCTTTCTTGACTGGTCATCTATAAATGTAAGTATGAATTTAGCACCACCGATTGATATATTTTCTATTGGTCCCATTAAATCTGAATGGACAAAATTTAAAATGTTATCGGCGCGCGTTGTGCGACTAGCAAATGGTTTTCGAGTTTGCTTCCCTTCTTTGCAAACCTCACAATTTTTAATTTCAATTTCATTTTTATCATTAAAATTAATGCCATTTACTAAATTATTTTTCATCTTACACATGTCCGCAAAGTTTATATGACCCAACTTTCTATGCCACAATAAACCACTCTTTGTCTGTGTCATGGCTGCTAAACATTTAACTTGTTGCACCTGAAGTCAATATACACCATTATCTGATTTAATGTCACACACCAACTGTTTTAATTTATTGAAAATTCGACATCCATTTTGATCAAATATGACTTCATTACCATTTTTTTATCATTTGTGCTACCGACAACAAGTTCGCAGATAAACCAGGAACGCACAAAACATTATTAAAATCTATCTCGAATTCGTTTACACGCACTTGTATTTTACCGACACCTTTAACTGGAACTTTACTTGAATTTGCCGAAGTAATTTATGTAGTTTCGGATGATTTTATATCGGTGAACAAATTTTCAAATGGTGACATATGCTATGATGCCCCACTATCTATGTACCATTCACTTTTATTGCACTGTTTCAAAAAATATGCTGCACTTGTAACTTGCACCGAATCCTGAACCGGTTATAAAAATGCAATTTTTGCATGTGGGCTTTGGTTTTTAATATTTTTATTATATTGTGGCTGTGACTTATTCTCACTTTTCGGCGAACGGCAATCTTTAACCATACGCCAAAGTTTACCACATTTAAAACACTTCACATTGCTTTTTGACGATTGATTTTGATTTATTGCTGCTACCACTGTTTCCAAAGAACGCTGATCCATGGCCAACCGATTTCAAACCATACCCGCAATCTAGTAATTTCGATTTAATTGAATCTCCTGTTATTTTGATGCCGCTACTTTCAAGCCCCATTATCATAGGAGCAAAATCATTTGGTAAACCAGCCAACAAAATGTTACCAAGCCACTCATCTGGCACAGAAAAACCGATACTGTTTAATTTATTCGTAGTTTCAAATGCTTGTGAAACATAATCGTTCATGGAATCACAACTTTCCAAACGTATTGTCACCAACTTGCGTAACAACTTGCGTTCCTAAACCAATTATGATGCAATTCAATATATGCGTTGGAAATGGGATTCTAAAATAGGTTTTAGATAAAGTTCTTGATTATGGCTAAATAGGATGGAAATTACAGATTATTTCTCTACCGATTTTCGATCTGCCTCACGGCAGATAAGCCTCGACACCTGCATGGATTCTTGGCTATTCTTTAACCGATTGTGACGCAATTCAATATATGCTTTGGAAGTGGGATTCTAAAATAGTTTTTAGGTAAAGTTATTGAATATGGCAAACAGCAAATAAACCTCGACAGTTGCATGGATACTTGGCTGTTCCTTAACCGATTGTGATGCAATTCAATATATGCTTTGGAAGTGGGATTCTAAAATAATTTTTAGATAAAGTTATGGAATATGGCCAACAGGAGATAAACCTCGACAGCTGCATGGATTACGGAAACTGCCAAAGACCATAGCTTTTTAGGTTACTCATATTGATATATTTAAATATATCAATTCGATTAACCTAAAGTAATAATAATTATTACACATCTACTGTAACCTGTTTAGATAACTCATATTGATATATTTATTATACATCTGCCGGGAAATTTAGTCGCAATGTAAGGAAAATAAGTAAAAATGGGTGACATCACGCTAATATTAGTGTAGGATCCCGGAATTAGGAAAATCCATCCTAATTGGCTATATAGGCCATATTACAGAACTTCATCTAAAAATCATTGTAGAATCCCGTTTTCATCACGCATTTCAAATTTCACTAAAACATGTTAAGAAATAGCCAAGTTCCATCATAATTGGCAATATTCCAGAACTTTATCTAAAAATCATTTTATAATCCGATTTCTATCGCGCATGTCAAATTTCTCTAAAATCTGTTAAGGAATAGCCAAGTTCCATTCTAGTTGGCCATATTCCAGAAATTTATCTAAATATCGTTTATCGAACTTTCTTTATTTAATGATATTCAAACAGAAATTCGTGTGTTACAAAAAATTTTGCTCCCTAATGTATTTTCTTTAATAGCTCTGTAGAATGGGTTGGGAGCGATATTTTTAGCTTTTAAGAGCAAAATTAAAAATAAAAATTTAAATCACTTTGAAAGAGCGTAAAAGCAAACTGAAAAAAAATTGTATTGGGAGCAAGAGCGAACATTTTTATAAAGAGCTCTAAAAGAGAGATACATTTAAACTCTGGTTACAACTCGAGTTTTGATTTCACAAAATTTTGAGAGAAATATAAGGTTACATTGCACAATACAATGGGATTTCAATTAGAGAATAAAAAAATGAGAACATACCAGGTATATTTTGAAACCAATTCGATAAAAGAATAAAATAAGATTACAATTCCATCTGGATTAGAATAAACTTTGAGTGATATTTTAATCCGAAATTAAGTTATACTCCCAAACTGTACTTGAATGTTGATCACGCTAATTGAATTAAATTGAAATAAAAACTTGAATGAAATTTAAAGTTTTAACAAATATTTAGGTATTCTGCTAATTGATTACTGTAATTTTTATTTTAATATTTGAGTGGTGTACAGAATAGTAACTTAGTTTAAAATCAAAATGGATTCGAAAAAAATTGGGTTATTTAGTCAGAAATTTAGTTCCAAGCTGTTTTCGAAGTTGAACAAAATGATAAATGGAATTTTGTATATAAATCTAGTGTTGCATTCGACAAAGAATAAATTGATTAAGATAACGAAATTTAGTAAGATTCTAAACTCGATATAATGAATCTGAGTGAAATTTTGAGGAGAAATTGTCTTCTTGGTATTGCATTTAAGAAACACATTTTGAAAACAAGTTTAGAAAAATATTTAATGCACTTTATGTGACTGAGTTTAAATTCTAAGCACGATTTCAACAAATTTTTTAGGTCAACTAGAAGATCAGGAATCGAACAAAAATCTTAATGCTATTTGTTTTATAATAGACGCATTTCACTTTTAAACCGTAATTGAAAAATATCTTAAGTAGGAACTTACATTAGCAATAAAAATTAAGTATAAATTACAATTTAACATAAATTAGCGTAAAACTTAAGTTTGGAAATCCGGACTGCCTTTAATAACAATTTGAGTGAATTTTAAAAATGTAAAACAGGATTTGAACAAATTTCGGACTAAAAATTCAATTTCAAACCAATCGAGAGTTTGAGCAAAAATTTCGATACAATTTAATTAAAAAATATTTAAAAATTGAGTTTGAATTCCAAATTTAATTAACACAAAATTCTGGTTGCAATTAAGCTAGAAATTTTATGATATATTATTTACAAATTAAGTAGAAATTCCAACCTAGATTTGTCTGTATATGCTTGATTATAAATTTGGAGTACAACTTCATTCTTTCATTTAAGAAAAATTCGAGTGTTATTCGAAATGCTGAGTTAGAGAGTAGGAATTAAAACTTTAGTTTACGTCAAAAGGTTTGATAAATTCGTATCAGAATTTTGAGCAAAAATATGAGTTAGTTTCGAAGTATTTCAATTTTTTCAAAATGTTGAGTAGAAATTGAATTTGAATAATAATTTATTTGAATAGTATTTCGAATTGGACTGGCAAGAGAAAAATTAAAGATTCAGTTACAACTATAAAATAGATTTGAGCCAAATTTTATGTTTAATTAAATTCCAAAATTTTGGTTGCAATTTGATAGAATTTTTGTAATATTTTGAATACAAATAGGCTCCAAGTTCCAAACTCGATTTGACAAAATTGATGGGGGTATTGAGTTATAATTTTTAATAAAATTTAAAATACAAAATTTACAGTTCAAGTTCAGTTTTTATTTTAAAATGATACGAGAAGTGTCTAGTTAAAATAATTATATAAAATCCACCAAAATGTTTGTAATTTACATAGCTTGTTGATATTACAGCTTCTTCAGATTTGTATGTAACAAAAATGCCGAAAATGAACCATTTTTACTTTTTGTTTAAATGTTCACTGGAATTAAAAACCAAAATATTTTATACCTGAACTACCGAAAATTGAGTGTAACTTTATTTGCAAAAGTCAAAAATGAAATCGTGAACTATCTCGCTCTTTTAAAAAACTATTTCTTGTGTCCTACTTATCCACTTCCTCTCACAAGAAAATTTCAACGTTCACACCAAATATTTCTTCAAATCTAAGGAAATTTAGTCTGAGATTTCTAAACATGAACTTGTCTAAGCTTTTTATTAGTCAACCAATAATTTTTATGTCATAACTTTGAACTGCACATTTAATTTGTTTGAAAAGGACATAAATAGGCAATTGAAAATCGAAAAAATATGTTGAGTGTTTTCAACATTTAAATTTTGCAAGTCGGAGGTAGTTTCTAAATGAATGATGTAATTTCCGAGAGCTTATTTTATGTTCCTGGATATTATATTTTTTAAGTAACTTGCTCATTTAAAAATTTTCAGAATGAAAATATTCATCTTATAATTTAAAATTGTTTTCAGCTAATAAAAATACCAAATTGCTTTTTTTATGACGATGGATGCCATGAACCACAATTAAGGTGCCAACGCTGCCTAACTTGATTGACACTTTGGCTCCAAAATGAAGGTTTCAAATAGCATTTAAAATATTTGAGAAAAATTTAGACAAATTAATTGTATAATGCTGAACCATCCTAGCTAGCAATCGCCCTCAAAGGATTGCCGTCTTTCTGAACTTTAGGAAGACGGTACGTTTTTGGGGTCGAACCATTGCATTTTCTTAAGTTCTTAATTGTTTTATTTATTTTGCCTAATCGTTCCTTAATCGAATAATACGAGTTAAATTTGTTTGTACTGACGAAATACCACCTGATATGCATTGCGTCGTCTAATTTCGAAATGCCACTCTCTAAATCAGCTATGGAAAATGTTGTTTCTCATGCAGCAATTATATGTTGCTTTAGTCGAAAAATATTTGAACTGGGCCGATCAATTTTGAAAATTTTCTCAGTTTGATTTGTTTCGTTGCTTTAAAAATGTGATCTGGAATTTTAGGATTTTGAAAAAATCTTCATCAAACATTTTTAATTTTCAATATTTCCTTATTAAGAAAAACAATATTTTTAAAAATACCTTTAATGAATCGAAAAGGTGAACTTTACCTAGCATCGATTTATCAATAATTTTGTATACATTTTTCATTTGTTGATTAGTTGGAAAAATGTGACATTTTCTGTATCTTATGCAAAAAGTCTTCGAATTTATTGTTTTTGGTCTTTTCGTAAAAATATTATTGGCATTTCTACATCTTTGTTTCCTAAGTCTCTTCTTACTTGTTGGAAACAATATTTTTTAAGTTGTAAATCTATGTTAACCAATTGGAATTTATAGTGTTGAAAGAATACTAAATATAAGCGCAGTGAGGCATAACTCAAAATTAATAAGTAGCGCACATTTTACGAGCTAAAAATGAATTTTTTGTGAGATCTTAATGCGTTGGATATTATTACTTTAATAAAAATAAATTTAAAGGGAAATAGAACAAACATCAAACTGCAGTTATCTACTTTTCTAATTTTTGTAATTCTAAAGGTTTTTCGAGTTAAGCTTCCTAGTGTTTCAATAATGAAATTTGTTCTGTAATCCATCCTGTTCTCATAGTACAGCGGTAAAATAAATATATATTTTGAAATACCTATGCTAAGTTGGATAGTTTAAATGTGTAAAGGTAAATGTTATAGTCTGTCGACTATTTTTGTTTATTTAAATGCTATACAAAGGTTAATTTCTTATAAATCTATTGTAACGGAGATCGTACTGGAGATCTCAGGAGGAATCATGTAAGGAAGAGAAAAGGTGGTGGTTGGAGAAAACTGACATTCCTAAAAATAATGGCGGAAATATAGACAAGCTAGAGATAGATGATGGCATAGGAACTAAGTCAAGTTGATATCATTGGCCGGCCAAAGGTCAGTTTTTCTGTACCGGAAGGCGGTAGTTAGCAGGTTGGAGGTTGTGGCAAGGGAGGATAGCCAAGGTGTAGGAAACGAATTCTGAGTTTATATTATAAATGATGAATCGCTAGATCCTTTGGCGAGGACGGAGGGTGTGGTAAGCTTCGGTGTCGGGGTTATTATGTTGAAGGTGTGTAAGAAGGATAAGGCTAGTAAGTCCGGGGACACATCATTGGGAGGTGAGGTTCAGGGTGATATCCTGCTTGATAGTGGTGGCCAAATGCTGCTCCAGAATTCGTCAGAACTGAACATAGAAACCTTCTCCTTGGACTCTGAGATGTCAAGATCCTTTAGATCACAGGGTTACCCCAAGGGAACTCAGAATTAAACTCGCTTTCAGGCGAGGGCCTGCTGCAAATTAATCTATAACACTACAAGGCAGCCTCGGCTACTCTGCTGCTCCAAATTTAAGCTGATATAATTGATGTTCTCTAATCCAAGCGGGGTGGGTTAGCGGAGATCAGGTAAAGAGACTTAGGGCTTCAGCCTGTAAAGTGATGTATGCAAAGAAGGAAGGTAAGGTTTGTTCGTACATTCTCGCTAAAACTAATCTAAATTTGTTTGTGCTATTGAAGATTGGTAGTTTTAATCTATGGCTTCTAACAGCCTATCTAGCATTTGAAAAAAATGATATACCACCTGCAATTCTAAGAGGTGCTTTAATGGATGCTCAAAAGTGAAAATTGGGAGTCAGGCTGAGCAGTAATGTGAACTAAAATCACATAATGTAATGAACAACAAATTACGCCATCTTACGAACGTAATGAGAGGAGGGCTAACATATGACTTTTTGATGAGGATTAATTGTAAGCCGACGAGAATTCACCCTTAGTTTCCTCCTACTCCTTAATGTTGGGAGTCATAAGCTAAGATCATCTGTGGAAGTCGTGACATAATCTAAAACATTACTCTCAAAGATGCAAATAAAATAAAATAAAAATATTGAAGGTTCCAAAACTGTGCCTTGAGAAATTCACATTCCAGATGAACTAGTCAACTAATCGATTAGTTGACCCTAATTATTAACCCTGAATTAGCCAACGGTAGCTACTAAATCAGGTAAAACATTTCGACTGTAACATACAATAGAAAATTTTTTCAATATGAGATAATTAACAACCGTAATCAAGAGCTCTTGAAATATTGATAAATAAGACAGAAGGAATATGCAAGTTGTTAATAGATAATTAGATATGGCTTAAAAAATGCAAAAAGGCCTTCGTCTGAAGATTTCTCAGCAATAAATCCATAGTGGTTACTTTTAAAAAATGTAGTACTCTCAAGACATCAAACAAGTCCTCGCTTTATTACTTAGACACTTGGCGGTGAATATGAGGTACAGTTATAAGCTGTTCTACATTAACCAGAACCATTATCATCAGTTGCAAACATTTATGAACAAGTTTCCAATTCCGAAAAATAGGGTAAATCGGAATGATGTTTAGTTGAAAATACTGCTACGAATGCAATCATGGAGGAATAAATTACAAGTAAAATTTGTTTCAAAATGTTCCTTAAGCCTTGATAAATTTTAAAATGTAATTTAAAAAAAATATATTTTGCTGTTGGAGCTTCAACAAATATATCGTCAATACCCACGTGAAATATGCAACAGATGATTATTTAGCCCATATTTCTTTCCATTAAAAACCTCATATTTTTAAATATTGATAAATGAAAAGCCTCTTGAAGTCCTCTCTACTTTTCCCACTATAAAGAAGTTACATATATTGGGTAAGTATTGTAATAGCGACCAAAAATTTGTTCCACATTTTTACATTTCTCGACGATTTAGGTTACCAGGATCCCAAAACATCGATTAGAAAAATGTCTTGTCCGTCCTTCTGTCCTTCCATATTTCCATCCTTCCAGTCATACATTTTTATGATTTTTGTTTTTGCCTTCCATTCTCACAAAATATTGATAGTTTTTTGTCAAAATTTTGTACAAAGATAGATTTTGGTAATAAGCAGTTTGTGTTCCAAACAGATTTGCTCAAAAGCGGGACCGATGATTTTTTTGTTATGTGGATGCTAAATTTGACAATTCAACATCAACCTGTTCACAAAATTGGTCGATTGAAGCATTGCGTGGGGGTTATTTCACCAAAAAATGAGTAATACTGTTGATCTATTTTCCGAGGAAATGTCGAACTTTTCGAAGAAATATTTTTCTACGGTTAATACATCTTACTAATTCAAACAATTGTTACCTAGGTGTCTTTAAAATAAAATGAATAGATTATCGTGTAATATGGAATTTAAATTTCTAAATTTACCTAAATTACTTTGCTGGTGGTAAACAATACCGTCATCATTTAAAAATAAAATTCATGTATCTTGTAAGCTTTTGGCTAGACATTCCCATTTCTGTGACATTGACATTATTGTGACATTTTATGACATTTTAATGATTGAAATTTCAACAACATATTGATCGACTCATTTTTGTGAATTGATTTAATAACATTACATTTAAAGGTATTATTTCTGAGTAATAAATTCTCTTGGTAGTATAGTTCCTATGGGACGCCTTTAAAAAATATCATGCCATTAGGATAGAGTTTGTTTAACAGAAAGGCGCTAGGAGATATAGACAATGAAATACTGTGCGACAAGGAGGTGGGATTCGGTTGCAAAACATAATTAACCGTTATTCTAATTTATTTTCTCGAAATGGCCCACAGCAATATCTCGTTCAGACTGAATCACTGAGTAAAGATTAAATCGGCCAATTCTCACATTGCTCACATAATATTGTGTTGTGAACAAACAGCCCAAACTTTCACGAAATAAATTGTGAACAATGTGGATGCTTTCTAACCGAAGTAATTTTGAAATAATCAAACATTATCTAACCCCATAGCAGAATCAGATAGAAATTTCGATGCATGTATGTATTGTTATGTACATAGGCTGACTAGCCAATTGCCATAGTTCGTGAGAGAGAATGTTAGGTAGCAAAGCCTATAAAATCGGTTTTTAGTTCTTATGTATTCCGGTGAATGAATAAAATGACTAATCAGTTATTTATTGATAAGTTCTACGAATCATCAGTCTACGAATGATGCCGTTTGGATAAACATTTATAATTTTAAAGAAATTATGAATATCGCCCTTTTCGTTTTATTACAGTCATAACCTCAAACGATCGTATTTACGATGAACGGGAATTTCTCCTTATCTCTGCTTGTGTGGGTGTTGGGTCGAGGTTATTATAATTTATCAAGTATTCGTTTTTCGATACAATAGGTGGGCTGATAAAAAAGTACTATGGTACAATAGCGGTTTAATTCCACTACTAAATATCCAAAACTTTTCTTGCGCAAACCCCATGCATTCATCCATTGTATATTTCTGACCAATCCTAAAAATAATAAGTGGCAATTTCCATTACATAACCTTTCTCAAATTAATTTTTGTAATAACAACGCAAAAGGTATTAATAAATTATTTTTGGATGTGTCACAGCAACGTCTAGACGACACGTGATAGACATTTAATTCTTAAATTGCTGTGTGAGCATGCATCATATACAAAATCGTACACTTGTCTGTCCTTTTTATTATTAAACATTTTTTTTTATAAGGATATTTTATTATATTATGTTCAGATTGCTTTCAGGCACACCTTTATAAATTTACAGTTGACAGTTCTTTTTCATTACTTTTATAATAAAATATACAATATATACAACAAAAAAAATCATGTTTTCTAGGTAAATGTCCCTTTTCTGATCGCCCAGCAGTTATATTTATATAACCGATGTGTATTTCTGTTATTTATTTGATCAATTTTAAGCATCCAATAATATCACGTACAATAATACCCTGGGTTTATTAACCAATATTACTTTAAAGTCTTTATATCAACCTTGTCTTAGCTACAGTACAAAAATAAAATGAAATTAAAATTTATTATGATACCATTAGACAAATTTTGTTGTACCACCTTTGTTTTACCTTCATATCGTTAGCTGTTGTGCAAACAGTTACAAATTTAAATATTTCCTGATTTTTTCATGTATACGAGTACCTTTGCGTCTCTACGATGCTAAAACGAGAATATACTTAAAATATTCATTTAATTTTCAACAATTATGATAAATGAGATGATATAATTTCCTTGCTAGCATTATACATTTCCTAAAATCCCTCTAGCAAAACAGAATATTCGTATGTATAGTAAGTAACGGAATGATGGAAATTTTCGTACTAATTAGATTTAAACTTTTTTCGGTTTTCTCCTTTGTACTTTTTATGTCTTGTTTTGTTGGTTCGAACCTTTTGATTTACTCTTTTCGGCTAAATAAATCAAATTAGAGAGCCAAAAACAACAACAATACTTGTCCAGCTAGAAAAAGTTATTTTGCCTTGTGTTTTTTGCGAGGGAGGAGACGAAAATTTGATTATTTTATTTCGAATATTGTGTTATCTACGAGTTACGACAAAAGTTCCTGAATATTTTTTATACATTTAAATTATAGTCAGTCGAAAGCTACAATTTGTGCTTTTAACATAATTATAAAAATTGTGAAATTAGTTCTAATTATAGGCCGGCAGTATATATATATATATATATATATATATATATATATATATATTATATATATATATAATATATATATATATATATATATATATATATGTATATTATATATATATATATATATATATATATATATATATATATATATATATATATACATATATATATATATATATATATATATATATATATATATATATATATATATATAGATATATATATATATATATATATATATATATATATATATATATATATATATATATATATAAGTAAACACGTCGGTTGCCTCAAGTGAAATGAAACAAGCAATGTCTATTCTTTTCATAACACTAAAAAATTTCCACTTATATATTTGTTATGTATTCGTACAAAGTTTATTCAAAAAAAAAATAGTCAGCTGATATGTATAATTTGGCGCCAATTTCACCATTTAATTCTTCAAAACTTTTCAAGCCATCCCCGTACTGAGGTGAATCCATGTAGTAACATCACTATATATTTGTGCAAAATATGCAAGAAACGCATAAATACAACTAAACGGTCCATAAGCGAACGAAAATACAACAAAAAAATTAAAGTACATTGGTTCCGGTTAATAATGAAGAATGTCGTTCAAGTGACCTCCTTTGCCAGCTCGGCAAGCTGTCAATATTTTATCAAAATTCTGAATAACTTTTTTGCATAATGTTAACAGTATGGGGATTATCCGCATAACCTTTACTCTTCAAGAAACCCGATAAGAAGAAGTCCAATGGCGTTAAAATGCAAGATCTTGGTGGCCAATTCACGTCTGTTCTTCGAGAAATTATTCGATTATTATACTTCCCTTTCAAAAGATCGTTTGATGTCGTTGCTGTGTGACACGTTGCACCATCCTGTTGAAACCACATACTCTGCACATCAATATCTTCCAATTGACTCCACAAAAGGTTTCTAATCCACAAAAGTTTCCTTTTTTCTTTAGAAAACGTTTTCTTTATTTCCATCGATACGAAAAATAAATATTTTTAGGGTCTAGCCATAAAATGATGTCGGAAATATGTTCATGAACTTTAATTTAAATTTTGGGTTTCTTGTAGTTTGTTAAAACTTAAAAAGATCAGAATTTTTTTTTAAGTACTTTGTAAACTTATGAAGCCGTAGAAACAAAGGTTTCGTCTATAATAAATATTCCATCCTATACATTCTTAATTAAAATTTGATCACAAACATTGGATAAACTAATGACATTATGTCATGTCCAACTATTTTATTAAAACGTTTTTCTATTTATTGATTTTATTGTATGTACAGTGAACTAGAATAGCGAGTTTTAATATTGGATTTAGGTGCATACTACGTTAACTAAACATATATACTGTATGTATGGTTTACGTGTTAGATCACACCGAAAACATCCCACTTTGCATCAATCAACTTTGACAAGAACATTACAACGTTTACATGAAAGATATTAAAAAGGAGTAGAAGAGTAACTGGATGTGTTGCCACAAGAAACCTATCAAAATATACTAAATAAAATATTTAACTAAATTTCTTGTGAAGTATTGACAAATTTTGATTTTTTCATTTTGATTTAATTCTGTTTATCACACAGTGCAGCAATGTTCTCGTTATGTATCACCCCGAAAGTTTAATGAGTATTGCATCATAAATATTCATAAAAAACATTTTAATATCTGTTCGTCAGTCCCTCCATTTTATTTGAATCAGGGGTGTAACTACAAATTTCGGTTCACTTGAAAACATTTTCTTGGGCCCTTATAATGCTTCTTCTACCTACGAATAACTGAAGCTTTTAGTTAAACACTTATTTTTTTTGATTGTCGTCCAGCCTCGCATTAACTAAAAGTATCTGTAATAAGAAGTACCTGAAATAAAATGAAATTTCTTGCAACTCAATGCTATGACGATTTATCCATAAATAGGTAGGGAATAAAATATTGAAACAAATTTAAATTTTTCTTTAATTTTTCTCTCAATTTTTGCCGGATCATCAAAGATGTGTTTGGTCTGGGGTTCTCATGATGGAGAAAGACATACTTTCTATTGATCAATTCTGGCCTGTTTTTTAATCGCTTGCTGGAATCTGATTAATTGCTGACAGTATAGATTACAATCAATCCATTAACCAGGTTCTAAAACCTTATAATATACGACTCCCCTCCAATCCCAACATACATACAGCATAAATTTTTTTTGCACGTATCTTTTTCGAACGACATCGTCGTGTTTTACTAATTTTGCATCGCCACTAATGATTTGCTTCAAAAATAGGTCAATTTCTTTGAATTTCAGTAGCGATTCGCAAACATCGAGATTCTTTGTGTAGCCCACCTTAAGCAAATGATTTAAAACTGGCTGCCTATTTGTCGGTCTTCTTCAATTTTTTATAAGATTTCATCGACTTTTCAGTGATAGTCGGCCAGAGTGAGGTGCATTTTTAACATCAAAATTTCCAGAACCGAAGCAAGAAAACCATCTATATGCTGTTGCATTCGATACAGCATTTTGATGCAATGTCTTTGCCTTTTTCGCAGTAAAATTGCTATTGCTTATATTGCTTATTTCTACTGCATTTTCTCACCAATATAACTTATGATACGATTGTCGAAATACCAAACCTGCTTTATGAAAATTGTAGGCTGAAATGTCACTTTTCAAACGCTCGTCCGTCAATATTATGCAATCTAATTAGTATTGCCCTTTACATGACACCAAACACCGTCTAACGGCAAAAAGATCTTAATAATCAGCCTTTTTCCCCAACATAGTATAATTTTAAAAATAAAGAAATTCGAAGTAATCTCAAAATTGTCGAATTTTCAAAGTAAAATCAAAGAAAATCCTTTACGCGCTAATCACCACCGCAAAAGGTAAATAACCTAGCTACTCTTAAATAATTTCTCATAATCTTTTAGGTCCAAACTAGGCCCAATACCACATGAGGCTACCGGTTAAGCTTTGGGTTCAGCTATATATATATCCAAAAACTTAGGGAATTCAAAATTATATTGACTAACTTTTCACAATTCTCTGTAGGGCATGTTAAAAAAGTAAATTGTTTATTGACCCCTATTGGCGGCAATCTATCGAATTGTGCAACATAAAAGTTCCGACCCCAAATTTGGAATCGATCAATATTAATTTAGGTGATAGTTCAACAGATAAAAACATAGAACAGAAAGAAAGTAGTCTAAATGATTCTCCATATTTTAAGCGATTTTTTATTAGAGTACAGTTGAAAAAATTAGCTCAATTGAAAAATCATTTGATTTGGAGAAACTGTTATTTTTGTAAGGATTTTGTTTTATTTAGCTTTAAAAGGTATTTCACTATTTTAGCTCTATGAGGAACAAAATTTTTCAAACATAATCAATCGCTTTGTGACAATAACCCCTATCTGAAAAAACTGTATTTTACAGGAAACGAGAAAAACTGTTTCATATTAACAAGGACTGCATTTACAGAAGTAATGATTTTATCTTTCAATTAATTTTGTTCTATCAGTTTTTACATGTTTAGGTAAATACACTATATTGTGATCTTTCGCTACATTAAATTCTCACTTATGCAAAAATTGTAGGTAGGAGTTATTGTCACGAACCGAACGATGAAAGTTCAAATCAGACCGACCAATGAATCAGTTGAAAATTTGTTTGATCTTATAAAAAATAATATTACTTCAAAATCAAATTTAAAGCTAGGTCGTTTCATCGAAGAATCAATGAACTTGTATAGCCTTGATTTATCCGTATGTAACACTGTGGTACCAACGTTTTCTTGTCCAACCGCTAGCGTGGCCTCTTATTCCCTTATTGATCATTTCATCTCTTTTACTAATAACTCTATTTGTTTTTTCAATCAGTTGTCTCTCGGTATGGGATTCCATCATGATTTTTTAGTTTTTCTGTGAACTCTTACTCTCTATGTAAACCTAAGAGTTTTAGCTTTGGAGATTTTTCTAGTATAGACAATTCCCGTCTTTACTTAATTTGTAACTCAGTTCTTTGGGAGGATATTTTTTGACTTAGTTCTGCAACTAGCCAAATAGAATTTTTTAACTCGTATATTATTTTGGTGTTTGATAGTTGCGTTACGCTTAAAAAAGTTAGTTGCAAAGCAAAATCTCCGCCTTGGTTGTCTCAGAAAATTTCGAATGCCATAAATATTAGTCTTGGTTTCCACCGCAAAGTTCGTTGCTATTTTAGCAAAGGGAAATTTATTTATTTTTACGGTTGTGTATTTCGTATGTATATGTGTTTGTAAGTTTTGAGGTTTAATAAAATTACAAATATAATTGTATTACAACTACATATACCAACGAAATAACGACGTAAAAATAAATAAATTTGTGGAAACCAAGACTTAGAGTTAGTAAATATAGTTTATGGAAAAGGTGTCCTAATAGTCAGTCTTATTTAGATTACAAGCAGGCTCGTAACAAAGTTGTACGGTTAATTCGAATTGCTAAACGTAATTCTTTCAAGAACAAGTTAAACTCTAGGTAGATGCAAGATTAGTTCTAGTGGGGTTTTCAAACCCAATGACAATTATAGTTATTTTTACTCTAGTCTGAACTCGGGCAGTAGTAACGTCGATTTGTTATTTAACGCGCCCTCTAATTCGTTTTCGTTTTAAAATATTTCTCTAGAGGATTTACAATCTGCTATTTGGAAGATTAAATCCGAATCTTCTCGTCTGGATTTTCGTTTCTGCTGCCAAATTCATTTTTAACTATCTTACCAATCGTTCTCAAACAGTTTTTTATCATCAATTCCTTGTCTGATTTCCTTCCAGTAATTTCCGGCGTACCTCAGGGTGCAGTGCTGGGTCCTCTATTATTTTCTATATACATAAATGACATAGAATCCTCTATTTATGAACATTGTTCGTTTCATATTTTCGCTGATGACGTTAAAATTTATAGAAATAGTCATTTAGATCAGGATTCTATTGTTAGGAATATTTGTCTGATAAATGAAGATTTAAGTAATATCGTTCGCTGGTCGGTCTCTAACAGGCTTGTTTTAAACGCGAATAAATCTCAGTCGATTATAATTTATAAAAAACCGTTAGATACCTCGTCCTTTCCTGGTATTTTCCTGCAGGGTTCGCTAATTGTATATTCAAATACTGTTAGAGATTTAGGCTTAGTTATTAATAAAACTCTTACTTGGGGCGACCATTTAGTTACTATTAGTAAGAGGATCTTTGGCATGCTTAGTTGTGTGTATAAAGTAGTTGGATTTTCTGATAGAACCCATGCTGGGTGCCTCAGAAGACTTTTCAAACTAACTGCCTTAAAGCCAGCTAAACTTTTCAATGTCTCGTTTAGATAAATGACGTCTAATAAAAAAAAAACCGAGTCGTATAAGAAGAAGTTCAATGGCGTTAAATCGCATGATCTTGGTGGCCAATTCACGGCTGTTCTTCGAGAAATTATTCGATTATTTAATTTCTCTTTCAAAATATCGATTGATTGCATTAGTGTGTGGAATGTTCTTTCAATTGACTCCACAAAAGTTGTTGGTTTGAGGATTAATTGCTGTGAACGACTACGAATTGATATCCTTGGCTCTTCAGCAACACTTGTTCTAACAGCTGGCATATTTTTACTTGAACGACCACTACGATAATAAATTCTGCTTCTCTGATCTTGAACTGATCTAGTTTCTTCAAAATTATCAATGATAAGTTTAATAGCATATTTACAAGCATATATTTGCTAATGGTAATGCTTATATCCGCAAACACTTAAGACTGTCTGCACATTGACTTAATAAAGCATGCTGTATATTCGCCCAACATAAAACTTTTAAGTGTTTCAAATTTTCAATAAAATTCCATGTTTATATGTTTCTATATTGACTGACCAGTGCAGCGAGCTATAGGATCACTGGTATAAGTTTAAATTGATATTGTTCACAAAATTCTTGATATGTTTGTGAAGCTTGCACCAAAGGTAATAAAATTGCCAAGTTTAGATTTAAATAGTCTTTCTGGCTACCAATTTAATCGACTATCGGTCACTTCAATATATTCGAAAGCGTTAGGTGCTATCGATGGATGTCACATAAAAATTGTTGTACCGATTGAGTTACACTGTCAATATATAAATCGTAAACTTGATTACATTATTAATTTAATGGCAGTATGCGATAATTCTGGTAAATTTATTAATATTTGTTGTGCCCCCGGGTTCCGTACATGACCAAAGGGATCTACGGAATAGTCAATTATATCGCAAACAAGAATTCCCACCTCATGGATTTTTTTTATATTAGGTGACGATTGATTTAAGTGTTAAATTAGATCCGGCAGGTAAGATCGGAGTTTTGAAGAAAGGAGGATTCTCAAATCGTCAAATAGCGGAAAAAATTGTTAGAGAGAAAACCGTTTTTGGATCCTTTATCAATAATATTAAAAATTATGGTAAAAATAGAGAAGGACGCATTGCGGAAGCTAAAACGGCCACGGATAAATGGGCGGTTATTCGATCAGCTTTAAATTCATGCTTATCTGCGTAAAAAATTAAGTCAAAAACAGGAGTCAAACCAAGTTTATCAACGGTTCGACGTGTGATTAACAATGCTACGCATCTTAAATTGAAAAACTCCAAAATAAACCTCCTTTGAATACATCATGCAAAGCAAACCGATTGGAATTTGCCAAGAACCACATGTCATGGAAGCAAGAATGGAACCGGTTTGCATTTTCGGACTCATGGAACTGAAACTGATGCTCGTCAAGAACCATAGAAATTAATTTTTTTTTTGTCGGAAAATTTTTATTGATAAATTTAATTAAAAATAATAAATCAAGACTAATTAACAAAGTTTTTTACCGTAGCTTTCATAAGCTACAACTATAGACTACTGGCCGAAATCATGTGACGCATTTTAATTGCACGTTTTTTTACTAGATTACGAATAACGAACAAAA
This sequence comes from Tipula vernalis, assembly GCA_958295665.1. Lineage (NCBI taxonomy): Eukaryota > Metazoa > Arthropoda > Insecta > Diptera > Tipulidae > Tipula > Tipula vernalis. The sequence goes on from OY282558.1 coordinate 370,791,468, forward strand.
CAGAGGTAACGGTTTTATTGTTGTTATCTGTTTTACAGTTCTTTCAAAAAGCAATAATGTACTCTCAAACGCATGTAAAAGTAATATTCTAATTGCAGAAATGTGGAAGTTAATGACATTTGAAATCAATATAATAGGTGTCGTAATTAAATGAAGCGAAGTGTTTAATCATAAGGTTGCTACATTTTTTTTTTTTTTGTAATTTTCGACAGTCTTCTGTGGTGATTTGAGCTTCCCCCAACTTTCTATTACTTACTACGTATTTTATACCGTATGTCATACAAATTGAGAAGTCGTCGAAAAGTAACCTCGTAAAGTGCCATTTTACCAAGCATCTATGAGGAAATAGCGAAAGCTTCAAAATTTGAAAAGTTTAGTTTGAAAAGTCTTCTGAGGCACACAGCATAAGTTTAGGAAAAAATTGTTTTTGTCTTATCTTCTTCCTCATTTTATTTACGGTGACATAGTTTTATTCGGTATGCTTCAGGAAAATATGAATGTTCTCCAAAGATGTTTCAATGCTTGTACCAGGTTTAGTTTTGGTATTAGGAAGTTCGATCATATTTCTGCCTACTCTAGCCTTGTTTTAGAATAGAGTTTATCTATTTTTTACGAATTTCGCGTTTGTCTTTTTATTTTTAAACTTCTCAAAGCTAAGGAGCCTTGTTATCTATATAGGAAACTAATGTTTAGCAGGTTTCATTACTCTAACTTCCGCCTAATTCCGGCTAAAAATTGTTGTAGGTCGTTAAACAAGTCATTGGAACCAAGGTCCAATCGTCTCAATGGAAGTTTCTTGAAGAGGTAAGAACGAAAAGAGCTCGTCAAATTCGATCGAATGTGAAGATTCTGATCACTGTTTTGTATTGTTACCTTAGTTTGGACGGCACAGTATACTATGAGTTCTTACCACCTGGAAGTTCGGAATGAAGCGCCTGGATTTGTGGCGATACAACTCATGATCATTATACCATCATAAAGCGCATGCTCACTATCTGCTTGTTCTTAAATTTTTGGCCGTAGCTTCCTATTCGCCTTAGATGCCCCTGCGTCTTCTTTTTCTTTTTTTTCGACAGCCAACAATAAACTGAGAATTCAATATGGCTACAAATTTCATGATACAACTTGACTTCATTTCACAGGCTGTAACGTGGAATTAAAAAAATTCACTATTTTCTGATCAAACCATGCATTTTATCAGCTAGTAATTTTCTTTCGAGCTTTCCTTATTTGCCGAAAATATTTGGTGTATATGCCAAAGATGGTTATACGACCAAATTAATTTGGAAAACTAAATCTCTAACAACGTACTTTTCACTTTTTCTAAGATTAACTGCAAGAAAGGTCGAGTTTTAAAATTCAAGTTTGGCACGCGTGACACATATTTGCGATCACTAACGTAAATGGTCAAAACAATATGTGCTTCAGAACGTGACTAAGCGTGTCCACTTATGTTATTAATTCTTCTAGTCTGCTTGCTTTCTTGAAACATCCAATTGTGCCAAAATAGATATGACATAAGTAAATGAAATCCTCCTAAAGGCATATAATAACTTCAGATATAACACTGCTATTGAATACGAACAGTGGTATCTTTTTACGTAAAATTGAACTGGCGTGATGCATTATGCCACCTAGAGCATGATATGTGTCTAATTCATCAAAGGTATTTTTTTACCTCGTACTTCGGTAAACTTTGTTGCAATTTAATAAAATAATTAGCCTTTCTGTAAGACACGCCTATATACTCCATACTTTATGTTAAAGATAAACTGCTAACCCAAGTTAGAGATTTTCATTTTACTTTTCTTTGCTGATAAAGATTCATTTTGTTGGTAAATATTTTCAATATCTCTGGTACAAGCGGTAGGTAACACGTTACCAAAAAATACAATTATTGTTTTGCCTAATTATTAGGCTGTTAAATTTGGTATAAAATGATTTAGAAGCAGATCTCTAAGATAGTATTCACCGTACAAATTCACATCATTGCCACGATGAATTCTTTAAGTTTTTCCCTGTACAATGTAAATTGATATCCATTGCTTTCGCTACTGAATTCAAACAAGGGTTAAAATGCTAGTCTACAATTTTTGTTCCCGAAGGAACCTTGTGTACATTTTTCCGAAATATCTCTTGGTTTGCAAGGGCAGTAAGGAAGATATTTGGCATTATTGCCAGAAAAACGATTGGGCGACCGATTCGTATACTGCCCCATGTATCATTACATTTACAACTACATCATACTTACTTGCTTTTACCGCTCTTAAAATTTCATATTTGCTGCACATAGCTGAACCGATGGCTATCATGTTGCTTTGGGCCAGTAAAAATTGTTTAATTAAACATCTAATTTTATATATCCACCTCAATATAGAATGAGAACTTCCTAAATTTGTCATAAATATAGCTGAATCCTTAGCTTCACCGATGGCCATCGTGTGGTCTCAGGCGAGTTAAAAAATGTTAATAAAATACTATTTATAATTTATTTACTATTTACTTTTTCTAATTTTTTATTTCGGCCTGGCTAGTATATTGAGAATTTTAGGTTTTAATACTAAGGGTAGCAAGATATAGCTGAACCAATAGCTTAACCGAAGAACATGATGTGGTTTTGGGTGAGTTAAAAAAATTTTAATCAAAGATTTAATTATTTCGGTCTTGCAATCGGGATTTTTAATTTGTAATACTAAGAGTAGCAAAGTTCAATTGAATTAATTTTTCTATAGATATAGCTCAACCCGTAGCTTAACCGTTAGCCAAGATATGTTTTTGGGCCAGTAAAAAATTTTATTGAATTTTATATTTCGGCCTTAGTAATAAATCGAGATTTTTAGTTTTTCATGTACTAATAGTAGCAAAGTAAAATAGAACTTCCTAAATTTTTACAAATGCGGTCCAGTAAAAACCAGTAAGAAAATTTTAATTAAACATCTGATTTTATATTTAGATCTTACTAGTACACAATAGCTTTGAATGAAACTTTGAATGAAAATTTTTATTGAATACTCTACATTAAACAGTTCAAATGTTAGTTGGGGTTACACTAGACTAGGATTTTTCATGACTTAAAGAAAATATGTTGTGACCATCAAGACAATATCAAATATTAAATTAGAGGGCACAAGATCAAATTAGAGGGCTCAACGAATAATTATTACTATATGATTATGTATGATTATTAATAATAATGATTATTCCTAGAAATTCCAAAACTAAAATTTCGGAAATTTTGGAATTTTTGTGTGTCATTATTTTTTTCGCTCAGAAACTTCACAGTGCACTTCGCTTTGCATAGCAATTTACGGGAGAGTTTCTATTTATATAATACACATAATACAAAAAATATCCAATTCACTGAATTGGCAATAAATAGTCCATCCATTTCCAAAACACGGAAACAATTATAGTCACTTTGGCACTTTGGTGGGCTTTAACTAAATATAATTTTAATATTTCGATACAACCAAAAAAAATGTGCTTTGCACATTATTTTTAGTATTATGTACATACTTATGTTAAAAGTCGTTCCGGCGGCTGATCATTAACCTAAAAAAGCACTCTTTTGGCAAGAATTCAAGATTTAAATAGATATTTGTTCATATATTGTGATTAAAAAAAAAAATGTCTCACCACCCGTCCAAATTTTACACTTAAATAGTTTAGTGGGTTATTTTTGATATGACGCAAGACCATGCATTCTTTTTGGTTGTATCTCAACAATCGATGAGCAAATATCAACGAGAAAAAACTTTTCCATGCAACTTGATGTATTCTTTATAAAAATATTTTTATTTGTGACACCCCTTCAATAACGAAAAAAGGAAAAATAGAAAATTTTAAATAATAACTCAACTCTCACTATTCCAAAAAAAGAAAATTTAGTTATTTTTAACTTTTTTTTCACTTTAGGTGCCGCGAATTTTACGGAAGCCATTAGGAATGTTATTTGGTATTTTCATGTCCTTGCCTTTCATAACAACCTCGTTTGTTGAAGCAAAAAAAAAATAATAATTTATTTTGACTCTTACTAGAGCTTCTCGTTTCGACAAAAATACAAAAATTGAATGATGTTTTGAATTGAGAAACAATTTATTTCATGTGTGTATGTTACGTATGTTTTGTAACCACTCCTGTGTGTGTACTACTAAAAAAAATCTCCAGAAATTGATTTAACACAAACAAAATGTTATTCAAATAATCGTGGCACCAATTAAAATGTAGATCCTTAAAAAACCTAAACCAACAAAAAACAAAAAATCATTTACCTTTTACTAAACTCAAATCGTGCTGATGCATATTGAAATAAAATAAAAGTCAAATCTAAAAACGATGAAGAAACGGAATCAAAATAAAAATTCTTATACGGCAGCCACTCAATTTACTTTTTTATCGTTTCCGCAAATAGAAAGTGGGAAGTGAAACAGGGCTTAAGGCAGAAATGTAATTTGACGCGAAAAAAAAAAATATTTATTTTGCAAATTGGTAAAACATTTTGCTTCCGAAATGAAATGAGTTGGTTGCCACCAAAGGTGTTACAACAAAAGCTGAATTGTATTCATAATTTTTGAGAGAATGTAGCTAGGGTAAATAAAGGTAGATAAATCATTTTTTTTTTTCATTACAAATTTAATACTCTGTGGTTCGAATAAATTATACACGAATACATCGGTTTTAACTCAGTAAAAAAATGTAATATAATGAGAACTTTAATTACGTCTGCGGCAAGTAAAATTAAATTTAGGTTTGATTAAAAATTTTTGGAAGAAATTAAATATTTTATTTCGAGATATTTGCCTTTTTAGAATACATACTTATAATGTATTGTTTCAATATTGATTAGCTTATTTCTTACAATGGAATGTCGTTTGTTATGTACATATCTATGAAAACGAAGATAGTAAATCCCGATATATTTAATCGTAAAACGCCTCAATTAATTGTAAAGCGTCAATACAAATGTTTTTACAACCTTTAAACTCTAATAGCAACTCAAAGATTAGGATGCCTGGGTTCATAATTTCCGCCATGTTTGTTTAAGATCTCAATGATTATAAACAGTCGGCAGCTTGCAAGGTCATGACACTACAAAATACACTAAACAAAGCCGTCAAACAGTTAAAAGTACTGAAGAATATTTATCATGACGCTCACCAACAGAAAACTAACATTATTCACCGTGAAGGGCGACTCGAAAAAGAAACAGCCACTACAGCATATTCCACCGATACATAAAAGTGACGGTCACTGGTAGAGAAATAATGAAACAAAATCTGGAGTATTTTCAGACCATTTTTAAAGGATATTTCACCTATATCCGTCAGAAAGTACGGACGAAGAGAATAACAAGATTAAAAACTACTGGGAATCACCATTGCAAATTAATAATACTATCATAAAGTTCTCTATGTTAAAAGTAAGAACTGTGATTCAGATAGAGTTCATTCTTAAAAAGGCGACGTGATAAAGAACCAGATAAATGTATTCAATTTATTACCTTTTATTCAACGCAAACTTACAAAACAGGATAATTCTCAATACAATGAAAGGTTTCACAATAAAAAAAGTACGCAGAATAGTTCAAGTAACTGAAAAAGCCTTGGAGGAAAGAAGATATTGTTGTTATGAAGACCTTAATATGGATACAGAGGTTTCGCAGGAGAACATTAACAGTATTCAAGTATGGTTGAAAAAATGACGAATTAATGCTAATCTAATTATGCACCTTTTACAATGCAAAGAAATACATGTCCACATAAAGAACCAACATATACCTAGAACTGATGAAGTTAAATTTTTAGATATTCCCCTCGAAAGACGACTAACATCGCGTAAACATATATGGACAAAAGGAAAGCAATTGGGAATGAAACAGATAAACATATGTATATTGGCTGAAAGACAGAAAATTAAGTTTATCAGTTAAAAATAAACTATTACTCTATAAAATAGTAATATAACCTATCTGAATAGATGGTATACAGCTGCGAGGAACGGCCGGCAACCCAATCTTAGACATTCTTCAGCCATTCTAATGTAAATGTCTGAAAATCAGTAATTCACAGAGACTTACAGGTCCCCAACAATACGAAAAGAAATTAGGGATTTCAGTGTACCAAGTATCCCTCAAGATTGATAATTTATCGAAACAATCTTGTGAGCAAACATTTCACTACCACAACGAGGGGAAGTTGTAAAATAAAATCTCTAATAAAATTGAATCAATAATACTTAAATTTACAGGTTATATTAATTTATACTAATCGTAATGTAAGTGAGATTTTATCGATGGATAAAAATACTCCAATCATGATAATGTGACCATAAAAAAAATTTACTGAATGTCTCATAATGAGATTGATTGTTACATAAAGAAAAACAAATAAAATTTGTTTAAATCCTCTAGTATAAATCATCTGTATATTTCAGTGTATTTTAGTATAATATTATACCTATATAGTTAAATTAATGACTCACTAATTATTATTTCAATTTGTTTGTCCATCACAGTTGGGCGAGTAAATTACACTAGGTAATCTACACAGTTTTATATACGTAAAAACGTGCTATTTACATAAGACCATTTTATAAATATTTATAAATATATTATTTTAGTAATGCCATCTTTTATCAAATCTATTTACTATATTCAGTGGCGGCTACTGATATAAATGTTCACACATGCAATAAATCGAATTATTTTTCTTCACAGTTTTAGCTTACATTATATCTGTTTGCGTGGACATAGAGTAGTGTTGTGGATTTGTAAAAACTAACCTACTATTTGTGTTCACGTGGTGCTTAGTGTTGTAAATCGACCATAACACATGAAAAATTAACTGGTTGGGTAAAATTTTAAACTCATAGAATTGACATTCTACATCCTCTCATGTAAAAAACCATAATAAAATGAGAAATCTATTCGGCATAAACCAAAAACAAAAGACGTTTTAATGTCAAAACTAAGCTACACTCTAAAAAATGAAAAGTTTGTTGCGTAAAATTGCCGTATTTATAATTGTAAATTTGCGTAGTTTTTTAGTGTTATTTAGAGATAATCAAAAACTTGTACTCTAAAAAAATATCGAATAAAATTTATGAGTGTGAAGTTTATGCTAAAAAATAACAAAAAATTACACTGTTAAATTAGCTATTTTTCCAATTGGAATTTGAATTATATGAAAATTTAAATTTTTTGTAATTTTGTTCGTACCACCAAACCGGTTTTTTTCATCAGGAGACCGGTTCTTTTTCATAGTTTTCAGATAGCTGATCCATCTGTTTATCACTTTAACCAAAAGCATTCAATTGTGTTAAACATTGCTATATTTCAGATAATTTAAAAGTTATCTGATTCTCGATAGTTTAAATAATTATTCTGAAAATATCCCGAAGGCACCGCACATTTCTTAGAATAACTAAGCCATATAGCGGTCAATGTCGCCAAGCAGAATCAATTATGATGAACTATAATATATTTCACAGTTTTTGGAATTTTTAAGAATTTTGGATTATTCTAAAAGATTTATAATGCCAACCGCAGAGATGTCTACAAGATTTGGCACATATTCTCGGATCGACTATATTGTTGGATAACTTGGCCATATGCCAGCCTACGTGACCCTTTTAATAATTATGGATGGTTTTAAAAATTGTGGTATCTCCGATCACAAAGTTGTCCACAAGGTCATGGGTATATTTTCGGATAACTTGACCATATACCAGTCTACGTGGTCAACCCTATCCAATTGTGATGAACTATACTAAATTTTACAGAGTTTAGTATTTTATGTAAAATGAGATAAAATCGGGCACATGGTGCATTGCATTGCAATTAACTCCTGTGTTCGACAAGGAGAAGCTCTATCGCTGATACTCCTTAGTCTCACGGTATCTGCTATAGCAACGGAGTGTATAGCATTTTAAAGTTTTTGATGTATGCACGTATTTTAATTTTTGGTTTAATTTGTTTGGTGGGTTGAAAATTGTGTTGCGGAACTCAACGTAGCTTAGCAGTAGGGAGTCACAAGGTTCTGATACTTGAAATCTTTTTTACTTAATGATAATATTATACAGGATGAGATTAATAAACGTCTATGTACCATCATACTCAGCTTTTCATAAAGCCAAACATAGCAATATTCACTCAGTAAAGAAAGGCGCCACATCGATAACCACATAAGTCAAATAGTGTAATACCCGCCCTTGGCCAGGCAGCCATCGTACACCTTTGTACATGTAACAAAATCGAGGGATGGGTAAGGAATGTTAGTGAGGACAGACTCGGCCTGGTTACAGACGCTTTATAAAGCCGATAGTTTGTGTTTTATGACAGCACAATTTTTTTTAATTTTTAATTTTTTTTTTTATTTGTTTTTAATTTTTGGAAACATTTTGAATTAAGTAGTTTTTTGTTAACCTTATACACATACACCATTTTGAAACCTACTTTTTCGGACTCAGGGGACCTCAAGACAAATAAATATCTAAAAATCTCAAGGTCCAAAATTTTCATGATTACTATATTTTATTTTACTAAAGTAAAGAAAGTAATAAAAATTCTACTGCTACTGCCTCTTCAAATGGAGAAAATTTGTTTTAAACGGAAATGGCTTCTTTTTAAGATTGACTCAATGAAAATATTTCGTGATTTATTTTCTATTTACGAAAAACACATCAAATTTGCGTTAAACTCATGATGTAAAAAATGAAAACCCACAAATATCTTCAATTTAAGAATTGCTAGTAGCTCCAAAATATTGTACTTCTGAATATTTGACAAATCAAAAATTTGTAATTTGGGTTATTAAAAATAAAAGAAATAAGTAATTAAATAAAATATGAATATTTGTTTAGTTAAATTAACTGATTGATTGATTTGATTGATTGCGATGTACGATCAAGCTTAAGCAAGTCTCCCGTATTATAAATGCGAATACCACAGCACTACTCTATTACCCCATGTTACACAACACGACACCATTCTTCATGAAGTTGCCAAACATAGCAAATATTCTTCACCCCGTAAAGAAAGGCGCCACATCGATAACCACATAAGTCTAATAAGTTGTGATATCCATCCGCCCCTGGCCAGGCCGCCGTCGTACACCTTTTTACATATAACAAGATCGAGGAATGGGTGAGGAATGTTAGCAACAAGACTCAACCCGGTTCCAGACACCTAAGTAGTGTGATAGTTAGTAAATTTGTTAGTAATATATTTTTTAGTAATTTATTTAACACAAGACAAAACAGTACAATTTAAAGTTCATCTGTATGCATGCTCCAACCTGTAAGACACAATGACAACACAAATTTCCTGGTACCGCAAACTCTTTTTTCTGAAAAGCGGTAAACAACTATTATTATTCCCTTCACCATTTTTTCCATCGCGGTTGTGAAGGGGGGGGGCGAGATTTAGTTACATCATCATGTTCCCATCATCATGTTTCCATGCGGTCACCCAAATTTGTACTAACTGTAGGTAGTGTTGCTTGACGTTGTTGTTGAAATCGTTGTGTCTCTGCTGTCCCTGCTACTCGCCCCATGGACAGCATCCACCACAAATCGAACATCTATAATCTTAATGACTGGACGGCGGAAATGCCTAATTTATAACTACTAACAATTAACCGTCAAGGTGTTTGTAACCGGGTCGACCTCAATCCTATACCAACAATTCTATTCATCAGTGGTCCAGGTTTTAACCGGGAGACCTTGCTTAATGCTTGATCGTACATATATCGTAGGTATGGCAAATCGATCGATCATTATTTGTACATTTCATTTTCGAAAACTCACAATAATTCTATATGTACCATTTTTTTTTCACATTCGAAATTGTATATCCAAATTCTGATTTACTTACACCTATAAATTTTTTTTCGAGCCGTTCATCAATTTGCCGGACAACCTGAATTTTCTTGGCTTAAGAAATTCTTCGGGTAGAATTTCATTTAAACGAGGCATGGTTTTGCCGGTTTTTATTTGTAATTATTCACAATAATAATTTTTGTCGTCCTATATATCTTTAAAAGCATCTTCTTCCGGTATATTCTAACCCAAGTTAAAAAAATTAGGAATTTTTATGTTAAGAAATCTCCTTCACAAAATAAAACGTTCACTCCAATTATCATAAGGCTTGAAATCCCAGGGTTATAACACCAAATATAAACAATTTTGTTTTCCGGAACAATGCTAGGAGAATAAATTTGTTGCACATTTCTTCTCTAATCAATGATTTGGGATATTACATAATCCGAACTGCATTGTAGTAAATGGCGTTACCCACAGTGCGCGGCGTTTTCTCAAAACTTTCTAAAATACATCTACTCGATCTTCCGTATTTTAACATTGTAGTCCTTCTGTTATTATCCGATGTACTAAACAATATGGACATGTACTGTTCGAGAAGTTGATCTCAATAATTTGTCTGTTCCACTAAAACATCAGCATTTCATTTCTGCTTGGGGTGTTCTATAATTTCTTTTTGCGTTTTCAATATCGCATGCTACTTCAGATTTACCAATTACTGCCCCTTTCTTGATAGTCCCTAACTGGCACTCTATATTCGCTGTTTAGTTTGACTAGGGTTTTCCCGATCAGAATTCCTTTGGATCCGTTCTCCTCTTTGTTGGCTTCCACAAAGCATAACCTGGATGACGCATCTTCCCAACGGCATCATATCCGAACTAGGTGACGGTGGAAACGGTTTTGGGAGTTAAGCAATTTCTCCTTTCAGCTGATCCTTTTTAGTTAAATGTTTCCGACAATATGGTCCCTTACTCTCTTCTTTCTTGTTATCCAGCAGCCCACAAGATGTGACCGAACTTATCACATGTCCAGCACCTAATTTTGCTAGTTTCGTCTCGGTACCTTAGCGCCGACCGCTCGGTGTGTGTGCTACAATCTACCTGGAGTATTTTCTTTGAGAGTTTGGTGATGGGTTCTGCAGTTCCTACGTTAACGCAAAGCCGATTGGTTTCTGCTAAAGTTGGTTTAGGTGACAACATCATCGTTACTAGGTGCAGTAACCACTCGAGCCTAATCGAAATTTTTAGAAGGTATTTTTAATATTTTAACAACGGTTGTTTATCATCTGCTTTCTGCTCTAAGCTTGCAGCATCCGCGTTCAATCATTCGTTCTCCATGGATTCACGTAGGTGCGCCTGTAATAAAAATTAGTTTTTCTACTCACTCCTTATAGAATTAATATGGAGAGAAAAGCCAAGAAACTATTTAAACATGTATTTCATTGCTTCTGCGATTTAGTATCGTTCTTACAATTGGCCATTATTACAATTCACTTTATTCACATAATTGTCACCATTATACTTTACGCCAGTAATTAATTTAATTTTTTTTTAACTTATGTAGGTGTCACGGTAACACTACACGAATATTCTTATTGGAAAAACTGACGTTAGTCTCAAACGAATTAGAATCATTTCTTTTTGGAACCGACATAGTGAAGATAACTAGTGTGAGTTGTAAATTGATATTTGTATAGTACGAGTAATGCGTGAATAGTGTTAAAGTGCATTTTGCTAGTGCTACATTTTGATTTGTCTAAATAAATTAGTTCGGGTTATAATTTAAAGTAGTTATGCGTTGTTTCACGTAATCTGTGCCATGTATGTTAAATCACTGTATATGGATAGACAAATTGTGTATAGGGTTTGCAAAAAACCGTGCTTCTTGTAAAACCGGTCTTATTGTTTTTTTCAATTCAAAACCCGGTTAACCGGTTAAATCTGGGTTTTTAAAGAAACATTTCTATAATAAAATCGCATTTATAGTGTTAGTTCGCTGAAAAACGACATTAAACAAAGTTTTTTTCATATTTTTTAAAATTAATTAATTTTTATATTACGAGTAAATAAAACAAAACGAAAACCGAGAAATCCTAGCATTTCCCAGTCACACTTTTTGATTGATTTGATTGATTGCGATGTACGATCAAGCATTAAAGCAAGTCTCCCGTATTATAAATGCGAATACCACACCACTATTATATTACCCATGTTACAACACGACACACTCCATTCTTCATGAAGCGCCCAACACTCCGTAAAGAAAGGCGCCACATCGATAACCACATAGTCTAATAATAGTGTGATATCCGCCCATGGCCAGGCCGCCGTCGTACACCTTTTTACATATAACAAGATCGAGGAGGGATGGGAAAGGAATGTTAGCAACAAAGACTCACAACCCGGTTCCAGACACCTAAGTAGTTGATAGTTAGTAAATTGTTAGGTAATATATTTTTTTAGTAATTTATTTAAAACACAAGAGAGTAACAATTTTAAAGTTCATCTGTACTGCTCCAACCTGTAAGACCCTCCACCATTTTTTCCATCGGCGGTTTGAGGGGTGGGGGGCGAGATTTCGTTCCATTTCCATCATCATGTTCCCATGCGGTCACTCAAATTTGTACTAACTGTAGGTAGTGTTGCTTGACGTTGTTGTTGAAATCGTTGCGTCTCTGCTGTCTCTGCTACTCGCCCCCCATTTGTTTAGTTAAATTAACTGAATACGAATTTTCATAACTGTAATAATTTGAATAAAATAATTCTGTGAACCGAACATTTCAGGCACGGCAATCGATTGATTTTTTTACTCGATTTTATTAACTGAAATAGCGATTCCCTCAAAATTTTAACTATCACCGCTCGATCAGACCAATCATATTGGTGTGATCATCACAATCTTTTTCAGACTTCAGTTAACAGATTAACTGGTTGCTGTAACTTATTTATAGTTGCTGTTGTTAATAAATGAGATTGTTTCAATGTTCAATGAAGTTGCTACAACTTGATATCGTTTAGACTTACTTATTTATTAGGTTATCACAATCGAATTTAACAAATACAATGACAACCGACAGATCACTGTTGGGCACTTTTTTGATTGTGACAACCGAATTTTCTCTCGGTGTATAATCTCGAATTATTAGAAATTTAAATTTTTTGAAAAAAAAAAAAAAAAAAGAAAAAAAAAACTGAAAAAGGAAATTAAGTTCTTAGTTTCTGATGTGTTTATACATTCTTCTTATGTGTTGTATGTAGCATGTATACGAGTGAGGAAAATACAACAAAAAAGCAGCAAGCAACACAATCCTATACTCCGTATATAAAAATTATCATTTGTCACTGTGTATATCGTGTTCTGCAGAAGCCTGAGCAGAGATATTAAGGCTCAATATCATCCCCGGTGATGCTGTGTCGTAAATTTAAAGCTGTAATAGCATGCTCAAAATCATCCCCCTTAAAAAACAAACGAAATTAATTGATATTTTCTCACAACAAGAATCGTATAAAGGTCGATTTATATTATCAGTTCCTTTCAGTTCCTACTCGAATCGTGTCAGACAAAAAAAAACATTGTTACATATATTTTCTATAGGAGTATTTATATTATCCTTTCCTATCCGTTCCTACTCGTACCGACACAGACACATATTGTTGGAAAGAATGTTTTGTCTGATATCTGAAGGCGAAAAAATACGAAAGAATAGCGAAACAAACAAAAATTGTAAATTGCTACTAAAACATTCTTGTATTTTTTTGTGTTATCTTTACTCTATATGTAACCCAAAGATACGAATATATAATGATAATCATACGAAGAAAATGCCTGAATTGAAAGGTACGGATAGTATAAATTGATGATGTCTGACACGATACGAGTAGGAACTGAAAGGAACTGATAATATAAATCCACCTTAAACAGGTTCCATAGTACACAAACCACAACAACAACAAAAAAGAAACATGTATCTATATTTATGTACACATTAGTTAATTTGAATGTGTGTGCAAAGGGTCAAATAACGGGACCTTTTTTATTACGCTTGAAATCACAAAATTGATTTTTCTCTAACTTTTTTTTTCATATCGATTTTTAATTTTAGAATTAGAACGAGATGGATATATTTCGAAATTACGGCATAAAACGAAACTTGTATAGACGCTTCCACGTCGCAGTTATTTTTGATGTTAAATTTATAAACACACACATACAAACATAAAAATGTATTGTTGATCTGAAATTTTTTACATAGATATACAATCACACCGTTAATTTATGTATCCATAAACAGTATGGCCAGCAACACTGCATTACTAAACAAAATATACCCGATAATCACGTTCACTACACACTGTAATTGAAACTTTCACACACTTTTCACTTTCACTGTAACCCGCGAGCGAGCACATTATTACAACACTCTTTTTATTTTTGCTACGTTTGTAGTGTTTAAGAGGTAAAATAAGCAAAATAGCGCACTTACACGGAAATCTAATTAAATTTATTAATTTTATTTAATACATACATACAATAGATACACAAATCCGACGCGATTAATTTAATTTAAATTTTCACCCACAAAGTAGTTTGACAAAATACAAACTTTGCACAAAGTAAAAAATTAATAAAAACTTTCGAAGAGGACGACGAAAACACGTCTTTCTTCTTCGATCGTCAATCTTAAATAAATTTTTATTTATAATGATACATTATTTAAATAATCTTTTAAATTTTCTCTGATAGAGAATGCATCTCTAACAGCATTAAACCGTCTGAAATGCTTATACTGTTGTTAAGGGCTCAACTTCATTTTGCCAAGTACCCTGAATTAATTCATATTCGTTATAATGGTCAACAAAATGATTAGGAATGTAGTTTGCTGAATCGTGGAGTATGATGAAGTTATGCAAGACCAGAGTTGCTCGTACAATTTTCTCCACGTTTCGTGGTAATAAATTTATCGAATTGGTTAACAATCGGAATTTTGCAGTTAAAATTCCAAAAGTATTCTCGATTTTAACTCTGGCAAAAGCCGAATCGCCGATAAAATAAAAGGGAAATTCCAAAATGGTATTCGGTAATACCATAGATTTTGGTATGTTTATCAAGTTTTTTAAAATTTGGTCTCCAAACGCGCTGTGCTGTAATATGCCACCAACACTCTGACTCTCATATGCGCCAATATCGACGGCAGAAAATAAATAATTATTATCGCACGTAGCCAATAGGACGATACTGTGATACTTTTTGTAATTGTAGTACAGGGAGCCAGCGTGTGGTGGACATTTTATACGGATATGTTTTCCGTCGATTGCACCCATGACGTCAGGCATCCCAGTATTTTTATAAAATTCTTCGGCAATTTTTCCCCAGTTATTCTCTGTTGGTGGCGACAAAGGAATTTCACTAATTTGTTCCCAAATAAGTTCACAAACTTCGAGAATAATCTCACGTACGGTTGACAGACCCACTCGGAACGAACACGATAGAAATTGCCACGCTACGCCATGGGCAAAATACCTAATTTTAAACATTTAATTAATTAATACGCTTGTATGATATAATAATATATATAATAGTTACACTAAAGTTAGAATTAGCCAAAATTCTGGATCAATTGCGTTTCTTATAAAATTTTGCATGTGCAATTTTTATTTTAGCAAATTATTCAATATATTAAATTCTTTAATATCCATTCTTGTAGCTTTATCAAATTGATCTTCGTCAGTTTTTTTTTATTATTAAAATATTTTAGAAAAAAATCCATGCATATTTCACTCATTTTCCTTGTAAATTTCTCGAGTCCAAATTTCTTTATTTTTGTTTTCTGCTGATTTTGGATAATATTAACCAACTTTTCATATGATAAAAAACAGAGGTACAACAATATAATTTTATTCAAGAAATCGTATTTTATTAATTTCATTTTAACAACACTTTTATTCTATCGACAACCAGTCCACAACTCGACAAGTCTATTAATGATAATGGCGGTCAAAAAAATAAAGCAAAATGTCAAAAAATTACGCACACAAAACGAGCATGTATTTTACTTGCGTTTTCGCATGCGTATTCGCATGTGTAAATTCCGCACATCTGTTTTCAGGATAAACCTTGATCACTATGTGCCAAGAAAGGCGGCTATTGCTCGTGTATGCAAAAAACAGAGCTATACGTAGGCCTTCTCCATATTCCGTTCTGAAACTACTTTTCCTGGATTTGTATAGTAAAAAGAAAAATCTGTCTTCTTATTTCATATTTCTTTTAGTTTAGAATGCACAGTAGGCCTACAAATAATACCTCAAATCACTCTGCGACTCTACTAAAACATTAAAATAACAGTAGTGCTGCAGGATGGGAGTTTTACTACTTCAGTTACATCATTACAAGTGGATGTTAAATTCGAAGTAACCGAAAACTAATTTAAAATAACCGTCATGATCAACTACTTAGTCAAATATTGCCGAAGAACACGGCTCAAATTAAAGCTAAGAACTCAACATAAAAATCGAAGATAAATTCAAAATAAACAATAAAAGTGATAATTCGATATATTATTCGAGTATACATTTTTAGTCAAAATTCATTTTTTTTTTCATCGAGAGGTTAGAAGCAGAGGTAAGGTCATCATCTTCCTAATATTCCAAATAATCCAGCTTTTTGTTGACGGTTTCAGTAATGTTGTTATTTCCAGTACTTATGCTCACTTTTTTCACACAAGGTGTAGCTACAGAATTTATGAAAAACAATTAGTGTATTGTAAAGGTGTAGGTGTTTTAAAAAAACGTAGCAAATTAAAAGAACACAATTATTAATAACAACACAATTATGTTGAAATGTTGAAATTGCTGCTTCAAAATTTTGATGAACATGCAAAACCTTTTTTAATACCCCAATTTAATTGTAAAAGAAACTATTTGTCTAATATCTTTAATTTTAATTTGATAAATGAAAAAAAAAAATATGAAAAAGTGTCCAGCCTTAGAAACATTTTATTTTATTGCTTAAACTGTAATAACAAATTTCGATAAAACTAATTTGCAACCGATTCGTTCAAAAGTTGGTGGTAAGCCGAGTTCGAATATGACGAATTAAATAAATATTCACATCAAACGACTATGCTATAGAACATAACCCATCGTATATTTTTCTTACATAAAATAAACAGGAACATTTGCGTCATATTTAACCAGTGAATTTAGCGTTAGACGTAAAGTTACACATAATTTAGTATTAAGTCACACAAAATAGGGGCAATAAATACGTTTCCAAAAAAAAAAAAAATTAATAAATATTAAGATAACTCTTGATTTCATTATCTTTTTCTGTCAGTTCTCTACATAATTCATAAAAAGGTACATAAATATGAGATCCTCATTAAAAATAAAATATGCCTTCGTATTATTTGCATAATTATGTATATAATCGTCATATAATTATTTTTAACGTTTTTTAAATTAGTTAAATAGAACGTGACTAGCATTATATAGGAACAAATACATAATTGTATCTATAAAAAAAAAAAAAAACATGAAAAAGGTGGATATGCTGCAGTGACATACTTGCTACATCGTAACGAGTTTAATTTGAACATTATAAAAACAATTATTAACGTTCAAACAAATAATCATCAAAAAAATATGTATACGTACTACTTTGAAAATACCTTTAAAATTGATTACCCACATACGACACACACTTAAATCCACTCGTTACTGATAAATTGAAAAATAAAATAAAAATTTAAACATAAAATTTCTTTAAGAGAATACAATTTTCATCTGCGTCTGTCTTACGTTTTATGTTCGACTAATGTATTTTACGGTTTATCTTAATAAAACATCATACGTGACACATTTTTTTTATATATATTTTGTCAACAACAAATTTATCACTTTCGCAGATGTACTATATGTCTGCGTTTTGTTTTACTCGAATAGAATGTTACCCCATAAAACCACTATTATCAATTTTTTTTTGTGGTCTACAAAATTTGTTAAAATATGAGTCGTAATATTTTATCACTATTCACTATTAACATAACAAAGTTTGCAAACCGCAGCGCATTTTTTTAATCAACTCATGCTAAAGTGAAATTTTGTGTAGAGTACACGTTCTCTGTATTATTTTAATGAAACAACTTGCAAAATTCAAAATTCTAAGGATTGCAGATTGTTATAATTTCTAAGGTTACAAAACTGGCCCAACATTATTAGAGAATGTGGGGTTAGCGGTGTTAAAATCAATATTCGTGTCAAAACTTTAATTTATTAAAACGAAATTTGTGAAATTTTCGCGATTAGTCGTGATAACTCAACCTCAATGGTTAATAGCTGATCGAAATTAGCTAAGTTAATTTCCATTGCACCAATCCAATAGTCACGCTGGAAGTAAGAGCAAAACTATCAAGAAAATTATAAACTGAAAGCCTAAAATCTCATTATTGTTGTTCACCAACCGTTAATAAAATACGGTAGCCATTTGTCATTACCGAAATATTATTACTGTTTTGAGGATTTTAAATTTAGATACTAAAGATTTTCACATTTTAGTTTAGATATTACTAGGTCATAAATACTAGAATAAATGTTGTTTAGGTCATTCGTGTCACTCTATTCGTTAACCAGAATTTCCTGATTACCTAGAATATGGGCAATTTCCACAAACAGAAAAATTCTTGTAGCCTTTTTTATATTCTAAAGTTTTTACTTGGGCAAAATCAATTCTATGTCCAGTATAGTACGAGTGCTGCCACAATGTTGTGGCTTGATAATTTCTTATGTTAATCTATTTTTTTAATAATTGTTTCGTGTTGCCAGCAAGTCATTCGAAGTTATCCCAGTAGTAGGATGCATTCTAACTTTACTTCCGAATCGAATTCGATAGAGTTTATGCTTCTTGTTCTATTATATTTCTACTTATATTCATGATTTGTTATCACTCAATTATTTATTTAGTGATACCAGAGACAACGTATTTAACGTAGATCTCTCATTTTACAAAAAATACGGACCTATACAAAATAAAAAAGAAAATAAATTCGATAAATAATGTAAATCCATCATTTTGACGGATCTCTCTAGTGTTAAAATGATTTTTGGATCTCTTTCTTGTGTTAAAATGATTTTAGATGATGTTCTGGAATATGGCTAAGTATGATGGAACTTGCCTATTTCTCAACCGAATATGATGAAATTTGACATGTGCGTTCGAAATGGGATTCTAACATGATTTGTAAATCAAGTTCTGGAATATGGCCAATTGTGATGGCACTTGGTTATTTTTCAACAGATTATGACAATGTTCGATAAGTAGACTCATATTGGGATTCTACAATTATTTTTAGATGACATTCTTGAATATGGCCAGTTAGGATAGAACTTGTCCATTTCTTAACGGATTTTAATTTAATCTTACATGTTCGATGGTAATGGGATTTTAAAATGATTTTTAGATAAAGTTCTGGAATAAGGCCCAGTAAGACGGAACTTTGCTATTCCTTAACCGAGTTTATTGAATTCGAGATTGGGAAACTCTGCACTATCATTATTAGCTTCAATACTGAGATGCGAGTTCGCTACACACTATATTTTGCTTAACAAAGCCAAACTGACCACTCTACAAATACTTAGAGAACTTAACCCAAAGTTTAAAGTGATGGATTTGCAAGAAAAATTCTAATGGAACTAGAACGGAGATAATCTTGATCGGTTAGAATTGAAATAGTACGCTGAGGCTGTCTTAAAGAAACCTCAACAGCTGCATGATTCACATAAAACTAATAGACAACACTATAAAAGCCATATTGACATATTTCTCATAACCTCATCTAAAAATAATTTTTAGGTCACATGTCTTTCTATTCATTGGAAACCTCAAAGTTCATCGCATAATTGGTTAATAGCTATGTTATATTCTTATTGACCGTATCACAGAACTATATTCAAAAATCATTTTAGAATCACATTTCTAACGCATATGGCAATTTTCATCATAATCGATTAAGCAACAGACAAGCTCCATCCTAACTGGCCATTCATGTAATTTGTTAAGGGTTCAATTTGGAATGTAAAAGCTCAGTTTGAAGTGTAAAGGATCATTTTGAAGTGTAAAGCTTTTATGACTATACGATGTTATGATGTTATCGTGGTATGATAGTATATATGATAGTATGATTGCAACGTACGATGGTATGACGGTATTTATTCTAGAATGATGTTGTGATGTTATGGGGGTATGAGGTTATGACGGCATAATGTTATGTCGGTTGGATGGTATGATGATATCAAAGCCTAACAGTATAATGGTATGATTATATAATGATATGATGGTATGATGGTATGATTATAGGGACGGAATGATAATATGATGGTATAGTAATATGAAGGTACGTTGATCACGATTATATGATGATATGATGGTAAGATGGTATGAAGGTGTGGTGTATTAATGGTAAGATATATATCATGGTGTGATGGTGGGTTAGTTCGAGGTCACTGTAGTACAATTGTAGGATAGTTTAATGGTTTAACGGTATGATGGAATGAATGTTTAATATGGTGGTACGACGGTACGTATGCCAGTATGATGGTGAGTTGGGTTTGAGTTGAAATTGAGATGGATTTGAAAGGGAAGTTCGATTGGGGATTAATTTGAGGTCGAGTTTTGGGTTTAGTAGGAGGTTAAATTGAGTTGAGTTCATACACGCATGACGATTTCGAATCGAGTTAATTTTTCGATTAGGTTGGAAAATTAGCGTAGATTTGAGCATAAGGTTGATATTTGAGTCGAGCTAAGTTGAGTTAACGTAAAATTAAGATTTAACTAGCATACATTGGGGTGGGAGTTATTCGGTTGCGGAATTATTTAAGGGTTGATTTGGAGTTAGGTTAAGGGTTAATTTGAAAGTGGGTTAAGTGTAGATTTGGTGATTTAATTTATGGCTGGGCTGACCTTTAATTTGGTGATTGCGTTTAGGACTGTGTTGCGTTTGCGATAGAGGTTGAGTTGTAAGTTGAATTGGCGGTTAAGCTGAAGATTGAATTTATCAAGACCGAAGTTCTGATCACCTAATGAGGTTTCAGCCCTTTATATTTTTAGTAAATGCTTTAAGTTATGTATTGATGCTCATGAGGCTGTTTTTAATTTTTTTAATTTTTCTATTAGACAAACGTGTCATTTACAACTCTATAACATTTTCAAATGATTTAGTTCAAATTATTTAGAAATCTTTGGAAATTAATCAGTCTCCATATTTTATGTTACCCTGTATATGAATTCTCAAACAATTTAGTTTTTTTTAATTTAAGCATTTTGAGAAATCCTGAAATATAGTGGAGAAGCAGTGGATTAGCTAGCAGTGGATTTCTAAGTTATCACACGAATTAAAACTATTTTGTATTTTAGTGTGTCCACGTTTTGCAGTTTCAAGATTTATCGTTTCTTATTTAATTTTGATTGTTTACCAATCATTTAGGACACCCTTTCCTTATGCTAGTATTTAAATATTCTGCAATTTTTCTTCCGTAAAAATCGAAAAAGGTATAATTTGGACTAACTTGGAAAAAGTTAAAGATATTTAGTATCTCTTGGTTCATGCTTACCACGAGAGCTTTATTAACCATAAATTACATTAAATTCGCCGGCTGTATGTAAACGATTCTCATGGCTAATTTTAAGCGAGTCTGCTACATACACAAAACTGTTATACTCAATCAATTGTTGTTCTCTGAAGCAAAACAGTATAAACTTTTTCTTGAATTGCAACAAACCAAAACCACAATATTACTGAAGAATGGAAATATGAAGATGTTTTTCTGACGAAATCGATAATATTTCAAGAAAAATCTATATTTTGCCACGAATGTGGCAATGGCAAAAAAATAAAAATAAATTGACAATATCATTATTGCAGTTTACCTTAAATTTCACCATTGTACGTACAATGAACATAACAATGTCCATTCAGCGCCATACGTAGTCACCATAGTTTGTGTTTCGATTTGGTGTTAATTCGATATATTTGAAATACCGCGCAATATAAAATAAATCAATTTGTGACTTTCATAATATGAAAATATTTTAAGAATAAGGTAATACAATTTATGATTTCTTGGTATACTAGACGGTCTTCTGTATAATATTGTATATAAAATATCAAATCAAGAATAAGGGCGGATGTCATAAAAAGACCTACATAAACATTTTATTTCAATTTAGAAATGATTGGTTATTGTAAATTATGTATGAGCTTGCTAAATATTTATAAAAAAAATAAATTGTTATAACACAATTTGTCATTCAATAATATTTTGTTAATCTACGCATTTTTGAAATTTAGGTCACATAGAAGTACATACTTACACAGGTCTAATGTTATTTTTTAATTTAACTTTTTTGAAGCTACTCACCATTTCATTATTCCAATTTTGAACATAAATTCAAAATAAATTTATTTTTTCTACGCCTTGAAAGATCATAATTGCTTTAGCTTACCTGGAAAGAAAAAAAAAAACAGAATATATTCCAAGACCAAATTTCATTAATTATATTCATTATTGCAGGACTTTAGTGAGTGGTATGTCTCACCTATTCATTCACATGTTGCCAACGTAATGAATAATTTTTCAATTTTTATTTAGAAAATTATTAATTATTTTTTTTAATTTGCAAAAGCTTTTAAGGATTAAATTAACTATGTATAGGTGGATAGAATATTGCTATGGTTTGTTTATGACCATATTTTGTAAAAACAGGGTTTGTGGATTGCTTTTATTAAATTTGAATAGGTGATTTTATCAAAGGATTTGTATATGCTGTTTACTGAGAAATTTAAGGAGATATCTGTAATGTACTGAGAGAGTGTATCTAAATTGCAACAGGATGCTTTAATATTCGAACAGAAGTATATTTATGGTTTCGTTTTTGTTAGTAACTTTAATTCAGCTAATAGAACATTACAAGGATTTAGGAAACTTATATTTTAAGTTGCCTAAGCTCATAAATAGGGAAGAACTAAGTATAGTAAAATTAATTAAAATCTTCAAAATATCAGATTTGTTGAATTTCATATAAAAACCTTAAAATAAGTTAGGCTCATTTTATGTTCGATTTTTCTTACTACAAGTGGTATTCAAACCCTATATTTGAAAACGTTTCATCAAAATTACTATAGTTGTACACTACGAACACTTTTATTGCAATCGGTACTTTGCCATCAGATGCAATTGAATCGTACTATTTATTGTTCAACAACCTCACACACAATTTTAAAATTTATAGTGTAGTGATAAGGAAAACTGTAGACATATTGTAATCCAACCAGTTATTCTCAAAGTTCTTGAACAAGCAGTAAAAAGAGTAATCATTTAGGATTTTGCAAGGTGTGAGTACTGAATGAGCTAAGTTTTAATTTTTGGATTTTATTCATACCGGTCTCAATAGTAATAATATTTGTGCACGTTTATTTATTGATTCTTTTAAGGCATTGGATATGCTTAACCATAAAATTTTGTTATCTATTTTATTTGAAATCGGTTTTAGAAGTAGGTCAAATAAGTGGTTGCTTCCTACCTTGATAATAGAACAGTGAGAGTTAGAATTAGTGACGCTTTTAGTGGTTTCAGAATTGTCAAAGTTGCTGTATCACAAGTATCAGTGCTAGGTCCTTTGCTGTTTCTAATGTATTCTAATTTTATCTATAAACTGAGATTAAGTATATGGTAACAGTATTGCTGATAATTCATCCATATGGCTTATACTGATAAATGTCCTACGGATGTGATTTCTATTGTTAATTCTGACCTTCATTTACATGAATGGTGTGAATGTGAGGTATTCGTGAACGATTTGAGGATAACAACAGCGTGTAGAAATGCAGAGTGACCTTAATTTGCTTTACAAATGACTTAAATAAGTTACCCTTAAATTTGAACAAGTGTAAGACTATGAGTTTCTTCAGGAAAAAAGATTTTATTGTTTATCCATATCATATTGGCGATCATTAGCTTGAACAAGTAATGACATTTAAGAATTTAGAAGTGGTTTTGAAAATTTTAATTTAATAGTGGATAATTCTAGTGGTCTACTTGGTTTCATTCGTCGTGCCACTAAGGATTTTCGTAATCCCTCATTCCGTTAAAAGCACTTGTACCGTTCTGTCGTCCGGTCTAACTCAGAATACGCATCGATCATTTGGGATTCAGCATATAACAATTACATTGATCGAATTGAAAGAGTTGAGAGGCAATTTATTTAACTGAATCGGCGTTTTGATCCCAACATTCAAATTTGGCTGAATAAAATGAATTTGCCACTCAATATCGACCGATGTTAATTAGCTAATTTGGAATCTTTACTGGAAAACGTTAAAATTTCTGCTTCAATGTTCATCTTTGATATTCTAAATGTTACCATCGATTTCCCGTAATTTGTTTATTTATTTATTTTTTTATTTATTTATTTACAATAATAATCTACAGGATTTGTTCCCTAATGACAATGAACATTTACAATTACAAATATATAATAAAATAAACATAAATGACGAAACAAAAGGCTATCACATATTTACAAAATAATAGAAATAAGTATCTTAGAATTAAATTCATATCATTTAACTAATTTCTCAAATTATGTTTATACCTCTCCTTCGTCATTCCGAAATCAAAGATATCTTCGAAATGATTAAAGTTCACAATCATAAAATTAATTGACTCGTTAACTGAATAGTTAGAACAAAGATTAAAGATCTAGTTCTAAGTTGTCTTACAGGGGCATACAGATTTAAACGCGAAAATATAAAAGGGCTATTAATTCTAGCATTTAAAACATCAGCTGTAAATAAAGCTACAGCAAAACAACGTCTGGTCGCCAAGGACTAAAGATTCATAACAATACATCTTAAATTGTAACTTGGCATATTAATTAAGTTTTACCAATACAAAAGCCTTCTATTAATATTAAAAAGATTAAATTTAAAAAACATTAGCCGTATGAACTTTTTTAGAATTTTTTCTATTCGTTCAATGTGCGTCGAATAGTAAGGAGCTCAAACAATTATGGCATATTCTAAGTAAGATCGAACTAATGATGAATATAAAATCTGAAGAGTCTTCTGATTCTAAAACTCTTTAGAAAGACGTTGTATTAACCCCAACAAAGAAGACGACTTTACGATTATCATATCAATGTGTTTTGTAAAACTCAATTTAGAGTCAGTTTCAAATTAAAGAATTTGGGTAACCCGACTCAATATTTCATTGTTCATATAATAATCATAACTTATTTGCGATTTTTTCTTGGAGAAAGACATAACCGCACATTTTTTAATATTCAAATCTAAATGATTCAGACAACACCAATTAAATAATGAATCAAGGTTGGATTGTAATTTAGAAGCAACAGAAATTTGACGGAATAGTAAGTCCTTTTGAGTAATGTAACATGTCCAGCACATCGTTTACAAATATCAAAAATAATTGTGGACTCAGGTGGGAGCCCTGAGGCACTCCCGAAAGAACATTTGTTAAATTCGACTTGATACCCTTCAAATTAACATATTGGGTACGGCCAGTTAAATACGATTCCTCCCAAGCAACGAATTTTCGAGAAAATCTAAAATTATTTAGTTTATTTAAGTTGATTTGATGCTGAACTGAGTCAAACTCTTTTGTGAAGTCAGAATCAAATGCACCAATAGTTTCCCGTTGAAACTTAACGAGATTAGTTGTAGTTGATCTGCCTTTGAAAAAACCATGCTGACTAATTGATAATCTATTCTTGATATTAAAAAAAATTTACTGGACAAAATCGCCTCAAAGAGCTTACGAATTGCTGACAAAATTTAAATGCCTCTGTAATTGGCTACATTAGAACGATCACCTGATTTATAGATGGGAGTTATTATGGATGTTTTCCATCTCACCGTAAAAACTGAAAAATTTAAAGATTTCTCAAATAACAATTTCAAAGGATAACAAAGTTTAAACTTAAATAATTTCAAAATTGAGGAAGATATACCATCCGGACCACAGCCATTCTTAAAGGCATCCAGTTGATCCATAATATCAGTCTCGGAAACCTTCAAAACGTCAAATTGAACCGGAGGATTAACTAATTCTTCATTTAAACTTGAGCTAACGTTGCAACAATTTACGAATCTATATGTACTCTGAAAAAATTTCCTAAAATACTCAACAATTTAGACATCGGCAACTCAGACGAATTCCGTTTCGAATTAACAAATTTCCAAAATAATTTTGGATCCTTACTTATTTTAAATTCAATAACCCTCATATACTCCTTATAAGCCTCATTATACAAAGAAGGATTTCTCATAAATTTTACTCGACATTTATTTTTACGATTGCGTAACTTAATCAATTCTTTGGTGAAATGAGGTGCATAATTCACCACTGACTTCATACTTTTTTTAGGAATAAATTCATTGAAACCTGCGAACAAAATTTCATAAAATTTATCAACATTAATATTAACATCTACATCATTGAAAATCAAACACCAATCCAGGTTTGCTAAGAATTTACTCAAACCGGAAACATTGCCATTTCTAAAATAATAAAAGGAAATTTCTTCAGATATACGAGTATCAGAAACAGAATAACTTTTAAATGAAATCTCTATAGCTTTATGATCAACACTATTATTCACAAATGGTATACAACACTCCGTTACAAAAATATTATCTTGAAAATTTGAAAAAACTAAATCAAGATACCTATTTCTATCATTTGTTGCACCATTAATTTGATTCAACTCACAAATAGACACAGAGTCCACAAAATATTGAACAACCACTGAAGTAAGGTTAGTTGGTAATAAAAAACCATACTCATCATCAGGAACCCAGTGAATAAATATTCGTAGGTTAAAATCACCATTAATAATAAAGTTTGTTCTATCATTATCAAATTCACTCATTAAATTAAAAATAAACTCAATAAAAACCATATATACCTCCAGAGTAGCATACGGTGGTATATAAATTGTAACGATCACAATAGTTTGGACGATCATATCCAACTGTACCGCAACACATTCTAATGATGGTGGAGCTCGTAACATTTGGCTAGTAATCCTTTTATTAACTGCAATTAAAACGCCTCCTTCTGATGATTTTAGACTTTTGACAGATGAACGGTCGCAGCGATGCACAATAAAATTTGAAGAAGAAAATTCAGTACCAATAACTGATTTATGAAAATTGGTTTCCGTAAATTGTGTATAAGGGTGTCCGGGTTTGGGATGCTGATCCGTCATGGGGTGATTCCTTGGTTCATTCTGAGAAACAAATCGTATGTGGAGGGGGGATCCATTTTTGATATCCTTTGAGATACAGGGTGTTTAAAAAATTTGGTTCAGAAAAAAAGTACACCCAAATATTAAACTGTAATTTCCAAAATATTTATCGGAGAGCAACCAACTTAGTCTTATTTGGTTGATAATCGTATAGGCTATTATTAAGGTTTAATTAGTTATCTTGTATCGGCATCCGTTTGAGAGCTATGGTGATTTAAAATAAAATAAAAAAAATTTGTTTTTTATAAAATCGAGTTTTTCTCAAAAAAACCGTGATAATTTTTTCTTTTGTTTATTTAATTTTAATTTGTCATGATCTTCTCTACAATCCCCCAATACATTACTTGTACCCACGTGCCATAGTTTCCTTCGTATTCCGTTTATTCTCAATCTAATTAAGAGATGTTATAGTGTTAATATTTTACCAATTTTATTTTGATCTGTAAAACAGTAGGCGATGATTATCAACTCATTTGTTTAAATGTTGAAAAAACAAAAACTAAATATTTTCAGATTCAGTCATTAGTTTCGAGATATTATCTAGTGTTGTATCAGTGTTGTGAATCAAAATTTTAATTAATTTAATAAAATTAATATTATAATGGCACAGTTCTCAGGTGAGGAGTACATTGATATCCATTTTGTTTACGGATTTTGCGATGGTAATGCAGCACGAGCTCGCAATGAATATCAACTCAGATTTCCAACACGTCGCATTCCTGACGCAACTGTATTTATAAATATTCATAGGAGACTGCCAAATATCGTAACAAGATCGAATACCCGGGCGGAGCCCCATTCAGTCTCACCAAACCATTTGGATTCGACTAAGGAATAATCCGTAATGTAACAGCAAATCCTTCTATTAGCATAAGGAGGCTTGCTTTACAATTAAACGTCTCTCGCTATCGAACTCATCAAGTATGGCACAAGGAGAATATTCATCCATACCATACAACACCCGTTCAACAACTATTACCGATAGACCACACTACAAGATTAGAGTTTTGTAATTTGTTGATGGAAAGGAATTTGGACAATGCAAGTTTCGTGAAACGTATCCAATGGACGGATGAATCTCAATTCACAAGAGATGGCATAACAAATTTTCACAATCTACACACGTGGGCTGCTGAAAATCCTCATTCGAAAAAACAAATATCATTTCAGCACCGATTCAGTGTAAACGTATGGGATGGTGTAATTGGCGATAAATTAATTGGACCATTCATATTACCACCTAGATTAAATGGTGAACGTTATTTACAATTTTTACAAAATGATTTGCCACTCCTTTTTGATGATGTTCCCATTTTAAGTAGATTCTCGCATACATACCAACGTGATGGTGCACCTTGTCACTACCATAATAATGTTAGGAATTGTTTTAAGAAAATTATCCAAATAATTTGATTGTAAGACATGGTCCAATTCATTGGCCTGCAAGATCCCCCGATCTTACGGTATTGGATTTTATGTATGGGGAAGGATGAAGGCGCTTGTATACTCCAAAGAAATTGAAATAAAAGAAGAACTTATACAACGAATACACACAGCAGCACAACAGATAAGGGAAGAATTACCAAGAATTGAAATTAACAAAGACATTCTTAAACGAATATTAGCATGTATTCAATCACAAGGAGGACATTTTGAGCACCTTTTATAACTCCTTGACCTAAACTTTGTTTTGAGGGATTGTAGAGGAGATCATGACAAATTAAAATTAAATAAACAAAAGAAAAAATTATCACGGTTTTTTTGAGAAAAACTCGATTTTATAAAAAACAAATATTTTTATTTTTATTTTAAATCACCATAGCTCTCAAACGGATGCAGATACAAGATAACCACTCAAACCTTAATAATAGCCTATACGATTACTAACCAAATAAGACTAAGTTGGTTGCTCTCCGATAAATATTTTGGAAGTTACAATTTAATATTTGGGTGTACTTTTTTTCTGAACCAAATTTTTTAAACACCCTTTATCTCAAAGGATATCAAATATGGATCCCCCTCCTTATACGATTTGTTTCTCAGAATGAACCAAGGAATCACCCCATGATGGATCAGCATCCCAAACCCGGACACCCTGTATATCATATTCAGTACTAATAACGTAATTAAAAAATTTAGATGATTTAGATGACATGCCACCAACATTATGATAATAAATAGTTAGTGTTTTATCTCCTCGAGGTGTTGAAGTCGAGGTGGTGCAAGTAGTTAATCCAGAAATCGGGCTAGGTTACTAATTACTTTCTAATTTAGATATTCATGTGCGGATTAGGCACTTTATTTATTTGTCCACTGTTAATACAAATTATGCATATAATGCTCATATCCCGGCTATTTGTCGACAATATATCTTTAGTCAAGAATTAAAATTATTTTCCTGTGGATGATAATAATAAAATAAAACAAAACGAAAAATAAGTCAAGTATTAGTTAATATTAGGTGGAAAAAACAAAGTTTATGTGGTTCAGAATTTCTGGCAATACGGTTGCTTCAAATCACCCCCAAGTTATAATATAATGATAGTGGCTTTAAATGTACTTCAGTTACTATAGAGTTAGTCATCTGTTTTATGTATATCGGCATTCATATGGATACTAATCTTAATTGGAAAACTATTAATATCGTTTATTATAACTGCCTCTCGGATTTTCTACCGTTTTTTTCTACCTTTTTCATATTTTATATAGTCATCTAGGCCTCTGTTCAAATTTACCCGTATTTTACCTTTGCAACATTTGTACGTTTATAAGGTTTTCGATCAGTTCCTCCGCTTTTAACTTGTTAAAGCACGACCATTTCTTGATGCTTAACCGTAATTAATTATTTCGCGTATTTATTTCGTGTTATCATTTAATTTTATTTTATTTTTTAGTTGGGCTACTGCTACTACTGTATTGCATTCATTTAATAATTTTGAATTACTTTAAAATTGATAACTGATTAAAATTTTTTATTTTACGTATTGTTTTTATTGGTTTCTAATTTATTTTGATTCGTTTGTTTGATAATGAATTCTCATATTTCTATACAATTTCTGGTCTTCTTTCATGTTAAACAATTACTATTTTTGTAATCATTTTTGTAAACTTTGTAGCATGATTTATAAAAAGTCATTAACAAATAATAAATAAATAAATAAAAAATAAAAAATTTGAAAATGAAATTCAAATTTTTAATTTGCAATAAGAAGTTAGAGGTCTGAAATATGAAATTTAAAATAGAAATTTTAAGTTTGAAATTAAAAATTTGAAATTCTGAATTTGGGTTTTGAAATTTAAAATTGGATAATTTGAAATTTGAAATATGTAATTTGAATTTTAAAATTAGAAATTTGTGATTTTGAATTTTAATTTTAAAATTTAGGATTTTGAAACCATTTTATTTACTATCCTGTGAAGAACAATCAGTGCTACTACATAACACAAAATACAATTCAAAATTAGAGGTAATTTATTATAAATTAATGAATCGTCATTTACAATTGATCGTAATTGATCTTATTCTGAATTGAGTTATAATTGTTGCTCAATTGAGGTTAAAAGATTTTTTCTATCATGCTTATAAGAAAGATAATTATCTAAGACTAGTTAAAACCCATCAAAAATGATGGAATGGAAACCAGTGAATCATATAAAGCATAACAAATCAATAAAAATTAATTCAATAATAATAATTCAATAACAATAATAAATATAACATACCTGCTAAAATATTCTTTTAAATTAAATGCAAATAACTACTTATTTAAATATATTACACATATGATTAAACAAAATTATAAGGAAACATCCCTAGAAAGTATAAACAAAAAAACTAAAAAAGAAAACTGTTGATGAGAAAAATTGTTAAATAATAGTTAATTTTTACTTTATCATACCCATTTCTAGTGAAAAATATTTTCAAAACTCTATGTACATAAATGGCGTAACGGTAATATTTTAGAAGACATAAACAAAGTAAAAGACGGGAAGCGCCTGTTCCTGAAGAAAATGGTTCGAAGAATATATTTTTGGGCTACTATTAAAGGTTTTAAATTATTTAAGTACGTTCCTCCTCAACAAGCAATACTGTAATTGATTTTTGACTGAATCAAAGACATAAAGACTTCATAATATTTTCGGGCAAAGTGTCCTTAGTATGGAACATTTTCTAATACTCACATACATGTGTTGTTTTGACCTTTAAATGTGATCTAAAAATTTCAAACGATCACCTAAAGTAACACCAAGATATATGAAGTTTACAACCCTGTTCAACTTTAATGCACTAATCAGTACATATATGATTATCATAATTAACAGAATGACACATAACAATATCATTATTAGAATCTAGATTAGCGTCTCTCATACTAAACAGAATACATTTGGATTTAGGACTCAGGATTAAATAAACCATTTTCTTAGAGTCTATAAATCATTTACCATGCCATACCACTCATGTGCATCTTCGAAAGAAATAGATGTATATGAGAAAGCTGTATCGTCTACGAAACCTACTGGCTGCCCTTTGAATTCTAAATTAAGCAAATAGTTAAAATAAATGATAAACAAAATGGGTCCTAGCACCGGTCCCTGTGGTACACCATTTAAAACTTCCAAATAATCACTATAAATTTCCTTGATTTTACCCCGTTGCATTCTGGCATCCAAGTATGATTTAAACCATTTCAACTCCTTACTCCTAACAGTATTGAAAGCCTTGTTAATGTCTATAAATAGATCTCCACATTTTTTAATATTATTTAAGCCATTGTTGGACAATAATTTGAGAATCGCATCGTCTTGGTTTAAGGAGACTCTGAAACCAAATTGAACATTATTATAAAATTGTGTCTCTTGCAAGAAGATGATCATTATATTTTTAACTACTTTTTCAAAAAATCTTTCAAAAAACTTATAACAACGAAATAGGACACAAATTTGACATGTTTGAAGTTTCCCCGCTTTTGAACAATGGAATAATAACAGCGTTTTTCAGTTTACTTGGGAAAGTGGCGGTACCAATACTATTAATATTTAAAATTGTGTTTTCACAAGATGTACCACGATAAAATTCTCCACAATAAAAAATACGTCTGACTTATATGAAGAACTAAACGGAAGTGAGTTTATTTTTTTTTTATTATCTCAAAAATATTTCAGTATACAGTGTTTAAGTATAACTTTATAACACATTAGTTTATATAATAGTACATCGAACGAACGTACCAAAAATGATTGACAGTTTGACATTTCAATAATTCAATACTCCCACTAAATGAGAACTCGTCAAAAAAAAAAATGTTGAGTTATTTGAATTGAATACATTGCAAATCTTTTAAATCTTAATCGTCGAAATAGAGTGTCGTAGAGTTTTGAATATATCCAAGGGTAGTGGTTTAGTGAAGATATCGGCTAATTGATCTTTAGTACATTTGTATTGTACATAAATGTCTCCTTGTTTCAGTTTTTCTCTGATGAAGAGATATCGAATATCGATATGCTTGGTTCGTTTGTGGAACTCTGGATTATGAATCAATCGAATTGCACTTTGATTGTCTATAAATAGTGTGGAGGGACCATTCACTTCTTCACCGATGTCTTTTAACAACTGACGCAACCAAGTCACTTCTTTAACTGCTGCACATCCAGCCATATATTTAGCCTCTGTCATTGATAGTGCGACTGAATGTTGTCGTTGACTGTTCCATGTTATCGGTCCACCATTGAGCATGAAAACATATCCGGAGGTTGATCTTCGTGTATCGATGTCATTTGCATAGTCCGAGTCTGAATATCCAACCAGTTGTTCAGCATTGATTGAATGTTTGTATTAAATACCTCGATTATTTGTGCCAATTAAAAATTTAATTATTCTTTTTACTGCATTCCAATGGGCATCCGTGTGATTTGACAGGAATCTGCTGACAACTTCCACTGCAAAGGAGTTGTCTGATCGGAAAAGATTTTACTTTTGATTCTTGACTATTGTCTGTTGAATTGAGATGTATCTGTGGATCAGCCGGAATGCTTATAGGATTTGCTGTTTCAAGGTTAAATCGTTTTATAATTTGATTTATATAGTCTGTTTGATGAATAAAAATGGAACGTTTTTCACGATTTCGTTCAATTTTCAGTCCAACAAAATTATCCGGTTCATTTAGTTTCAGCCATGACTAATCCATCATCAACATATAGTATTAGTAGTACTTTCACATTATTGAACTGTCCTCGACAGACACAATAACCAGCATTACTTTGTACGAAGCCGTACTTGCTCAAAAAACTGTGAAATGTTGTATTTCAACAGCGTGAGGCTTGTTTTAAGCCGTACAATGATTTTTTTAACTTAC
Source organism: Tipula vernalis (assembly GCA_958295665.1). Lineage (NCBI taxonomy): Eukaryota > Metazoa > Arthropoda > Insecta > Diptera > Tipulidae > Tipula > Tipula vernalis. The sequence goes on from OY282558.1 coordinate 370,824,959, forward strand.
ATACCATGTTCGAACTGATGTTCGTCCCGTCTGGTGGGGTCAAATAAATGTCTTCTTTCAATCTGCAAATTGCCGTACAGGAACGCTGTTTTTATATCGAACTGCATTATCTCAAAATTATATCTTGCTGCAACGGAGAGAAGAATCCTAATTGAGTCAAAACGTGTTGTTGGTGCAAATGTTTCATTGTAGTCGATGGCTTGTTTTTGTGCATACCTTTTTGCACAAAGTCTTTATTTGTACCAAACAACATCTCCATTCGGATTTCTTTTAACTTTGAAAACCCATTTTGATCCAATAGTACTTCTACCGGTTGGTAACTTAACAACCTACCAGGTGTTGTTCTTTTCGAGTGCATCTAATTCTTCCTGTATTGGCTTGGTCCAATTTTTCGCTTCCTCATACGTCTCAGGAATGTCAGCTTCAGCAAAATTCTCCTCGTATTCGTATCGTGCAGGCATTCTGATTTTGTCGCGATTGCGTAAATAATAGTCAGCATTGACTTGACTATTTATTGACTGCTGTGTTGTTGTTTCTTGTTTCTCTAAATCGTCTACTGTGTCTTGAATTCCTTCAGTTCTATTATTTTCAGATTCAAGATTTTTTGTTTGGTTTTCGTATTCATTTCATTGAGTACAACGATCATCAGTGTTGTCTTATATTATTTGTATCTCAACCGTATTTCTTCTTGGAATACGAACAGCTGGAAGCTCTTGTGGAATATGCATGTACGCCTCACATCCAAACATTTTTGTATGGTCCAATATAGGCTTTTTACCTGTCCATAATTAGTATGGGGTTGAATCGGGTGCTTGAGTGGTTGGAGTGCGATTTAGAATATACAGTGCTGTGTTGATAGCTTCACTCCACAAATTAATTGGAACATCCTTTGCATATATCATCGATCGTGCACTCTCCACGATAGTTCTCATGTCTCGTTCCGCTCTCCCATTCTGTTCGGTGTATAGGGAGCTGTTGTTTCCAAAGATATTTAATTTTTCAAGAGATACTCCTCGAAAATGTTGTTACAATATTCGGTTCCGTTATCAACGTGTAAGACCTTTGGTGGCGAACCGAACTTGTTGCGTGAGTGATTGACAAAATCTTTGAAAGAGTCGAAAGCATCTGATTTATGTTTAATGAAGTAAACGACACGATAACCGGAATTGTCATCTTTGAAAAGAATGAAATATCTCATTTCACCGACTGATGGTTGAGACATGGGACCACATATGTATGTCACTGTGTATAATCTCACCGGGTTTGGTTTTTCTGTTTACTACTGTTTTAAATGGTAACTTGTGACCTTTTCCATAGACACATGCTTCACAGAAAAATTTGTTGATGTTGTCAATACTGACATTCTTAATGTCTCCCTTGGTTACTATTTCTTTTATCGCTTGCTTGTTAATATGTTCAAGTCTCTCGTGCCATAATTGTATATCTACATTGGTCGTTGCATTCGCTTCAGAGACAGTGATTGTTCGAAATATTGTAACAATCAGTATATATTGTTTGATTCTTGAATTGCGCAGGCTACTATATTGCTGTTTTCGTAAACTTCAGCATGGTTGTCTTCTTTGATAATCTTCATGCCTTTCGCCGATATTACACCTTCGGAGAACCAATTTTTCTTGAGATCCGGTACGTATAATACATTTGTTATTGTTGATTCGTGCAACTTTTCTCCGATAAGTTTTTGAATTTTTACGGTACCTTTTCCTTTGACAACTAGACCTTTATTATTTGCTTTTGTTTTACTGACGCGTGATCATCCATGGTTTCAAAAATTTAAAAATATTCACGTTTATGTGTCATATGCGCGGATGCGCCACTATCCATTATCCAGTAATCGTCGTCAATCTTAGATGTTAGTAACAAGCTATCTTCAACAATCGAAAAAGCTGTGACATTTGATTGTGAATGTTTATTTTCTTTCGAATCATCATATTCCTTTTCTCCTCGATTTTTTTTTTGGAGCCCGACTTTGGCTAGCGAAATGCTCCTTCTTTTGGCAATTATAGCATGTTAATCGAGGTCGAATTCTTTTTCCTTCGATTGAATTCCGTTGAATTGATGAACAACTGCATCCTGCCTTGGTTACTAGCAATGCCGAGTCTGATTATTTATATGACATTAGACTGGCTTCTTCGTCCAAAAGACGTGCTCAAAGATTAGCTATCGTTTGCTGTACCACATCCATCGATATCCCAGCTTGTCTTAAATTTCTGTACTTTTGAGGCAAGCTTCCGAGTATTTTTGTGATAATCGCTACATCACTGACTTCTTCTCCTGTTTCTTTAATTTGTTGTGCTAAATTTTCTACCTTTGCGATGGGCTGGGAAATGGTGTCTCTTGAAATCATTTTATATTGATAGAATCGCTCATGCACTAACATTTTGTTCATTTCCGTCTTTTGTTCGTAAATGGAATCTAACTTGATGATTATCTCACTTGACGACTTGCAATTTGCCACCAACGTGATTTGATCATGAGCCGTTGCGGAGATTAAGGTGAACATGGCGTTCGCGTTATCCTTAATCCATTTTTTGTGTTCCTGTATTTTTGTTTTATCTGGCTTTACATCGTCACCATTCACAATATCTTGTAGTCCTGTTGCTCGCCATGCACACGCAATTTGGAACTTCCATTGTCGATAATTTCTACCGTCAAACTTGTTAATATTCACAACATCTGTTTTGTTCGCCATTACATTGTCCGCTAGATACAACGCTAATCGTAATGCGTTTTTTCAATATGTATAAAATTAATGACTGCACTATCCTTTTCGTCGTAGAAACTATCCGTCAATGCCTTTTTATTTTTATATTTTATTTTTGCAATTACAGATATTCACTTACAATGCGACCTGGGCCCATAACATTTCAGTATACATTGTTTAAGTATAACTTTATAAAGCCTGTATTACACATTAGTTTATATAATAGTACATTAAACGAACGTACCAAAAATGATTGACAGTTTGACATTTCAATAATTCAACAAATCCTAAAATTAAAAATAAATTTGAGTGAATCTATAATATTAAAGCAAAACTTTTTAATTATTCCATTACTAAAACCATCCTCACCGCATAACTCAGAATTTTTTAAACTGCTAATAATCTTAAACAGTTTAGAAAATACAACCGACGTAAAAAAGAATTTTTTGGTTTCAACATGATTTGAAAACATCAGTAATTCTTTCTCACATTCACTTATCGAGATAATTTCAATATTATCCTGCTTTAATTTTGCTGAAACATGTGATTAATATGTGTTTTCCCGTTAGAGTCCAAAATTTCGTAAGTTTTTATTGTATTCGGGACTTCCTTAATTAAACTATTAATCGTACGCCATTGAGCTGTAGGGTTACTTTTATTTTTTTCAAACAGTTTTTAAAAATACTGTTTCCTAGATAGCTTAATGCTTGCCACAACAATACTTTTTTGTTTTAGAACAATTTTACATTGCCTGGATGACGCCAATGTTTTTTATAAAGCTTATTTTGATATCCTATCGCTTCTTTGCCTAGAACAGCGACTTCAAATTACAAGATATTTACAAGACTTAACATGCATATTTAAAATAGATAGAAATACATCAAAAGCATTATTTACATTTGCTGATGTATAAACTTTGTTCCATGATTCATATCTTAATAGTTTAATTAATTTGTGATAATTTATTTTTGTTAACGATTTCGACTAATTATTTTGGATTTTATTTGAATCGTTCAAATTTTTTAAACTCGAGCAAATAGTTGAGTGATCAGTGACTGGATTCACAAAGTTGATGGTAACGAAGTTACTTTACCTCTTCTCAACATCTCGGATCAACATCATGCCATTCCTAAATTAACATTCAAAATAAAACCATTTAAGATAATAGTAAACGTTTAACCATTTTTGAAGAATCCATTACTTACGATCATTTGAACAAAGAAGAAATAAATTATCTGAAGCCGATAATAACTGAATTTAATGAAGTCATTTATCTAGCAGGAGATAAGCGTACCATAACCGATGTAATTTAACATGGTGTAAAAACAATATCCGAGTCAGGTTCAATAAGGTACGTCCTTTTCATCAACCACATTCCACTAAAAGTGAAAATCAAAAGCAAGTTAATAACATGCTCGAAGATGATATAGTTCAAGACAGCTAGAATCTATGGACTTCATTGTTGTTAGTTCCAAAAAGGTTCCCGAATAATGAAAAGAAATGACGAGTGGTAGTTTACTACCGCAAATTAAATCAAATTACTTCAGATGATACATTCTCATTTCCTAACATCACGGATATCCTTGATAAATTAGGAACGGCACAATATGTCTCACTTTTGATCCTTCTTTCGTAAGACCCTTTAATACCGACGAGGGACATTATGAATTTGTGTCAATGCCTTTTGGTCTCGAAGGAGCAACTGCTACATTTCAGCGAATGATTCATAGCGTTTTAAGTGGCCTCAATAATATAAAATGTCTAGCTTATCTTGATGACGTTGTTGTCTTTGGAAAAATGGTTGTTGACCATAACAATCGACTAAAGGAAGTTTTAAATAGATTTCGACGTTATAATCTGAAATTAAATTCTTTAAAATGTCAAATTTCTAAGAAAGGAAATTTAGTATTTGGGCCATGTGGTAACAGCAAACGGTATTAAGCAAGACGAAATAGCCGGATATTATCGGACATTTATTCCCTATTTTTCAGGAGTAGCCAGACCTTTAACAAATATTTTAAAGAAAAATACTACATTTAAGTGGAGTTCTTGGGGCAATATTAGCACAAGATGTAGAAGGATTTGATCTTCCAATGGCTCACGCTAGTCGAGTACATATCAATGTGGAAAGTAATTATTCACCCACAGACAAAGAATTAACTGCAATCATTTGGGGAATGTCACATTTTCGTTCATACTTATACGGATTGGCTTGAGACTGATCATCGAGCTCTCTTGTGGCTATACAAATTGGAATCATCAAAATCTCGTCAGATACGCTGGCAGTTTCTCATGAAACTTTAAACGATAAACCACCCTTATTTGAATTTAATATCGATAATAATAGTAATAACATAAAAGATAAACGATTAATCAATTTATGTCAAAATGTAAACTCTGCAAAATAAATAAACATGGCAGAAATACAAAAGAACCTATGAAGATCACATCTACTTCATCAAAATCATTTGAAAAGACATTCCTTGATATTGTTGAGCCAATGCCATCATCTCATAAAAATAATAAAACTATACAAGACGATCTAACGAAATACTCAATTGCTCACCCTATACCAACCCAGGAAACTGAAATCGTTGCATAAGTATTTGTTGAAAAATTTATTTCCGTATGTGGAATTCCAACTAATTTCATGAGTACTACACTCAGACATGTAAACTTTTGAAAATAAAAAAACTCTCAACGACAGCATACCATCCACAGAGCAATGCGGGGCTCAAATTGACTCTTTAAATTGGTACATGTGGCTATCTTACCATGACGTTTTGTTATAACACAACTCCGCATATAGCGTTTGGCTTCGCACCAAATATTCCCATCTCTATTTGTAGAGAACATTTACCAAATTATACAATAGACGACTACCATCACGATCTCAGATTGAGGTTAAAATATTCCTTTACTATAGGAAAAAATAATTTGTTGAAAACAAAAGAAAAAACTAAATTTTATTATGATAAATCCATAAACCCTCAACAATTCCAACTCTAATGTTACTTCAAAACAAGAAAGGGGCAATAATAGACCCAGAATGACTGGGACCCTATGAAATAGATAAAATAAATTGATTATAAAATTTGCAGAACTCCAAAAATAGTTCATAATAACAGAAAACAATCATTACATAAACAGAAATACTTTTCTTAAACTTCTTAATATTGCGGTGGCATTAAACACACATGAATGAGGGTTTTCCTTAAGTTTTTTGATTTAGTGAATATAATTCGCTAAGTCAGTACGTTCGTACTTGACACTACCTTTGTTAAGTAGGAATTGTATTTTTGTAGTTTGGTCGTAGCTATCTGATGAGTAGATAAACTTTTTCAGTACGATAGCAAACTAACAATACAATGAGCTCAAGGAAAGTTCTCATATTTTGTTAAGGGTTACTGAACTTTGTATAACTCTTGGGGTAAAGTACGAAGGATTGATACTTCTACATTTTGGGTAGATGTACTATGAATAATTGGCCTCTTGATTTTGTTTCTGATTAACCAATCGAAAATCTTGTGAATGCCATTTTCACTAATATATTTGTATTTATTAAAAGCTTAAAAAAGATTTAAAAAAGCTCAATATCAGAGCACCAAATTTTATATGAAACACACATCTAAAAGTAGTGACATAAATTCTACGTCCAAATAATAACCGGCTCGGGAGGATTAATATTCGGAATTCTGCCGCAACAAAACATGCAGTGGATTTACGGACCAAAATTATTCAACTGCAGATTCAGGTTTTATGTTTGATTATATCAATTATATTGTTTTTTGTTACATTAGTTAAGTTTTTTTTGCTGTACTTAACAATTTTATTGTTTCTACTGATTTGTTGAACCTTTTTATATTTGATATATTTAATTACATTATAAAAATGCATTAAATCGGGAATAGAATAATGAAGATCAGAGTTATGCATAGTCAATTATGTTCGTAAAGGAGTCTGGAAAATCTCCTAGGCCCAAATTGCCATGAGCTTTAAGCCAGAAATGCTATGCCCAGATACTCCTAACGAATGATTTTTGCAGCGGCCGCTTAGGCGGCTGTTACACATTTGGAGAATGATGCATCCAATAAACTGGCTCAAAAGTGTAAAATTATTAATATTCGCTTATTCAGCTTTGTTCAGATCTCGAGCCCAAATATATTTTCTTACCCTATAAAGGCAAACTATTTAATTCAGAATTTTTAGTTTTGTTACTAAGCAGACACCATCTCAACATTTTCAATTTTATGATAATCACGAGTATATACCACATAACAAAGGTTCCACATTCCACAACATTTTGTTCTGATAAAACAATAATAAAATAAATGTATTTAATAATTTCTTTGAAATAATTAGGATATATTTGATTTATTTAACTCCCAACATTTCTGTTTCTCGAAATACACAAGATTTCTGAAGAAAATCTTCTGTGTAATCTGCAATAAGCGATTTATTTTTCTAAATAAAGCATTTGATATATAGATGAGCATAAGATAACATATTTGCTAACAACAAACAAACAGATTCATCATAATGTTGAATTGTTGTAAATTGATTTATGTATGTTGATAACATGTTAAATGGAAATTAATAATTCATTTTTACTATACCAAAGTTGAGGATTAAACAATATTTCCAAAATTACAATGGCACAAAAAACCATAAAATGCTATAAATTTTTGTCATGGTTTACCTCAAGAGGATTCAACAATTTATTTTGTTGTTATACATTCCCAGTTGTGCGGAAACTTGCAAATTTTTATGGATGGCCATAGCTAGCTACGACAGATGAAAATTTATATAGTAGCATGAAAAACAAATTATTTGTATGTTTTAGCTAAACCAATGTCCTAAATGTATATCCAAAAGAACTCAAAGAAACCTCTTGCTTGAGCCTTAAAACTTGAATTTTGCAATATTTACTTGAAAAATTTAACATTTAAAAAATTTGTAAACACAAATTAGAAAAGATTAGTAATATTTTGCATATTTGCATGTAAGAGAAATATTTAAATTCGTATTTCTATAAAATCCAATAAAAAATGCTTTCAATTATATTTTATGTATTGACATTGCAGGAAATTAATTTTTTAAAATTATTTATTTCATGAAATTGATAACTTATACTGATTATCACAATTAGGGATTTCATAATGAAAGATGGTGGATAAAATAATGTATTTAAACAAAGGAATATTCAGCACTTAATGAAGTAAATATGTTTTGTTCTCCATGATGACAAATTTTCCATAAGCGTCACGGTTTTTCAACATGGTCCTCTAATGAGTTTTAAAAATTCAATTGTATAAAACTTTCTTGGGTTTTCTGTTAATCATATTGTTAATTTTCGTATATTGTTCAACTTGGTGCTTATGCATTAAATGTACCTTAACCAATTTAGCGTGATATTAGCATCCTGTGGACGGCAAGCAAAGCTAATTTGCTTAGATTTACATGAGAGATTCTGGAATAGCAAATCATGAAAATACGAATCATTCAGCTATTCAGTGCCTAAAAATAAAGTCTACGTAAAAGTTTCTTGCCCCATTCTCAAAAAGCTGCTTAACAATTTAAACTGATTTAAAACTAAACCGTTCAACTAAGTTTTCAGATTTTCATTTTTGTACGAGTGGAAATCAATAAATTATGTACTGATCACTATAAACTTTAGAATTGGTTAATCACCCCTGCATCATGTATATAGTAATGTAATTTTGTCGCATGATCACATGCATTTTGTTACGCAAACCATTGCTAAACAATTACACATTTTAAAATACAACCCCTAGTTTAGTTTCTCCCCCACGCTTTAGAGAATAACAAATTTAATAATTTAAGTAACCAGGTATAAAAAGGATTTCCCATTTTACTTGTTTTTCATTTTCTTCAAACGCACAGGTACAACAATGTTCTCTATTTATTATAATTTAAAAGCAATAATGAAATAAAATTGTTTGTACATAGAGCTATTGCTAGATGGAATGCTTTTATCTATTTATTTTCATTTAAATTCGGTTGCTTAAGAAACCTAAGTAATATTTTTGATACGTCGCGTCGTATATATTCATTTTCAATATAAATTTGTAATATAAAACTGGAAAAATAAAAACTCGTCCTAATTTTACTATAACAAATCATATCTCACAGATAAGTGTATGCTCTTAATTTTGTGCTCAAAGTGAGTGATGTAGTATGAGATAAACTTACTTTTATTACTCTATTTGACATCGCACTTCAGAAGATGAATATGAAATTAAATTGTTTTTGCGATTGTCGTCTGCGATGATACAGCAATATGTTGAGTATGTGTTTTTCTTTACACAATATGATCCTCCTTAATACCTATGTAATACCTTAGACACACTGCGATTTAATAAAACCGATTTATTGAATTTTTCGAGATTAGCCGTAGTGTTTAAACCTCGATTTAGCTAATGTATAGACATTTAAACTGGTTTAGCTAAATCGGATTTATTAAACCACAGTCTGCCTAGGGTATAACACTAAAACAACAAATTTAGCGAAAAATAGAGAACTAATTTTTAGATTACATTAAAATCAAGTCAAAAGTTGTATTGTTCTACTATAAAAATCTAAATATCTAAGGAAATAAACCATTGAAACATTTTAGCATCAACACTCATTCTACAACACATTTTTCTATTAACAAAAAAAAATTGAATTTACAACGCTTTGTGAATTTTTATTTAATTACGCAGCTAATATGCATAAGTTTTCTACGAAATCTGTAGGAATAATCAGGCAATTCAAACGCAAGTTGGCGTAATATTTGCAAATATCAAAGTCTTTTGTTAGTGGTACTAACTGTAGCAATCGAAACATGGTTGCAGACTATACATTTTAGTTGTAGGCCAGTAGGTTGGTTTTCCACTTGAAAGGGCTTAACAACTGCATTTTTCATAGCTATTAGGAGTTCTTTACGCTTAGTCGTTGTTAGAGCTTCAGTGGACATCTCTTGCGTTAATGCCTCCACCAAGTAAAAATTGTTTTCATAGTTTACTCTAGATAATTTTATTCTTATCTCGAGAATATCTTATTCTTTCAGCGAGTGTTTCGGTGGGCAGTAAATACTAGAAATACAAATACAAGTGTTTTTGGTTTTAATATTAATAGTAGTTGTTTGTATTTCTTCTGTTTCATATTTTAACTCTAATAATAACCGAAACCTATTACTATTGAATTTTACAACAAATTCGACAAAGAAACTATTGTTCAACTCGCTAAGGTGAAAAAGAGCATTAATGCTAGCGATGTCAATTTTGATAAACCCGGAAAGAGCTTTATCAAGGATTATCTGCCTGGTTGGAAGAAAAGGTTGCTTGCGGTGGCAAAAGATAAAAAGATAAGCTGCTGCAAACCATAACCAATATTTTATTTGTAAATGAAATTAAGATCGTTTCGGATGTTGCTCCTTTATCAAATTAACAAACATTAACTAAAATTATGCTAAACAACTGCTTTTATGCCCTGTTTTTGTTATTTGTGTGCATACGTGCCTTTTGAATGTTCTTTCCCCCTTATTTTTTTTTTTTTTTGTTTGTTTTGAAAGAACATTTAAAAGGCACGTAGGCGCACAAAAAATAAAAATAGGATATAAAATTAGTTGTTTAGCATAATCTTAGTTAGTGTTTGTTAGAAATTTGATAAAAGAGTACAATCCGAAACGATCGTAATTTCATTTACAAATAAAATTAATATCACGTTAAAGAAAGTGACAAAACCGAAATATTGCGTTTTATTATATAAATTTGTTTTTATTGGTGATATTAGTCCATGAGTAAACAACAAATATGTTAACATTTACTGCCGGAAGTTGGATGATTATGTACTAGTGAAAATATCCTCTCAAGTAACAATATTAAATAATTTATAGATGCATCATCTTTAAATTGTTTTTCTTTATTTTTAGTTTATTAATACATATTTTCAGAATAGAAGAGGTTTGAAAACCAAACTTAAAAATGTGAAGTTGCAGATTTGGACATCAAATTTTGACATAATTTGTTTTACTGAATTATTTGATAATCGGTACACTGTGTTTAGAGGCGATCGTAATTTTGATATTCATGATAAGCTGGATGATGGAGGAGTCTTGTTGGCTTTGAAAAATTATTTATCCGCAAGTAGATTTGACTTTTTTAATAACTCGAGTGCTATTGATTTCGTATTTCTTAAAATTTCCCTGGGCAAGTGTGATTCTCTTATTTTGGGTCTTATCTGATACATTATCGGATCTAGTAGTGTCAACATCTTCTAACTGTAAGTTTATTATAGTTGGAGATTTTAACTTATCATATATTGAGTGTCATTTAGATTTTTCCGATGCTATAACAGCTAGATATTTTGAGGATAGAACGGCTGAATACTTAATTGACACTCTTGAACACACTCGACACAAAAAAAATCACCAAAATAAGACATTAGATTTAATCTTATGTAGCACTAACTCTGTCAATATCGACATCGTTTCTAGCATAAAAATGCTTTCTAAAATTGATCAGTACCATAGTCCACTCCACATCGCTATTCGACTAAATAAGATAAAATTTCAGTCTGTGTTGTATTTGATTCAATTAAGAAACGCAGTAACTCTAAAGTTAAAGCTAAAATTAACCAATTTCCATCTTGGTTTTCGGATTCTTTAATAAAACTAATCAGGACAAAAAACATAAAGTTAGGAAGCGGCTGCATATTTATAATAATAAAACGGTTGCTTTATAAAGTATTTAATTTCTCTTAAAGACCAATTTATATCTGATCCGAAAGAATTCTGGAAGTATTCGGGAAAATTTTCCTTGTACAATGTACCCTCGTCAATACAGTTCGGCCGATAAATCTGAAATTGCAAATCTATTTGCAGAAAACTTTAAAAGTGTTTATAGAGTCGATAATTCTAGTTTGGTAGTAACTAAAACTGATCAATGTTCTGATCTATATTGTTTGGAATTGGACGTTATTAATTTACATAATAATACTAATCCCCAATTTGTGTGTGAAAAATTTGAAAGTTGTTTTTTCCAAACCTCTAACAATATTGTTTAATCACGCTTTCCTGATAGATGGAAGCAATCACATATAATTCCAATTTACAAGAAGGGTCGATTTGATATTGCTAATTATAAGCCGATTTCTATTTTAAATGCGTTTGCCAAGTTATTTGAGAAAATATTACATGAAAAATTATTCAACCTTGTTCAAATTAGAATTTCCCATAAACAGTAATTTAATAGAATTTTCCGATTTTGTATTTGGTGATGTTGTTGATAATAAGCAAGTAGACGGTATTTATACAGACTACAGTTATTCATTCAAAATTATGTGGTAAACTGTTATCCTTCGGATTGTCTTATTCTGACACAATATTTTTTTAGTCATACTTGGGGGGTAGAATGAAATAATGGCCATAATTTTTTTTGGTTTACTTCCACATCTGGAGTCCCTCAGGGTTCAATAGTGTGACATATTTGAAAATATCAAATTTAATAATTGATTACCTAGTGAAGTATACAGTAGTATACATCGAATTTTTCTCTGTCCACACTGAAAAAAAAAATTACTGCGTTTTATATACGAATGGCGTTCGTTAACCACAATTCATACTATTAATTCAAAAATTAGTTATGGGACTAAAAATTTATCGTGTTAATAATATTTTTACTTTTTTATTGTTGGTTGCAAAAAAATGTCAATTATCAAAGATGAGCAAGGGGGACTACACGAGCCACCATCCACCTTATAAATTTTGCTTAGCATGTAAGTACAGCACATGGCGAAGACCAGACATTAAAACCGCTTTTGGGGTATTGCGAACAGATCAGGTAACAAAAATAAGCAAATAAAAGTTAATGTTAGTGTAATTTAATTTATTGAATTTACAGAACAGAACAACACTATCATAGTTTTAAAAATAATGAAAGTTCATACACAAAAATGACGTTCTCAAGAATACCAAAATGGGAGAAATTTTGGTATTCAAATATCAACATGGCGTTTACTGCTCCTATTATATTTTTTATCTGATTATATTTATTTTTAAGTTTTAGTTTATTAAAAGCAAATGTTAATAAATGCAAATGATAATATACTTATAATTTAATTCAAAATATTAGAATTAAAAGCCTAACATTTTAGCAAATTCTATTTAAATTAAATAAATTAAGTCATATTATAAATCCCCATTAAATAAATTAAGCCATATTATAATTCTACGAATTTATTCATCAAACGACCAGAAATACGTTCCTATTACGAAATGTACATAAATATTATGCAATTTTGTTTATCAATTATGAACCCGTTTTTACATATAAAATATTCAATATATTTATGAAAATAATCATCGTATTTGTGTATTATTCTTAACCACTGAGTATGCCGTTCTTCCTATATACGAATAATTTCATATGCAGGAATAATGAATTTTTACTCTTATATGTATGAATTTATTCGTTAATATGACGTAACATTTCATTATACAGTCCTGCCCAAAATTATTTTCAAACAACTTTAAAAATTATATAAATAATAAACTTTTTGAAAACAATAATTTTAATTCAATAAATCTAATTACCCTGCTTTACATTTCTATCAAATTTTTTTTTTTAAATTTTAGTTTTCGGAGAAATTACAGTTAATTTTGTTTTTGCCAAAATTATTTGTACCCACAAATTGGTTCTCAATATTATTTGTGGAATATGGAAAAAATCAAAATAAAATAGTAAATTAATTAAATTTAAAATTATTTATTGCTAATTAAATAATGATATAGTCACTCATGTTTTGTATGCAGATGGTCAGTTTTTGTTTATCCTCTATAATTTCTAGCAAGTGGTTCAAAAATTTGTTGTAAACATCACCTAGAATCTTATCCCTCTCCGTTTTCTTGTCATTATATTGGAAATATACATTAATATCGAGCATCAATTATTGAGGATACCGCCTCGTTTAGTTTTCCTTGGGCAGGAAATAAATGGTTACATGGCTGTGAAAATTTAACTATTCAAGGGGAATGTTTCATTTCGGTTTGCTTCATGAAGTAACATTCCTAGTTGATGATAAACTAGTCGGTCCTCAATTTGCTCTTCAACACAATAATGCTCCCATACTTAAGAAAAGTCATTGCCACGAAAAATCTTGCATATAATTATTTGTCTTTAAAAGGGCAGAGCTTCCATTTAAACTTGTGGACGTTTAAATTAAAGTGGAAGATATTCATGTTCTAAAAACACCAAAAATTTGTAGCAGGGTGCCAAGAAAACTGAATGGGATAAGATTCTAGGTGATGTTAGCAACAAATTTTTGTTATAGAGGCTAAACAAAAACTGACCATCTGCATACAAAACATGAGTGACTATATCATTATTTAATTAGCAATAAATAATTTTTAATTTAATTAATTTACTATTGAGAAGAAATTTGTGGGTACAAATAATTTTAACAAAAACAAAATTAACTGTAATTTCTCCTAGAACTAAAATTTAAAAAAAAAAATTGATAGAAATGTAAAGCAGGGTAATTAAATTTATTGAATTATAATTTTGGTTAGGACTGTATACCATATAATTTTGGTTAGGACTGTAGTTACGAAAAATTTCATGTTATCTTTACTTTCTTACGTTAACAATAAGAATTGGTTCATCCACAAATGCTTTAACTTCATTAAAATTATAACATTTTTTGTATCTTATGTTTTATGAATCAATTCATAAATATTACAACGTAAGTAGTCAAAATTAAAATACATTTTTTTGTGTGTTTCACCATATTAACGTATGATTTTCGTACCACGAGTATTAAAGGAGGGCCGTATTGGCTCAGTTTTAACGAATTTTTCTTACTATTGCAGTTTTTGTCTGCATTGATGTAGGATTTTTTTCAGTGCAGGGCCATCTGCATTTCTTGTTGATGTTGCACTAGTACATTAATATTCTAACATAAGATTCTAAGATCATTGGCCATTTCTCTGTCTTTTCCTTAGTGCTGTGCTGTAGTTACTGTAATCGCTCATTAAACGTATTAAGTCTGCTTAAAATTAATTTAGTGTTACACATATATCGTCATTTTGTCCAGTTTTCCCTGTATTTCCGTTACTTCGTTACTTGAGCATAAGTCATTTTACCCAATTGCCCTTGAGTAATTCCCGACACTCTACGATTTACTGTGGGGATTCATCCCAACTGATTGCTTCCTGAATAAAGTTGGATTTTTAACAATCACATTCCAATTTTTGATGCTTTGCAGTTCAATAGCAACGCTGCATCCTCTGTAGTTAGCCGTAGCTTTTACATACTTTTTGAAATGACTCTGTAGTTAGCCGTAGCTTTTACATAATTTTTGAAATGATGTTTACCTAAACATGTGACACATCCGGGTTCCCTGTTGCATTAGTTTTGTGTATATTCATAGGTTTGACATTAATATTTTTTGTCTAAGAATAAGTGCTCCTTATTGTGAAATAGATTCTTATTTTGCTGCAAGATCGATTTCGATGCTATAGATACTAAACTTTTGTGGAATTTCAATGGTTGCGCCATACAACTTTTTTGATTCAAGAACTATTTTCTGGTTACGTTAATTGCATGTTGATTATTAAATCGTATAGTTTATATGTTGTAGTGTTAATTCTGTTGTTCAACTTACATCGGTTGTCTTTATTTTTATATATTTCGAATTCTTCGGATCGACTTAGCACAACTGCTTTCTTTATTCTGTGTAGTACTTGTAAATTTGCTTCAAAACTTGTGTTATTATGCTGTGTAGAATTAATATGCTAAGCGAATTTTGATTCAGGGTTGATTTTTCCTTTTTCTTTAAAGGATCGGCCCGTTTGTCCTAAATAAAATGCCTCAAAATTTGAACATGTTAATTTGTACACCACCGTACCCAAAGTTTCGGTACTCCTGTTCCTGATTAATTTTCCTAATTTATTATTTGTTTTGTGCGCCAGAGTATAACCAAAATGCTGAAAGACTTTTTGAATTTTTTTAATAGTATGGCTCCAATCCATACTTATGTATTCTGTATCATCAACATCACAATTAAGACTGGTATACCGCCGATATTCCATTTTACTCTGGTATCAATAATTCATCCTCTCTATTTCTGCTGCTTGGTACCCATTTTATTGAGCAATGTATTTATTGTTCCCCGGCTCTACTTTGTAGTTTTCATCTGACAATGTAATACTGTTTAGCCTATGGATTATGTGGCGGTATGCTGCTATATTTTGTTGATACGGATGATGCGATTTTTGATGAATCGTTTGGCACGTTTGTGTATAGGATTCTGAAAATTTGGAATTTATATTTTTGATTTAAATTCTTTATTGTTAGGTCTAAAAAATTTATAGATTTATCATTTCCCAATTTCAAATGTGAATTTTAATTTTGTGTGGATTCCATTCAGATAATGGGCTTCCCATAGGTAGACCATCTTTTTGAATATAGAATCTCTCTTCGCGACCATCTTTTTGAATATAGAATCTCTCGTTTATGATATGTGCATCTATCCGTTTCTCCATCAAAAGTCGTCTAGTTGTTTCTACTGTAATGTTCGTATACATATTTGGAACATCAAAAGACGCTAACTTTCCGTTCCTCGGTATGTTGACTTCCTGAATTTTGTGCACCAGTTCTAAATTATTTTTGACGGAAAGTTTGAAGGCCGGCGCTGATGTGAAGTTCACGATCGGTCTCATTGGCACATCCACCTTATGAATCTTGGGCATGCCTCTGATTATCAGGATTGTTGGCTTAATCACTTTATTTAGTCGGATTTCTCTACGGCTCATAAAATGCCTCGACTTACTGATAACAGCCTTGATACTAATATTATATCTGGCCGTCGTACACAAGATGTACTTAATTTGATAAATTTTTTCGATATCCGCATCACGATCGAAGGTCAACATAAACTTGAAAGGTACTTTGTCTCTCCGTTTTAGCTTAATTGATAATTCAGTTGACTTAAATCCTTTCGCTCTCAGGTTATCAATTATTTTTTCTGGTTTACATGTAGAGTATAGGCGTTTAGCAATCACCTTTATTGGTCTGGTATGTTTTTCTTCAATCATGTGCTAAACACGTTTTTCTGCGTTTACAATTTTTGTTATTTTTCTGTAAGTTTCATCATTATCCAAGTTTATTTGATGGTGTTTTCATTGATCACCTTTGCATAAAACTTATCAGTAGTAGTTATGGTTTTTAGTTTCTCATAGAGTAAATAGTAGTCTTTGACTTCATCTATTACTATTTGTGGTGGTGGAGGTATTTTTTTTTGGTTGTTTCTGGATAATATTTGAATTATCATGTTTTAATTGAGGTGGGGAGAACGTATTATTCCGTTTCTTTTTTTTTTTGTCACACCTTTAACTTTAATCCATTCAATTTGTCGTGCTAGAATGGTGTTCTCCGCGAAGGGGTAGAACCGATGTCCTCCATGCAGTTGTATCATTCAGTTGCCTGTTTATATTATTGGCTTCAACTAATGCATTATTGGCTTTACACAAGCCATTACAAAGCTTTTCTTCGTTTGTGGAATGAGTGTTATGGCTGCTGGACGCCGTGGAGGGTCTACCACCTTTTATAGTAACAGGTGTACAACCTGGAGTATTAGTTTCCATATTTGTTCCGCTTATTGTTCATTTATAGTGTACTGCACTCGCATCTATAGTATTTAGCCGAAATTTCACATCGTTGCCCGGGTGTTACCACTTGGAGGTACACTAGACACGTTTGGTGGTTTCTACATAGTGGCAGCGTTGGAATATAGACCACGAGATATACGGCTATAGACAGCCAACCCCTACCTCATTGAGACATACCGAATACTACTGAATAAATTGAAAAATAATAAGTTTTGAGTTTTAATATAGGAAAATTTCTATTATTATAATACATTATTGACCTATAAAACAGGTAACAGTCAATGGAAATTTTTAACTTTGTATTTAATTTTTTGGCAATACAAACAATTTTAGCCATGCTCCTTCCGTAAAAAGCAAACAAGTTTCTCCTGAATTTATTTTTTCTTAACAATCAGTTACTTTCAAGAACGTATAGATTCGAAATATTTAGGTGGGTCAATATAAATGGTTTACTCTTTAATGGTTTTGTTGTTTAATATTTACTTAAAAATTTTCACCCCAATTAGAAAATATTAAAACGCAGCAAAATAAAATACCAATATACCACCAAGAGGAATATTCGATTAATGCTTATCGTTCATAAATAACAAATGTACATATGATGTAAGGAAAGCAGTATTATACCTATATACAGCCTGCTTTTATAACATTTAGAGCTTAAAAGCTTTATGTTTGTCTAGGCGATATTATACACCAAATGGCACAGTAACAAAGAATAAGTATCATGTATAATCTAGGACACAGCGTCGTAAATGGTGAAATCGCATAACATTATGTTAATCGATGCCATTTTCTATTTAATGCAATAATTCTCTTACACACTGTGACTTTTCATCTCTTTATAAATGGGCGCGTTCTGGTATATAATTGTTTATCGTACATGACTATACTCTTAAAATAATTCAATTTACTTTTTCATTTGAAAATCAAAATTACCTTAGGAAAAATAATTCAATTCCTAGTATATCCAGCTAATTAAATTTATAATTATCTCTAATTAAAAATAAAAATATCCCTTAGTCATATTTATACTATTTATTTATACAAAGCTTTGAATTATTTTCTCATAAATTTTCGGAAATACATGAGCGAGGGTGGCAAAACTAATTACTTTTTGAATTTCAAAGTTAATTAAATTTAAAATGTATATTAAAGCATTTCATTTCGAAGAATTATATAGTGTTCTATTTTAATTAAACCTTTTCAATTGGTTTAAAGTTCACTGTACAATTTAATTAACCATATGTTTCTGTACCTTTGTAATTTTGTTAAAATCAAAAACCAACTAAATCGTGTAACTATAAATGAAGGGTCGCGGCATATTAGTTACCATTTTAGTTAGACGTGTCACAAGCAAAACCCGTTAAGAACCTCTCGATTATTGCTTGATTAAATAGTCGGTAAAAAATTGTTGCTTCATTTAAAACTTGTCTAAATGTGGTATAGTTGAAATAAAAACAGACGGGCTGCAGAATTCAAATTATACAAAAATCTATTTGCTACACATTTTTATCACTGTTGTTATAGCAGTGATCGGTTAACGATTCTGAATTTGTATGAAAAGGGGCTAATTTTTTCATTATTGACTTTGAACTTTTACAATTACCCAACAAAGCATAACAAACTTGTTAATTTTATCAAAGATGGGCCAGCTCACAGAATTTTTCGAAATGGGCTGGGGCAGATGAGTAGACATAAAAAAACGTATACAAAATAATCATAAAATTTGTCACGGCAATAAAAGGATAAACACATTTTCGATCAACTTATATAATATTGTGTACGTAAGCCAAAAGACTTAAGAGAATACATATGTGCCAAATTCTAGTTAGTTGTGAAGCGTAGAAGTGAAATCTAGTGAAATTAGAATATGATATCGCGGTCTGTGGTAGTTTCATTAGAAGTTTAATTTTTAAAGTTTTTTCTTCCTTATTTTGTACATTTCTTGTTTCTTATATTTTCGATCTAAGCCATGAAATTTAGGGGGAAAAGCGTTGTCTTTAGGTCTAGATTATCTAGTTAAATCCATTCATACACTCTTAATTTCTTTTCATATTTTATATTGGTCGTATTAGTTGGTAATTGTGTTATCTATTGAACGCCAGATGGATATGAGAAAAGGCAATCTGTATGAAGAATATTAACACTTAAAGGGCGAAGTTTATGTAGCAATTGGAATGATGGAAAATTGTAGGTAAATATATTATTCCAACCGCTACAAACACCCTCGGCCAAATAATTTCCCCTACGAAAGAGAGAACCTGTTGAATTTTGTTATTCGCAGATACGGACAACGTTATGGTTGTGTGTTTTTGAGCCTGATATTTGATCAGTCGAACACAGAATGCCGTATACGGGTTTTAATCTATCGATTGAAATGTTATGGTTCTTGCCTTTGAGTGATATTACAAAGTATTTTCGTAATCATCTTATGAGTTTGTATGGACCTTGGTAAGGTGGAGTTAAGCTTGTGCGTGTCTCATCTACCCTCACGAAAACAAAATCACAGTTGTCCAGAGATTTCAGGACAAATATGTCATCTTGTTTCGATTGTCGTGTATTAGTGGGAATAAGGTTTTGCATTGTTGTTCGCATTTGGTCGATAACTGTGTCGTGGGTTGGTTGAGGTGAAAGAGGATTTTCAATAAAGAACTCGCCGGGTAGCTTTATTGTCTGTCCATAGACAAGTTCAGCTGGTGAGCACTTAAGATCTTCTTTCACTGTTGCTCGGATTCCAAGTAAAACGATTGGGATTTCCGACCTTCAATGAATTGTATTACCTCTGGCCTTTAAAGCTGTTTTGAGCTGTCGGTGGAAACGTTCGACCATGCCATTAGATTGGGGATGATAAGAAGTGGTATGAATTCAGTGTGAGCCCAAAAGATTAGTTAAATCTGAGAAGAGCTTGAACTCGAATTGACTTCCTTGATCGGTCGTGATATTGACCGAAACTCCGAATCTAGATATGTAGTTTTATACAACGGTAGTGGCAATGGTTGCCGCAGTAATATTTTTGATGCAGTACGCTTCGGGCCATCGGGTGAAGCGATTGACACAGGTTAAAAGGTAAGTATATCCATTAGACGGAGGAAGTGCTCCTACGATGTCAAAATGGATGTGTTTAAATCAATCTGGTGGAATATCGAATTGTCCATGTGATGATTTTGTATGTCTCTGAACTTTGCATTTTTGGCAGGATAAACAAGATTTCGCCCACCGGGTTACGTCCTGATTTATGCTAGGCCAAAAATATCGAGATGTGATCAATTTACGTGTAGCACGGATACTTGGATGCGAAATGTTGTGCAGAGTGTCAAAGATGGTTCGACGTAATGGTTCTGCAATATACGGGCGATTGTTGAATGTTGATGTTTCGCAGTATATTTCTAAACTAGGTAGTTTGAAAAGCTCTAGTTTCATGCTGGAACTAGTGTGACATTCGGAACCAGAAAGTAAATTCTGAAGTTCTAAGTCTGCTTTTTGTGACCTAATGATTGTGTTCTAGTCGAATTGAGTCTCGACTGCCACAGTTTCGTGATGTGATGTGCGAGATAGTGTTTCTGTGACCACATTGTTTTTGCCTTGGATATGTTGAATACCCGTAGTAAATTGAGATATGAAATCCAGACGACGTGATTGTCTTGGATTACGTTCAGTTTTTGACTCAATTGCTTTTGTCAGAGGTTTATGATCGGTGTAAATAGTAAAGTCCCGACTTTGGCAAAATAGCGAAAATGTTTTATAGCAAGATATATACAGCTAGCAATTCCCGATCGAATGCTGAGTATTTCTTTTCCGCATCCGATAACTTCTTTGAGAAAAATCCCAGCGGCTCCCAACATCCTTTATTGAACTGTTGCAAAACTGCCCCTACAGCAGTATTTGAAGCATCAGTCGTTATACTGAATTTGGTGTCATTCAGAGGATTTGCTAATAAAGTAATATTAGCCAATTCACTTTTCAACTGTATGAATGCATTTTGACATTCATTGGGCCAAGAGAAATTCTAAGTTGTCTTGGGCATCTTAATTAGTGCGGCCAAGGGCGAATGAATTGGTGAGAGTGTTTCAGCAAGTTTTTGTAAAAATCGGTGGTAGTAATTTTCCATGCTGATAAATTGCTGAATTCGTTTGATTGAATTTGGTGCTGGGAATTCCTTAATGGCATTAATTCGTTCTTCGGACGGCAGAGTACCATTAGGGGTAATTTTGTGGCTGAGGAAATCAAGGGTGATTGCGCCGAAAATACATTTCGAGTTCTGGATTCTAACATCAAAATCTGTTAATTTTTGGAATTGCAGTTCCAAATGTAGTTTGTGTTGTTCATCATTTTGTGATGCCATAAGTATATCGTCGACGTAAACAAAAACAAAGTCTAAATCTCTGACAATCTCATTGATAAATCGCTGAAACGTTTGAGCGGCATTTCTGAGGCCAAATGGCATCCGGGTGAATTCGAAAAGACCAAATGTGGTAGTGATTGCCGTTTTATGGACCTCATCCGGTGCGACGGGAATAAGATGATAGGCTCTGACAAGATCAATTTTGGAGAAAATTTTGCATCCATGCAAGTGCATGGAGAAAGTTTGTTGATGAGGAATCGGGTAATGGTCAGGTGTATAGCGATCGTATTAAATCTCCGATAGTCCCCACAGGGTCTCCAGTCTAGATCTTTCTTTTTTACCATGTGTAAAGGACCAGAGACGGGAGATGCAGATGGCCGGCAAATCCCTAATTCCACTATATATTGAAACTCTGCGAACGCAGCTTTGTGACGCACTGGATCTAGTCTGCGTGGTTTCGACACTGGTAAATGACCGGTAGTGACAATGTGGTGTACCACGGAAAGTTTCACAGGCAGATTGTAATTTGGTGGCGCTGGTAATGAAGGGAATTTCTTCAAGAGCGTGCCCTAATTATTGTCGATATTAAAATGGATCAGAGTTGGTGTTTTAACTCGAACCATACAAGCATTGATTGATAGTTGAGTTTTAGGATCAATCAGTTTCTTGCGTTTTAAGTCGACAAGTAAACCAAATCTGCTAAGAAAATCGGCGCCAATAATTGAATGATCCACGTCTGCTAGAACGAAAGCTTGTGTGAATGTACGCTTGAGTCTAATATTTACCTGGAGCAATTTGATGCCGTAGGTATTGATTTCTGTTCCATTGGCGGCCGATAAGACTAAATCTGAATTTTGAGATTTATATGTGATAAATTTGCGAAACGGTACAACTGAGAGATCTGCGCCAGTATCAATTAAGAACATTAGGTAAGAACGAAAACAACAACTATCTGCTTGTGTAGCGGTGGACAGGCTATCAGCTATGCTGTAAAGGTGAGGATTATTCGAACAATGTACGTTATTTTTCAGGTTCCAGCTGACAGAACTTCCTCCCTGCCCGAATCCAGCTGACTGATAATTTTCGCAAACGTAATTATTAAAATATTGTTTGTTACTAATCATAACGTCAAATTTGAACCGGCGTAGTGACGTAAAACTACTTGTCTAGCGTTCACATCGTTTATCCATTTCAATTCAGTAATATATGGAATATGTAATATATGGTACGTAGGGACCTGAAATGTATAATATGGTACCTAGGGGAACATATAATAAAAGAAGAATATTTTCGCTCTCTTCTTCCGGATGTCATAGTGAAAAGACATGTTTGTAATAAGTATAAATAAAATAAATAATAATTAATAATCATAAATATTTATGTGTTTTATTGATCATCTCGCACAAAGTATATCATTGGCGACGAGGAAAATTAATAAGGAAAGTGTTAAATAATAATATATTGATTAATTATAAAAAAGGGGCAAAAAAAATTGATAAAATGAGTGATAAGCAAAATGCACTTTGGGGCCACATGCCGCTTTTAAATTATAAAATAGATAAATGGAAGATGTACAAGGGTCGCTTTGAACAGTTTATCACAGTGTTCAAAATGGATGATGACGAGCAAAAGAAAGCGGCATTGCTAAACTTTTGCGGGAATGAAACATACTAGTTTATGTACAATTTATGTTGTCCAGAGGAGTTGAGCGAGGTGTCGTACACGGATTTAATAAAAAAGATGGATGATCATTTTTTGGAGTCGGTGAATATATGGGTTCAGCGAAAACATTTTTTTGAGTATAATCAAGAGGAAAGAGAATCATGCCAAGATTATTTAATGCAATTGCGTGGTGCGGCAAAAGATTGTGGATTTGGTGAAAGTTTGGAAAATGTTAATATGTATAAATTTGTGACGGGGATACATAGTAAAAAAATTTTAGTTTCAAAGAGCTGTCTGATGAAACGAGGGATATAAACAGTATTAAAAAGGCGTTAGAGGTGGCAAAAAAGGTAGAAATTAAATGGATGGTAGAAGAAACAAGCGAGGTGATTACATTAAAAAAACAATATGTGGATGGTAAAAATAACAGCCAAATGGGAAATAAACAAAATGGAAATTGTAAACAATTTCTGATTCAAGGAAATAAGGCATCGTATTTGGATATGCAGCAACAAAAGTATATTAAATGTATACATTGTGGATACACAAATCATGTTAGTGATCAGTGTCGATTTAAAAATGTTATATGTAGAAAATGTAACAAGAGAGGTCATATGCAGAAGGTGTGCTCCGAAAGAAAACAGGAGGAGTCAAATTGTGTACTAACGGGAAATGAAGGTGCATCAGCAAAGAATGTGGATGTCATTCTGACTTGTGATATACAACGAAGTAAATAAGACGGAGCAACGAGTGACAGGGTAAATATAATTAATAAGAAATTAGAAAGTAAGGGTTATTGTAATGTAAAACCGGTAGATTTGTCTGTGAAAGGAAATAGTATTGTTAATTATGAGAAAGAAAATTTGGTTTATGATCATGTAGATAATTTGCAGGGTGTAATGGAAGATTCATTATTAACAAAAGATAAAAATTTTAATGAAATTTATTATAATACCTCAGGGTATAATTCAGCAATAGAATTGTGTTTATTGATTAAAAATAAATTAATTACGTTTATGATAGATACAGGGGCATCGATATCGGCTATTCCTGGAGGTATTTATGATCATATTTTATCAGATGTTAAATTGACACGGGATAGTACTGTGGTTAAAGACTATAATGGAAATATATTAAGAATTCGCTATAATGGAACTATAATGGCGTTGATCAAATGTTTAAATTTTTAATAATCGAGGGAGTTCAGAAATCCATTTCAGGTCGCGATTTCTTTAGTGCATTTGAAGTGAAACAAATAGAGATAAACCAATTAAGTGGCGCAAGTGATGAAATAAAGAGGATAATAGGAGAATATAAGAAGTTATTTGATGGTAAATTAGGGAAAGTTAAAAATGTTAAAGTACATTTAGATATTATGGATGGAGTTATTGCTAAATTTGTTCCGGCCAGAAAGGTTCCATTTGCTTTTTTGAGTGAAGTCGAAAAGGAGTTAGAGACATTAAGTGAGGAAGGAATAATTGAAAAGATTGAACCAGCAAATTGGGGTACACCTTTGGTGCCTATTTTAAAGGAAAATGGTAGCATTAGAATTTGTGCGGATTACAAGGTTACGTTAAATAAGTATTTGAAAGATAAGAATTATAGATTGCCAAAGGTAGAGGATATTTTGTACAAGTTGAGGGATGCCCGAATTTTTTTCAAAATTAGACTTAGATCGTGCGTATTATCAATTGGAGTTGGATGAGGGTCTAAAGAGTTGGTTTCGTGAAGTACACATATGGGAAACTATAGAATGAATCGTTTACCATTTGGGGTCAAACCAGCGTCTGGGATTTTTCAGCGAGAGATTGAAAAAGTGTTAAAAGGTATTAACGGGGTAGTTTGTTTCTTGGACGATGTGTTAGTGTTTGCGAAAGATTTAGAAAGTCATAATATAGCATCGAATAATGTTTTTGGTAGATTGTCAAATGCTGGGATTAGAGTTAATGCATCGAAGTGTGAGTTTGGTAAAAATAAAATTGGATATTTAGGATAAGTAATTTCGGATATGGGTATAAATAGAAGTAGTAAGAAATAAACTATTAGTGATTTTACAATTCCGAAGACTGTTACCGAGGTTAGGTCGTTTTGTGGACTAATGAATTACTTTTGTAGGTTTATTGAAAATGTATCTACGAAAATGCATCCAATATATAATTTGTTGAAACAAGGAGAAGGTTTTGAATGGAGTGAAAAATGTAATAAAGTGTTCTGTGAGATTAAGGATGAAATAATGTCGGATAAAGTGTTGGTAAAATACGATCCTCAACAGTAACTGGTACTTACTTGTGATGCATCGAATGTGGGAATAGGAGTAGTACTATCACATAGATTTGTGGAATAGAAAGGCCAATTGAATTGGCATCGAGAACGCTTTCAGATAGTGAAAGAAACTATGGAACAATTGAAAAGGAAGCACTCGCTATTATTTTTTGGACAAAGAAATTTTTTCAATTCTTAATTGGAAGACATTTTGTATTGGTAACAGACCATGCAATTTTTGGAGAACATCGTCGAATTCCACAGATGTCGACGAGTAGGTTACAAAGATGGGCATTTCATTTTTCAGCATTTGATTACTCTATTGAATATGTTAAATCTAGGGAAAATTGTGTCGATTCGTTGTCTCGTTTTCCAATAGATAATAGGCCACTTAATTCCGAAGAAATTAGTTATTTGAATTTTGTGTGTTCAAATGATGTCTTACCAATTAATTTTGAGGTAATTAAGCAGAAAACGGGAAAAGATTTAGAGAGAATAGAAGTGATGAAAGCAGTGAGGAATGGCGATTTTTCAAAATTAAATAAAAAACTATTTGCAGCTTATATGATAAAGGGAAATGAATTAGGGATTGAAGAAGAAGTCTTGATGTGGGGACATCGTGTAGTTATTCCACAGACTCTCAGGCAACCATTGTTACATCAAATACATAAAAGTCATTTTGGAATTGTTAAAACAAAGTCGATAGTGTGGTCATATGTGTGGTGCCCAAATGTAGACAAAGATGTAGAGGAGTTGATAAGGGAATGTGAGAGTTGTATACATGTATTACCAAATCCACCGAAAGCAAAAACTATTATGTGGAGGAGACGAGAAGGTCCATGGAAAAGGATTCATAAAAATTAATATTTCAAATAAAAAGTGGCTAAGGGCAAGAGTAGAGAAACGATTAGGACCAAGGATATATATTTGTAAACTACCAGCAAGTAGCAAAATTATAAAGAGGCATGTGGATCAAATGAGAGGGTTAGAGCGAAGACTAAATAACAACTAAAAAATAGAGCAGAGTTTGAATGAACAAGTTAAGGTTAACGATCAAGGTACTGTTGTTGGGATGAATGAAGGTAGTCAAAGTTTCAATATTGATTTGTTTGATAGTGGTAGGAGTTGTGTAGAGAATCAACTCGTTAGTCAGTACAATGAATGTGAAGGCGTAGTGGAAAATGTTATTACATGGAATCCAAGTGGTTTTGAAGTAAGGGAGGAAGGCTGTGGTGAGAATGTGAATGTGAAAGGGGTAAATAGAAATGAGAATGCAGAGCAAAATGTAGGTCAGGGTTTTCGGTTACGTGATAAGTCGCTTATAAAAAAACCAGTAAGGTTTAGTGATTACACGTCATTTGATTAAGATTATTAATTGAATTCGTTTAAAATAAAAGAAGAAAACAAAATTAAATTATTTTGAAATGATAAGAGGTCATTAAAGATACCTACAGCTACTAATATGTTGATGGAAAAGATCAAAAATTGTATTAAGAAATATTTAGTTATATATATAATATATATGTATATATATATATATATATATATATATATATATATATATATATATATATATATATATACTATATATATATATATATATATATATATATATATATATATATATATATATATATATATATATATTATATATATATATATATATATAATATAGATACATATATATATAATATGTACTCGTATGTGTAGTATGAAGTCATTTAATAAGTTTAGGGTTGAATTTAGTATGATAATTATAGTTTTTATTGTTTTATATAATGTTTTAAGCTTTAGAAGAGACGAGTGTAATGTATGGAATATGTAATATATGGTACGTAGGGACCTGAAATGTATAATATGGTACCTAGGGGAACATATATTTAAAGGAGAATATTTTCGCTCTCTTCTTCCGGATGTCATAGTGAAATAACATGTTTGTAATAAGTATAAATAAAATAAAGATGTGGTGTGTTGCTATCTGTCTTTTTTTTGTAGTACTTTTAATAAATTTGATTTATTAGTTTGACAAATGACACCATCTGCGAGACACATAGCTAAGGGAATTGGCGCTAGTGAATACGACAAAACTTTATTGATATTTAATGTTTGCTCGAGAGAAATTAATAGCAAATTTGCCAGTAAGTCGCGTGCAGCGACTTATTGGCAAAGTTGCTATTAATTTTAGCAACTTTTTTTTTTTTGGTTGATACTGCATCCACAAAAGTCAAAATTTTATTATTTTTGATCTCTTTTTCAAATCTTTTCAACTGTTCCCTACGTTAAGCATAAATTGTTCAATGTTGCCTTGATCTGTTGAAATATTTTATAACAAAATTTCCCTAAATCATTTGAAAATGGATTGATATTCTGTTTGATACAATATATTAGTAACAACATTTTCGAATTGTGACGAATATCTTTTTATTCTACTTTTTCATAAAGTCAGCAGTAATTCCCTGAGATTTTTTCAATCCTGTGCTTTATTACATGATTTATAATGGCTGAGCGAATACTATGGTTTTTGCAACAACGTTAACGTTTGCGAGCCGAAATTGAATTAGTAGTAATTTATTTGCCGCATCTGCCTTTATGGTTTCTTCTAGCATAACATCAATAGGATATCTAGAAAACGGTTTATCGATTTTCTTAATTTCAAACAATCACCTTTCGAGTCGCAACTGTAACCCTGGATGAGATTCGCGTACTTTTATTAATTTCTCGGCATGCATCACGGTGTAACATGAATAATTTTGTTTATTAAAAGTGAGAAAGAGATTTCCAATTTTAGGTAAAACCAACCTTACCCAATGAAAGGGAAAATCTTTGTAAAATGTACATGGTTGGCTTGGTGATCTATATTTGTGGGAAAAGTGTCTTTCGAGGAGTCAGGTAGACCATAATTTTTTTTATATACATTTTAAAGACATATTTATAACAGATATTTCTAAAAAATATATCAAAAATATTTGATAAAATTTACACAGTTATTTACTAAATGATTGATTGAAATATGAAGTTTATTATATTATAGTTGAGCATACCAAAGCTCAAAGATTGATCGATAGGTGGTATAAATTAAATCTACATATATTATATTATGTTCAAAAAAGCTTTATGGGATTAAATATTGAAAAACTAAATTGATTTGGTTTTTTGATTTATTCACTAGATATCATTTTCGTATGTACCATATACTCGTATGACTATAATGTTGGTGTCGAAGTTAAATTTATTTATTAATATGGATAAATGATTGATTACACAATAAAACGTCAAAACTGTTGCGTGCTGTTTTTGAAATTTTTAAACATTTAATCCCTATTTATTTGCCGACATCATGGAATGATATTCCTTATTGAGTGACTACATAACCATACAACATACAAATTTAAGCAAATGACAGTACTTGTATTATTGCTATCCGCCACCAATTCGAATTAATATTTGCACGTTACGTCAGTTTATTATAGGTTTTATCAGTTACAGCCGGCAGTACGATTTTGTGTAATTTTGCGTTGTGTTGCAGCAACTTTTATATTTAGTATTCCCGTCTGCGTGCCACATTCATACAAAGCCCTGTAACTAAAACTTTAAGGAAGGAATGAAAAGTGACTTTTAAATTTTTGCTTCGGCTATATACAACTACATTACTAACATTTTTTGAAACAATCAAAGAAAAATGTGATTTGAGAAAGCAAAACCGGTACGGCAAAAACAAAAATATTAACGCTCTAGGTGCTAAACAAGGTTTTGATAATAGAGTCATATCTAACCGGGTATGCTGATAATCCACGCGATGTTAATGATTGGAAAGTAGTACACCACTTAGGAATTGCTTTCTGTAAAATAAAAATATTGATAATCATTGTTCAGACGTGCATTTAGACTGCTTGATTATTTCCATACACTTCATAGAAAATTCATTCGAAAATCATATTGCATAAATTTGACGCCGGAGACTAACATAAATCTGTATGTATAAAAAATTATCAAGCATGCTTTAAGTTATCTCAAATAATCATAACTAATTAGGTGTAACATTTTGAAATCAGGAAATTATGAGCCATAAAAAAATTAAATTTTTTAATTAAAATTAAATTGAAATATAATAATTTTAAGTGAATTCCAATAATATTTTTAAAAGGTAAATTGAAACAAAATATAACTTCGAATACTTTACTAGAAATTTAAAAAATGTTAATTGGTAGAACTTTTATTAAATGAACGATTTGTTTGGATTTGTATGGAACCTTTGTCAAAACGTCGTATCGGTCGGATGTAATAAAATTTAATTCCAGTCTCAGCAAAATGCAAAAATTAGTTAGAGATCGGTACAACCTAGCCAACCGGCTGTTAAGCAATAAAATAGAAAAACTTGATAATAAACTCGTACTTTAAAATTGCGACATAAAGTAAAAAAAATTGCATTTGGACAATTTCACTTGAATACACTTTTTATTGGCAAATTAATGGACATATAAACTGTGTTTTTACTAGTTATAGCTTTAGCAATCGAATGTACCTGAAAAGGGTTAGAGAGCCAATGCTTTAATTAAACAGCAGTAAACAGCAGTAAACCAATAAAAACTAATTTGTTAATAAATACCTGTTGGTTCAAAAATATAAAAATAATTTCAAAGTTATTGTTTTGAGCTAGGTAGGCATCTTAGAGCTTATCGCAGAGCCAATTTTATAATTTTGTGTCGATTCAAGTTGAAAAGTTCATATTTTTATTCAAAATTGCGATATTAAAATTTAAGATTTGTGTTTTACTTGGAAACGATCTAAAAGAGGTTTATTATAGATAATGCTGACAAATTCGTTCAAATTTTTTGCAGAGCAATTTAATTTCTATTACGAGATAGCTTAATATTTTCAGCACATTTTGTTTTCCCACAATCACGAAATTATACTCCATAACATCGATTAAAAAAATCTCGTGTCCGTACTTCTATCTTTCCAGTCATTCATTTTTATTATTTTTATTTTTCCCCCATCCTTACATGTATTTACCGTTGTCGTCAAAATTGTGTACATAGATAGATTTCAATAATAAGCAGTTTGCATTATCTGTTTGGTCCATTCGAGCCTAGAATAGAAGGGGTTGCAGTGGAATGTAACAGATTCGATAGTGGATTATCTAGTCTGTTACAGAAATTATTCACACAGAGACTTTGGGGCGGTCATCTGTGGCCGGACAAAGCTCTGGGTATCCGAGTGGAATTTTCCAGGGCATACGTGAAACTTGTTAGACCGCCGGAATACAGAGAAAAACTAACAAAAGGGAAATAAGGGGATTTAAAACAAGGACCAGCCCACTAATGGAGAATGTGGCTCACACACCGACCGCATCCTACACATAAGCTCTTAGCCACTCATCTTCCTCAAGAGAAAGAGCAAAAGGTTCAGAGAAAGGAAAACAAAGCATATGAACACACCATAGAAGAAAGAATGAAGAAATAGAGAGCTGAACAAATAGTTATATAATAAAGAAAAATATAAGGCATGCATCAAAACCAATAAACGCTTTATTTGTTTTCTCTCAGCTTCTCACCTTCTTTAATTCGGTGAGCGTTAGTTTCAAATTTGTAACATCGAGCATAAGATTGGGTAATTTTCACCCAAAATTCTTATATACCTCTAATCGGGGGAGTTCCCGGAATTTTCCTGGTGGTCCTGGGACCACAGAATTTTAAAAAATTGATTACTTTTCTATTAGAATAGATTGTTAGCTACTCAAAATAAGTTTCCGTTAGAATGGCCGGTATTTAGGAACACCAGGAAAATTCCGGGAATCTCGATATAAGATAATTCTCTATAGAATATTCAAACATCGTCAATCCTACCACAGAATTATTAAAAATTGATTTATTTTCTGTTAGAGTAGATCATGACCCATTCAAAATAAGTTTCCTTTAGGTTAGACTGTATTTAGGAACTCCAGGAAAATTCCAGGTTGATGGATACATTTTATACGATAATCCTAAACGCAGAAACGCATTGGTTGATTTAGGCCAGCCATCAACAACAGTTGCAAAAATAAATATTCATGCCAAGAATGTGTTACTTTGTGCCTGGTATGGGATTGGAAAGAAGTCATTTACTATGAGCTTCTGGAACATGGGCAAACTGTTACAGCTGCACGTTACCAGGCCCAATTGATTAAATTAAGTGATGCTCCGGAGGAAAAACGATCATTCACGGGCCAAGGAACCCGATCTGTCATGTTGCTTCATGACAACGCCCATCACACACAGCAAAAGCAAACCGATAAGTGATCTTCAGCTTGCGCTGGGAAGTTCTCCCGCATGCGGCGTATTCTCCTGACTTATCCTCTTTTGACCATTATTTGTTTAGATCGATAATTCTAATCGTGTTATTTGACTGACCAGCGGTTCTGAAATTTGAAGATGTACGAAAATGGCTCGATGAATATTTTGCCTCCATACAACTAAGTTTCTATCGCGAATTCTATGGGCATCCATCAACTGTCTAATATATGTCAAAGTACCATAGATAGTAAAGGTGAATATTTCGATAATTAACCTTTATAACAAGGATATTTTCAATAAAGTTGAATTTGACCAAAAAAGCCGAGTTTTTACTTGCACACCTAATACTAATACTAATAAAAAAATATAAATTTCGGTTTAATATGAATTTTATGTATTATTTACACTAACACTTTCATATTTATCTAGGAATTGGAAATACTTCACAATTCTCCATACACGCGTGAAGTTTTTCCTAAAAAAATTCCTAAAATATTTGTTTTGCCTTTTAGGAAAAAATTCACTTGCATAAATTTGAAACAATAGCTTATATTACTTAAGCTAAAATTTCCTTTTGAATTTCAAGAAAAGTGAAAATCGCCTAAGTTATAAAAATGGGCTTTTCAAGGATATAATCAAGTTTGTTTACAGGTTTTATTATATAAATAACCAGATTGTTCTTAAATCATGTTTATAAAGTAACTAAAAATGTATTAAAAGTTCCTAATTTTTTCACAAAATATTTACTAAACTCGTAAGAGTAAAATCAAACGGAATACGGGGCAGGAGTAGGAATATACGGGAGTGGGACAACCCTCGCGAGGTCCTTGAGCTCCAATGCTACCGTATTTCTAGCGGAACTACATGCTGTAGTAAACATCTAGGAGGGAGAGCAATAAGCCCAGATAGTATGTATCACGTACCGGGAGGCAGTATCGTCAGGTTCATTAAGAACCTGAATATTGACTGGACGGATAATTAAGCAGGGGCCAGCACAATAGATCTTTTAGGTCGCAGTGCGAAGTGGCTGATCGCCCGCATGGCCCCCCATAATAATAATAATAATAATACTAATTTCAAACTCCAATTGTGAATATTTGAATAATCGGACTTAAGCGACTTTTGCGTTTTGGTACAGAAGCGTGATGTAAGTAAGTAAAAAATTGTAATATGGTGTTTTAATTTTGTTAAACTTAATCGTTCTAAGAAATATTTTGAGACCATCATAATTTCCTAAAAGTTCACTGAAGTGCCAAAAAGCACATTAGGTATTCATTCATTCATTTCATTTGCGTTTTTAATTTAATATTTTATTATATTTTTTTTGGAATCGCACTGAACTCTCAAAGGGCCAATATCGACCATTGCCAACAATGATGACAAAGGTTTGGCTAGGACGTGGATAGTATATCTCTAGACTACCTAGCCAAAAATCCTAATCCATATAATTTGTTCGTTTACTAAAAGTTCTAAAAAATTATTTTTTTTAAAAATCACACTTTAACTTTAAAACGTCATATGGTATATCCGTTTATTATAAACAATTACAAATTAAATCGATTAAAATTACTTTCCTATGCAGCAGTCAAGAATTTGTAATGTTCTTTGATCTGCTTTAGTTTATATACTATATTACTTGATGTTTAATAAATATTTAACCTAATCACCATTTATTTGCTTAGTAAATTTAATTTACCAAGAAAACTTTCAAGCCTTAACTGACCTGTTTTTTACTTCGTGATTTTATATAAGTAAATTATGTAACGAGCATTAAATGTAAGATTGAATGAATAGGTACTAATACCATTTTAGTTTAAAAAATGTACTTAAAGGCTTTTCAGCTTTTAGGTACATAACAAGTTTAAAACAAACAACAATTATAAAACCATCTTATTCAAACATTTATTTACTCTTTGTTGAAAGGAAGGTGTATTCCTAAGCCCCATCCAATAACCATAAGAAAAAAAAATGTTTAAGCCCGAAATGCAATAAAACCCAAAGTGTAATATTGGGTGTTACTTAATTTCTGTTTAAAATCGAACCTAAAAAAGTTTGTCATCATTATTAGTTCATGTTATTTTTATAGGTGCAGAGAATTGACGCTCGGGGCCCCTATTTCATTAACTTTTAAAAATTTCCTAATATTATTATTTAATTCTATCATTTAGTGGAAATTAAATCAATTATACCACTATTGTAATTAAAATTTGCAGTTCTAAAATAAGCAAGCATGCACATAATATATTGGTTTGATTATATCTTTTCTCTTCTCTGTTGGTAAATTCACTAAAAGGCACAGACTTGTTAAAAAAATTTGTTGGTTCTGTTTTTTTTTTTTTTTTCAATTAAATTTTCTATTTATAAACATACACACAACATACATCTATATTTATATGGCTTACATTACGAAAAAAAATTCTTCTCATAAAGAAATGAAAACCATAAAAATCGAATTTTATGTTCTGTTCGATTTTTGTGTACAGTCTCCCAATGGATTAAACCTTATCAAACTTATTCAAATATATAATAGATGGTTTGTATGTACATATCATATAACTACAACTAAGTTTACATGTTGTAGTTATATGGTATGTTGTAGGTATATCAAAATAAAAATAATTGGGAATTCGTACTCAAATTGATGAAATATCGATTTATCACATATAATCGTAAAATGCGTAAGGCATTTTTTTCTGCAACCTTTTTTTGAACTCTGGTCATTGGGATTTAACATAATGATCTTCACTAAATTTATGTTACCAAGTTTTTGATACTAAAGAAAAACAATACAAATAAATCGTAAAATAAAAATTAAGTGTGTTAATTTTAAACAAAATTTGTCTTTTATAGTATTGTGTCACAAATTCTAATGTCTTGTTCAAACAATAAATTTTTGTGTTTTAACAAATATTAAAGTTTTTATGACAAAAACCAATGTCTTAATGTTTTTTTTATGTTTTATATGTGTTACATTAATATATAGGCACCTAATACCGGACACCATAATCCTTTTGGTAATATATTTTTTTACGGGCTTTTCATAGTAAACGATTTAACCTTTTGTATTTTTTGCTTATGTAGATATCATGCGTATACAAATTAAATGGAAAAAGGGTCAATATTTTATCCCATATAGCTTTTTTCTTATTCGCCGATTATGTAAGATCCTTGTACAATATTCAATTTATATTTTATCGATTTAAACTTAAAGCTATAAAAGGAACCGCACACAAAACAGTATAAAAAAAATTATAAGACGTAGTACGAGTAGGGAAACATTTTCTAATCGTTTTTGTTGTATGTATGTACATATGTGGCTATGTCATATTGTCACAAAAAAATTTAATTCGTTTGAACATATTATATGTTGTGTAACATGTGTAGGTAGTGCGAAATGTCATGGTATATTGGTTTCATTATAGAGTAAACAATCCATTAAGAAATTAGATTAATTTTAATTTGTACTGAAACATTTCCAAACCTTCCCCTATACCCAGCAACAAAAAATTGATTTGGTTTATTTTGTTGGTTTTACTTATATTAGGTACTCAGAATAGCTTCCTAACGTTTTTAAGACAAATACCTATATGTATGTAGTGATTGAAACACACCTAAGATAACGTTTCGTAATATACTAATTTTCTAAGCTCTAATGCGGAAATTATGTTATAATTATTTTTTTTTTTCAAAAAGGACTAATTTTGTAATTAGTTTAGAAGACGTTTATTAACTTAATACGAGTATATTCACATTTTTAGGTTATTTTTAAGGTATGTTGGTTTTTAATGAAATTACAATTTCCTTCATTAAAATCATTAAAGTCAGAGGATTTTTTTATTTCAGAAATAACTATCTGACGCTTTAGTTTAGTATGGCTAAATTACATTTTTTTGCAAAATTTGAAATAGGTAGATTTTTTTTTATTATGTTACTAATGTTGCTAGAATAAATTTATTATTGATGCTTATGATTCACCTAATTGAAAAACTCACTCTACGGTAAAGCCTAAAAAGTATATTAAAACATTTTTCTAAAAAATTTAAATGTAAAGAAAATTAAAATATCGAAAGATTTGTCAAAGCAGATTTAAGGGTTATAGTTTTTGTTCATAAAATTTGAAAAAAGTTGTTTTTCTTCCCACCGAATATGGTATCACACGTTTAATCGATAATTGCCGGTGTTGCAAAAAACGTAAACAAATTTTATCGTTTATCAACGAATTTAGGGGTTAGGAGAAAAATAACATCAATTCAAATTGAAATAGCCATCTCGAATAATATAATTTACCTGAAATCGATCTTCCCTCTTCAACTTGCCCGAATTGTTAAAAATGTTTAAAACCCTATTTCTTTTCGCTCATGCTTACAGAACCATTTTCAGAAAGAATATTGAACTTAGAAGCTCAAAACACAAATTTAAAATGTGATCAGAAAACGTAAAAGTTGGAAAATTGAATTAGTAACAAAGATGTGAATGAAGATTGTAAGGAAAAGCTTTAGTTTGTAAAAGAAACAACTTTTGGGCATGGCCCTAGAATCAACAATTAATAGCAGCTCAAGCAGCTTGGCTTTAATATTCCTTCAAGACAACGTTTCGTAAACTGGATATTGGTGAGGCATTTGAAAGCTAGATTTAACGACCAAATTATGTATAATTTAAAGGAGAGGTTTAACCAGATGTCTTCTCTGGAACGGAACGCTGTACTTATATTTGATAAGGAACTCAAATATAACACTGTTGTTGATTAATTATAGATGGGTTTGAGGAATAAGGTGATAGGCGAAATAATAAACTGGCAAAAATGTTATCGGTCTTTATGATTAGAGGGCCATTTTAGGATTGTAAATATGTTTTGTGATATTTCGTTGCTGCGATATAAAACCATAGCTAGAAGGAATTAGAAACGAGGAAAAAACCAGATTTCAATAATAAAACCCACAAAACATACATATAGTATGTGTATGGGGAATCATTTTGTTTTTCTTAAGGCATATTTTTAAATGAAAACGCTACAAATTTTTAATTATGACTTCTTATTTCCATAAATGTTTGAATTTCAACATATATGAGCATCATTTAAGAAAATCATTTTCGTTTTATTGTACTAATTGATTTAGTTAAACCAAAATTTTACTAACGGTCAAATTGACATCTTACTACCAATCGTGTGGTCACTAACGCTGTGTGCCTCGAAAGACTTTTCAAACTAAACTTTTCAAATTTTGAAGCTTCCGCTACTTCCTCATAGATGCTAGGTGAAAAGTCAATTTACGAGCTTACTTTTTAACGACTTTTCAATAAGTGTGACGTACAGTTTAAAATACGTAGTTGTAAAATGTACAAAAAATAACGAGATAATCTTTAAAATTATCAAAAATTAGTGTACTAATCTCGATTAGTGACTAATCCTCAAATAAAACGAGATTAGCTAATCTTCAACTTGGCACACTACACTAATCTCAAAAAAATCACTAATCGCGCTTAGCTAAGCCCATAGTCTGTCATTAGTATAAGAGAATATAATGTATACGATCATTTCGTGTTTTTATATAGCACTTGTGGCGTCAATTTTGATTACCAAATTAGTTACGAAACTTTGCATAGATGGAAGGGAATAAGGCTGCAGTTTAAATTAAAGAAAGAAAAAGCGCCAAATCATTTTCTGTTATTGTATTTTATTTAATCAAAATAATTGAAAAACATTCAAAAGAATTGAAAAACATTCAAAGTAATCGTAGAGATCAACGAAATTTTAGAAGATCGCAGAAATTCCACATTGTCAGCGGCACATAATTGATCAAATGCCGAACTCTGTCGTGGGAATTGAACTTCACACGTGACGCCGGTTTACCTATTCGAAATAAAACACTTCGTTCTTGATATATTAGATAAGTGCACATTACAGCAAATGCATGATCGTATGTAGCTACAGCACGTCCGATCCTACAAGTATTTGGATTTATAATTCCAGTAAAATTGTTTGTCGCATCGAAGAAACAATATGGTAGGTACACCATTAACTATGAAACTAACAATCAATGGTACCGCAGTATACCACTCAGTTAAGATAGTTTGTCATAATCACTAGCAAGGTTTTTAAACTTAACTTTTTTATATGAGTACAGCTGGTATACTTTATCAGCTGGAAATAAAATTTTAAAATAATTAATTCTACTTTCAAATATTTACAAGTAAATTATGTTAACATGACCACATTTATTTTTTGGTTTTACACCTTTTGAACAAAGAGCCAGCGAATTTTCCGATATCCTTTGTAATTGTGGATCCCAATATACTCTTAACATGGTAGAGATTTGAAACCGCTGAGCTGCACGAATTCTAATTTCATTGTGCGCCATTAACTACACTGTTTCCTTTTCTATTGAATGTTTTATCAATGTGAAATCCTCACAAGCTGGTTTATTGACCATTAAACATGAATGATTTTTCGAATAAACGCTGGCCAAACAATTTTCTGTTCAGCACCAATATTTTGGAGAATTCAAAAGAATTAAAATGCCCAAACTAGATATTTAAACATTTTTTTAGTTGTTGTTCCGCTGAGGAAAGATAAATAAAAACTGTGAAAATAAATGATTTCATTGATTACTTGGTCAAAGTTTGACCAAGTATTCATGATTTTTAGTTTGACCGTCAAACTAAAAATCATGAATACTCGATGCTTTTTGAAACCAATCAATAGTGAAACGGTCGTTAAAGGTAGTTTGCTAAGTTATATTATTGAGTGCGAGTGTACGACCATTTTCTGATGAAAAATTTTCAACAGGCAACCAATCGACGTAGTCTATTTCGTCAACAAATTTCCTCTTCCGAATATAATTCTTTTGTTTCCCATATAAAATATATTTGCTGAAAATGCCGCAATATAATTATTTCCGCGTTTTAATACAAAATTTCAATTTATCATCGTAAATTAAAACGATAAAATAAAATTTTGTATTAAAACTGTTAAAATTTTAAATTTTATTTTTAGTAAATGCACGATATTTTAACTATTGTTAATTAAAATCATACAGTTTTAACAATTTGAATAATTTTCTTACATAATTCAGTTTATAAGCAATCGTGGTTGGCGAGAGTTCGTCGAAGAGGATAGTCGTGTTTTTTCTATCCTCTTCAAAAATTTAATTTTATTTTGTTTTATTTTATTTTTGTGTTTTATTTATATACCAATATGTATATACTTTATATACATAGGTATATACAGATTAATTTTAAATTTTAAATTAAATTCTAATTAAATTAAAATTTAGTGTAATAATAATCAAAGTGTAGTGAAAATAATTAAAGTGTAATTTTTGGAAAATTCAATCCACCGGATGCATTTGTCAGGCAATGTTTTTATTTTTGTAGATAGAAAAATTAAAAGTGCATGATTTGATATTTGGTGGATTGTACATAAAATCAAAGATCTATTTTTAATTACTAAAGTCTAATATTTAGATAGTATTGAAATAAATTTTAACTTATATAAAATCAGTCGCAGTAAATTTGGTATTAGATTTTATTTTTACGCCCACTTATTTGTATTCTTATGTTTGATTTTGTGTACATTGTACAATAGACACTAATCCATACTTATAATTAGGTATAAAAGGGCCAACAATATGTTTGTGTAGCTGTCTCGTTTACTCTTTGCACGGTTGCTGTGAAGGAAGTGTGCGTGGTTTCGTTGGTTTTTGTATTGTAAAGTATAAACAACAACGTGAAAGAGAATCTGCGTTGGTCTTGATACAGTTGTCAAAAGTATTTTACTATTGTGTATAATGGACACAAACACATGCAAACAACTTGATTTATATACAATACGGTTGTATGCAGGTGTTGTTAATCTCTTTATGTTTCTGTGTATTCACGAAACAACTATGATATTATTGAAATCATGCATTATGTGAACACAATGGGATTTTGTATATTCGACTCAAATAGGGTTTTCATACTTTGTATAATCGAATTGGTTTGAGTTGAATTGGAATTTAAAGCTGTCTTATACAATTCAATTGAAT
Source organism: Tipula vernalis (assembly GCA_958295665.1). Lineage (NCBI taxonomy): Eukaryota > Metazoa > Arthropoda > Insecta > Diptera > Tipulidae > Tipula > Tipula vernalis. The sequence goes on from OY282558.1 coordinate 370,864,917, forward strand.
GGTTTATTTAGGTAGAATTATTAATTTTTTTTACTCGGTATTACATACTGAATTAAATTGTTTTCTAAATTATTTAATTAATATTATAAATTATAAGTTGTCTAAATAAATAAATAAATAGATAAATAAAATGCGAATTTAGAAATGTTGTTTTAAATTAAGTTAAGATTTGATTTTTAACACAAAATAATGAGTTCATTTATTTGAATAAAGTGGAATTATGATAAAACATTTTTGAAGGCTAAATGTTTTTGAATTTAATGGTTGACTTAATGGATTTATTGAAACTTAGATAGTGGGATGCTCACACAATTGTCATAATTATGTATATGGCGGGTATTACATTATCACATTCATATAATTATATAAATATAATTATATTTTTTTACAAAGAAAATACTGTTATATTTAGCTTCTTGAAGCGTAAGGTAGCTTCTTGAAGTGTAAAGTAAGGTTTCATTTTCATTCCATTTATTTATTGTTTTATTTACTTTGCATGATTGATTTGGCAGGGAATGAGGTCCGTGAACTGAGTTAAAATTTTGAATATATTTATATTATCGTTATCAATAATCGAATTCTATCCGCCACTTCAAAATCAGTAATATGGTTTATGTTCAGCGGAAGTTCTCCATGCTCAATCACCATTGAAACGTTTTCCGGAATGAATTTTCTCATAGTAATTCCAAAAACAAACCAAAAAAATGTTTACCAAATAAAAAGTCAACTGGCAATATTCCATTAGGAACTATGTGAATTGTGTTCACATATACTTCATCCTCTATTTTTAGCTTTGCATTAAACCTACCTACGGTTGATACATCTCTGGACCCCGCACCATGGAATATTGTGCACTCCTGGCTAAATTCGCAATGCCCGTTCCAATGATTTTTTTATGTGACATTAACTAATATCGCTTCCGGTATCAACTAGTGTACAAAGTTCCTTTCAATTGAACATTACATTTTTGACAGCTTTATATGAACAATCATCCTGATTCTCTATGGGTGCACAAGATTTAGAACTTTAAACCATCATATTTTTTAGCTAGATAATCTTTTCCTAGATGCCCGATTCCACCACAATTGTAACATCTGGGCATTCTTCGGAATCTATTTGACTTTTTGTTCTCAATTGGTTTTGTTGTTACGCTCTCGATTTGTGCTTTTATCTTAGTTTTTTCTTTGATTTTTTCATAAATTACGAGTTTACTTTTGAAATCATCAGCAGCATCTTCGACATCCTGAATCCATTTTGCGACGGGATAATCATCCTCCCCGCTAAACTTCGAAAGCGATTCTTCGACATCTCTAAAACTTAAGCAAACTCCAGCAGTAGGCATGATAGTAAATTTCATTCATATTTCTTTATCTTTCAACGCCATCTTCCGTGTTCTCTTCTAACTGGATATTATCTTCCTGTTGGTTGCCATTAAGTTCGCTAGCATTAGTCTCTCTACTTCTATTTGGCATATCTCCGCTGATACCACCCTCCATCATAATGCTGCTTTTTGTTTGGTCCAATAGCACTGTATTATTTGAATTCAGCGACTCATCATTCGCGTCTCTTCTAAATATTTCCATCATCTTACGCATAAAAGCGTCCTCAATTTCAGGTGAATTATGAAGAATATGTTTTTTTCGGCCCATCTAAGTTAAAATTTCTTAATAATTTGTTATATAATAGCAAACCTCACTTTCAGCCCCAAAATCAAAACAACTTCACTTAATATAAACACAATAAATTACGAGGACCGTTCTAGTTTTATCGTTTATCTTCACTTAATTAAAACTCTATCCAACAACACTAATTTTTTAATTTCACGCAAACGTCCTTAGAACACAATTCGGTACTTTATATTTCTCGACTCACAAATTCGATGATCTTAGAACCGTTCTGATTTTATCTTTGATCTTCGCCAATTTAAAACTGCGTACAACAGCACACAAATGCGGTACTTTATATTTCTCAACTCACGAATTCTGTGTTATTCAACAGCACTTTATATCACCACAAATATTGGTATATGGACAATCCCTCACGGATATAAAAATTCGCCAACTATATTAACTTCCCGTTCGGTTTTCCCTGTTTGGAACACAACGTCTTAAACGCACCAAAACTAAACCTAAATGTACAAAACTACACATTTGCTTCAAGAAAACTCAATAGGTTCAGAAATTTCTTTAATATATGTTGCTTAAAACATAAGTTTAATTAGTTTTTAAGAAAAAATCACGAATTGTTTACTACTCGAAACACCAAAATCAATTGCTTTAATCTGATTGTATGGTTAATAATCGTTTTACATAACAGCAATAATATATAAAGCAATTATACAATTAAAATATAACATAAAATACGATATAGGCTGCATCCTAATTGAGGTGAACAAATTCGGATACCTTAAATCCTACATATACATACTATATGTATATACTTATAAATCTTATTTTGAATTACATACTTTTAATAAACGACTCGGTTTATTTTTTACTAGTCGTCATTTATTTAAACGAGACATTGAAAAAGTTTAGTTGGCTATAAGGCACAATTGAATACTTTTAAGCTAGTGACATCTATTTAAATATTGCATGAATCTCTGGGTCTTACAAAAGTTTAGTTTGAAAAGTCATCTGAGGCACACAGCATAAGTCAATGCACATTACATAAAGTTATGGCAGCAAAAATTTCGTTAAATCTACCTAAAAACTATCACCTAGCGATTTCAAGTTCAAAAATTGGAGGAAAACAACACAAATTCACAAAATATTAAGAACTTGTGATAATTTTGTGATAAAATTTTTTTTTTTTTCATATTTTCTGTAATCAACTTAGACATCTGTCGTACACTAGTTAAACTAAAGATACAGTGGTGTGCAGTGAAATAGCACACTATGTATTTTTCTCATTAACATACAACTTTTTCAAATTTAACTTCAAAAATTTGAAATTTTATGCAGGTGTCGACAATAGCAATGTTGTCTACTAAAACAAATGCATATTGGGAAAAATTTAACATGTTCGTACGTTTAGGGAAACCACCGAAAACAAATGTATTACCATATTTTCGTGTTCAATGAAATAGAACATCAGTACTAGTTTGATGTTTGTGAGAAACACATCAAACAATTAATTTAAAAAATTAATAAATTTGGTGACCACTATTCAAAATTTAAATTTAAATTTATAAAATTTAGAAAAAAATATGGTTATTTAACGATAAAGAAAGGCAAATTGCCAGAAGATTAAAATCTGATGGAAAATCAATTTCCGAAATCGACCAAAAAAGAGCATGCTTTGATTGTTTAAGCCGCAAAAAAAGATACGTTTATTAGTTCCAACGAGATTAAAAAGGAATTAAAGGTTAATTGCTCCAGTTCTACCATTCGTCGACGGCTGCTGGCACATAATTTGTGCCTCTTAAAACAAAAACAAACAAAAAAAAATATTAGCCCGGATTAATTTTGCTAAAAATCACTTAGCCAATGCCGACACTGAAAAATGGAGGAAAATAATATGAACCGATGAAACAAAAGTGAATTTATTTGGTTCTGACGGCCGGCATTATGTACGACGTCCACCGAGTACTAGTTTGTCGCCACAGTACACGAAAAAACAATTAAACATGGCGGCGGTTCTATTATGGTATGGGGCGCTTTCTCGTGGTACGGTACTGGTTCAATTTATTAGATAAATGATCGTATGAAAGTGAATGTTTTTGTTCAAATATTAAACGTCATGTTGCTCGAATATGCTGAAGACGCCATGCCGCACGGCTGGAGTTTTCAGCAAGATACTGACACGAAGCATACCTCGAGGAAGGCGAAAGCCTGGTTTTGGCCAAAAAAAGTGAACGTTTTGCAATGGCCAGCACAGTCACCCGATCTGAATCCAATCTAGAACTTGTGGAATCAACTAAAACTAGCCGTTAGCCACAGAAAATACAGCAATAAGCAGGAATTATTTAATGTTATTAAAGAAGAATTGGAGAAAATACCGGTTATTAAATTCTAGAAGCTTGTGGATTCCATGGACCGCCAATGTCACGAAGTGCTCAAGAGAAAAGATCACACGACTAAATATTAGTTAAGAAAACCATCTACTTACCTAAATTATTTACAAACAAGACGGAATTGAGGCTGAAACTGAAGATTAATACTTACTGTGCTATTTCTGTGAACAAACTTTTTATGCCATAAAATGTTTGATAATTTTTTTTTATGGTCTTATTATGAATTGAAATTTAATTGTTTTATTTATTTGTAGGTTCATATATATACAATCGATAAATAAAAAGAAATTAAATAAAATAAATAACTATTTGTTTATTTTTAACAATTTCTAGAATAAATCGCAACCGTGCTATTCCACTGCACACCACTGTACATCTTGCACAAACTATTTTACTTTGCCAGGGCCAACTTTGTTTTTTTTTTTTTTTTTAATGAAACCGGTTTCAATATGTTCATTATTGCGTGCGATCAGGGTTTAAAATATTAGAAGTTACAGCTTAAAATCCTGTCTTTTCTATAAGCGGCGTAAAAATATTTGCACTATTTAACGGACCACATTTAATTAAATCAGTACGTACAAATTTGTAGCATAGTAAGTTGGAAAGTAGCCAAAGAATTATATTCTCGGGGCTTTATAAACTCGACTTGGATTTGTCCCAAATTAATTTCACAACATATTTCGCCAAAAAAAAATTGAGAAAAACCGTGTTAGTTACGTAACCCAGATTTTCATTTGGACGGTGTATTGTAGTAAAAGAACCATGTTGAATTTAAATGAGTTTACTGGGAATATGCAGGACGTTTCCTTATCAACTGTCTTATTTTGAAGAAAATTGACAAACTTTTTGGCACACCAGGCTTTTTAGTAAAGAAAAATGATTGACCGAAATGATGTTCTTTACCTAAAGATAATTAAGCCTGTGAAACCTGAAACCATTTATTGTTTGAAAGGGTTCAGCCAAACTATAAATCGGGTTTTACAATTGTTAAAAGATCTAATTTCGAAAAATCTAGATTGGTTCTTCTTACTTAGTGCGCGATCCAATTAAAATCCGGTTGAAAACTTATTGGGCTTATTAGGCAAAAGAGAGGTGTTGACAATCGCCGATTGGTCATGTCAATACAAATGAAGCATAGACCAAATTGTGACGAACGGCATCAATAAGCTCAACTTTGATGATTTACTATATTGGATATATTTACAATCTTTAAACGATTAAAAAGTGTTTGTGTTACAACCTGCATAACGGGTAAGCAAAGCCCTGACTAGTTCTTGAGAAGGAAGGAAGAAACAACTTTTTGTTTCTAACTCTGCGGAACGGTGCATAAAAATTCAGATAAGATAATGAAGATGCCTCACTCAGGTTATTAATTAGTTTATAACGAAATGTTTCATCAAACAGCAGCCTTCTGGAACCAAGCGGCTGTAATTCAAATATTTTAAGCGTAACTTTGTAATTAATACGACTACTGAATCGTATACACTTGTACAATGAAAAGATGGTAAATTTCCTCTGAACCCTTTCAATTTGAGCTTTGTTAGTTTCATAATAGGGAGACCAAATCTGACTACGGTATTCCAAACAACTACGAACTATACTTTTATAATATGAAATAAAAACTTAAATTCTTTAGCACAGATATATGCATATCAAATTGAGGATTCGAATCAAATAATACACCTAAATCTGAGACCTCATGAACTCTTTCCAATTCGACACCATTAATATTATAGGGAGAGTGTGTTTGGTTAATTTTTCTCGTAAATGAAATCACAACACATTTCTTAATATTAAGTATTAATTTGTTAAGATTGGACCAAGTCAAATGTTTATCTAAGTCAAACTGAAGCCTAGAGCAATCAGTTGCAGTAATGATAGGCGTGAAAATTTTTAAATCATCAGCATTTAATAAATATTGACACGATAAAATAGTGGGCAAACCATTAATAAATATTAGATATAAAAGGGGACCAAGTGTGTTACCTTGAGACACATCTGATTTAGCTGTAGTTTCCCATGATACAAACCATTAAATTTTACTTTGTGTCCAATTTTAACACATTTATCTAATAAAATATGATGTGATAACTTATCAAATGCTTTCTCAAAGTCGGTATAAATACAATCAATCTGCCCACCCATATCAATACTGCTGAAAATACAGTTAGAGGAATTATTAATCAAATTGGTGGTTGTGGAACGTTTAAGAAAAAAACAACGTTGGGATGTATTAATTATATGTTTAACTTCATTGAAGATTTATGGATTTCCAGTTTTATACTCTTACGCAGTGTGAAACTTGATAGTCATTGGAAAACTTAAATTTACGATACCGATTGTGAAAGTTTTGCTTTAACTTAACTAACTTAAACAGTTTATTTGAGTACCGCACTGGAAATTTAGCAAATACCTAAAGCTGATTGGTAGGCCTGATAAAACTGTATAGAACTTCAAAGAATTTTTTAATGGCTTGATCAGTCCTACTATTTGAAAATATGTGGTTCCAGGCAACCCTTTCCCGAGGGGGATGGCGCCTTTCTATTCTGGACAGTGAATGACGACTTTGATATACATATATTAACAATAATACGATCAAGGTTAGACAAGACAAGGTCCAGGATTCTATCATTAATATTTTTCACATGATTATGTTGCTTTAATTCAGTAAATGTCATTGTTTCCAGTAATTGATTAACTATCTGACAAAAGGAAGGCGCCGTAGAGATAGCATCACAATCCGTACTCCAAGGTATACTAAGCAAGTTTAAATCTCCAAGGAATAAAAATTGATATTTAACAGGAGAATATAATATCAAGTTATGTATGGTTGTTTTTTATATATCATGTTTCAGTCGATTTGAAGTTTTGCTGTTATTAAATTTTACTGCCGGTATTCCCTCAATTTAAAATTCTTGTTAATATTTTTTTTTTATTGCTTCAAATCGATAGCAATAAAACCATCAGTAATAATAGTCTGCATCAATGAATGCGATATCATGAATGAAGAGCAATCTCTGTACCACTTGTTCTTGTTGTGTATTATTGATTAGATATCGATTTTTTTTATTTATAATTTTCTGAATATAATTTAATTATTACGATAGATGTCGTACATTTTTTTTTCGGGCTAAGCTCAAGCCGAGTCCTCAACCATTGTCAAATTTTTGGTCGCCAATTTCGAAATAAAAAAAAAATTATTGGTAACCAACCCAATTGTGTAAGTCAAAGTAGGTAAGTGATGGTATAGAGTTCAGTGACTTGGTGGGTGCAGTGGTCGAAAAAAATTAAAGTCAGAGAGAGGGAATACTTCCGGCATAAATGGGTTTTTTATTATTTGGGTGGACAAATAATAAAAAAATAAAAGAAAACAAAAAAAACACAAAATGAAATGCAAGTTTGTTTTTTTTAAATCCAAGACGGATTTAATAAATTTATTTTTTTTGAAGATGGATATTATTTTGTGAATGGTGAATAACGATTATATACTTTATTTTTTTTTTTGATAAGTGTTAATATTCATTCTATTTAAAGTGTTTTTAGTAACAGAATAATGTTTCAATTAAAAACTGATGATCAGTAACATAATATCAAATCGTTAGTGTAAATCCTAATTTTTTTTAAGAAATAATCCAAAAAAAAAAAGTGACAACATTTTTGTTTGATTTAAAATAATAATATACTGCAATAGAATGCAAAACCTATATAGACTTTGAGTAGTTATATGTATTGCGGCGAATGATTGGTTTTGAGTATTTACATACATATACCATATGCTGAAGCAACTACAATATTTCGAGACAATGTGCAAATGATTTGCAAAATACAACCCATAACCGCATGGTTTTTTTATTTAATGGGGAAATGGCGAAGAATGGAAATGGGATTGGAGATTCGTCGCTGGTGAGTGACTTTTTATTTTATTTATTTTGGCTGACCATAGGTTGGTTTACCTAAGTGTTAATTCTTATTTATGTTTTTGGAAAGATTTGTTTCCTTCAATTCCGCGAACTCACGATGGAGTGGATTGCGGACTGAGCTTTGCCGGGAAAGCGTGCTACATTAAGATGTCTGGCGCCCAACATTAATATTTTTGTTTTGTTTAATAAAATCGATATCTGAAGTTAGAATAAGGCAAAACAGGCTTTCTAATTTAATTGATTGTAGTTTTCTTGAAAATTTAGTTACTCCATTTGTTTTGGAAACCCACTAAAACTAACTGATTACTGATGGTTGTTTTTTTTAGTGTCTTTGTTTTCTTGCTTAGCTGAAAACATTTGGATGTGTTGGGGATACCACCATAGAAAAAGTGACATAAGCGGGTGTGATAAATGCGACATTTACTGCAGATATAATCCTTTATATAAATTGTAAAATAAAAATCATTCTTTAAGTTTTATTTTTAATTTAGTTACATATCTTAATTTTTCAATTTTTTTATTTTTATTTTATTTCTTTATTTTTTTTTTCTTTGTATTTATATCCTTAATTTTTGTTTTTTTGGTGAATAAATTTAATAATTTTTTTTGAATTTTACTTATTACAGTATGTAATTAGTTGTTTTCATTTTGGCACGCTACAGTTAGAAAGTTTATTACAAAATGCTTCATATTGTCCTAACTTAACGTAGCCTTAGAAAAAAAAACTAGACAAATTATTAGAAATTTATTATCAAATGTATTTACTTTCATCCACATGTTATCAAAAATATCTTTCATGAGATGTTAGCACTGCAACCTCACAACAGATTTATATGGGAGCCAATTTTTATTGATTCATCATTATCACCAATGGAATTGATGTCATTAAATAGTAAATAATTAATGTATACTGTTATTTTAACAATGATAAATTCACAGTTACTAGTTAGGTTAGGTTAGATTTGGGTGGCGGTCCACAAGGACCAGGCATAGACACAAAAATGATCCGTAGCCATACCACTAATAATTGTTTCCTCCAACTCATTGGAACCATTTTGAGCTGTTAACAAAGCGCTGGATACTCTTGACGTCCATCCTACAGAGGTCCGTCAGGTCTTTGAAGAGGGGTGCCCCTAGAAACATTAGTCTGTTTCGTGCCGTACTAGGGAAGGTGCAAAGAAGATGAAGTACTGTCTCTTCCTCCTCTTCGTCCTCGCAACTACGATAGTAGTCATGTGAGAAGACACCAAGTCTACTCGCATGCCTCCCTATAAGACAGTGCTCCGTAATCCCTCCAACAATCACACTGACCTAACTTTCCTGAAGTGAGATCAGCTGTTTGGATTTCGCCAAGTTTAACTTTGGCCAGACTCGTCGAATTATTACGCAAGAAGTGATACTTGACCATCTGTCATTCGTCAGCTTGCTAGCTTCTTCCTGAAGCAGTAGTTTGCATACCGCAAGAGGCATTACAAAATTCTTTCTGCTTTCTGAGAAGTGGTCCGTTGTACCACGTCGAGCCAGTTCATCGGCGTTTATATTCCCTTCACTTATGAAATGTCCTGGCACCCATAAAATGCTGAGTTGAACTGATCTGCCATCTCGTTAAGAGATAAGAGACATTTCTGGACTACTTTCGACGTGAGGAGGTGTGATGGATGCGCTTTAATGGCAGCCTGACTGTCCGTATATATGCGAATATCACAACCTGATATTACAATTATACCTCAACCAGTCTAGGACTTCCTCTTTGGCAGTTACTTCAGTTTGAAAAATGCTACAGTAGTCGGAGAGACAGAAGGAGAGATTTAACAGAAGTTCCTCGCAGAACACTCCAGCCCCGACTTTCCCGTCCCGTTTTAAACCATCAATGAAGAAGTTTATAACTCCTGGTTCCAAAATTGCACCCATCATCCAGTCCTCCCTGGATGGGATCCTAGTCCGGAACTTTGTGTCAAAAGATAGTGACGGGACAGTATATTCGGTGGTCTTGGGAATTTGTTTGTTGCACAAAATAGATGAGCCCTGTATTGTTGCAGGTCCACATAACGATGGATTTTAGCCGTATGGCGGTACAAGCTGCCAACTGTTTTCCCAAGATACCTAGAGGAGTCAAAAATAGCCGAGTCTTTAGTGCCTGAGTGGATGTGCTCCTCAGTGCACCACTGATCCACAGAGAGATTGTTCTCTGAACTCTTATCAACAGCTGCTGGTTGACAGTTTTTTCCAGAGTTGGCCACCAGAATATTACCCCATACAAGAGTATGGGTCTGACTACTGCGGTATAAAGCCAATGTACGATGCGGGGCTCCAGCCCCCAACCTTTCCCAATGGCAGTTTTGCAAGAGTATAGCGCTACCGAAGCTTTCTTTACCCTTTCCAGAATATTGGGTTTCCAATATAATTTGCTATCCAAAACGAGACCCAGAAACTTCGCTTTAAATGTTAAAGTCAAGCTGAACCCATATAAAGTGGAAGGATCAATGTGAGGAAGTTTATATTTCCTAGAGAAGAGAACGAATTCGGTTTTGTGTGGCAGGGCATTTTGCATATGCTCACTAAGGGTGCCGGGATATTTACCACGGACACCAATAGCAACATCATCCGCATAGGCAACCACCTTGAAGCCACCGTCTTTCAGTCTGAACAACAGGTCATTTATGACCAAGTTCCAAAGTAGGGGGGACCGTACGCCAATATGCGGCGTACCTCTGCTTGCAAATCTTCTGACGGAGGATTCCCCAAAACTAAGATTTATGATCCTGCCTCTTAGCATCTGATTTATCTAGTCCTTGAGTGATTCATCCACTATCAGATCTGAAAGTGCCCGAGTTATAGTCCCTGTAAGCACATTGTTAAAGGCCCCCTCAATATCCAAGAAGGTTACTATTGCGTAGTCCTATATTCGAAAGATTTTTCAATGAAATATATGTACAAGAGAATGAAGAGCAGTCTCTACAGATCTCCCCTTGCAATAGGCATGTTGAGATTTAGGCAGCTTTTCCGACCCAATCTCGCCTCTAATATGAGCTTCTATTTTTTTTTCCAGTGTTTTAAAAAGGAAGGAAGACAAGCTAATTGGTCTAAGATATTTGGGATTGCAGTATGAGCGTTTTCCCGCCTTAGGTATGAATACAACCTTCACTTCAGTTTATTTACTAGGAATGTGACATAGTTTTAGGCTGCCTTTGAAAATTACCTCTAACCGGTAAATTGTTAGATCCGTAGTTTGTTTAATATCCGCAGGGATAATACCATCGAGTCCAGGCGACTTATATGGTTTAAAACTGTTTATCGCCCACAGGATCTTTTTTCTGCTAATAATTTGGTCCATGAGGCTACTTGCCCTTTTAACTACTGATGTGCTAGGTACAGACTCGGAACAACCAGGAAAATGAGCCTCTATCAGAAGTTCTAGCGATTCCGCACTATTAGTGGTCCATATCTCATCCGGCCGTTGAAGATAACTTGGGATGGAAGGACCAGTTGCTAGTACTTTGTGTAGCCTAGACATCTCCGAAGACTCCTGAATTTTGCCACAGTATAGTCTCCAAAAGCTATTTTTGGCACTTCTCTTTCAGTTACTAGTTACTAGTTACTATCATAAAAAAAAATTGTGGCATACTAAGTATTACTTAGACATCTCTAGATTTTCTTGTAACTTGCTAAAAGTGACCACTACACTTTATTTGTATAAAACAAAAATGGTGGAAATGCAATATCTCACCCCTCGAAGGTCGTTTTAAAATGATTCTCGGCCCAAATTTTCTAGTAAAAGCTATAATTAATATGCTATACTAAGATTTATTTAGACTTCTCCAGGATATCTTGTAGCGTGCAAGAAGTGACCACTACACTAAATTTTTACAAAATAAAAGTGTGGAAATGCTATATCTCATCCCTTGGCGGTCGCGTTGAAATGATTCTTGGCTTAAATGTTATGCTGAAAGAAAGAAATAATATGACCAACTCAGATTTATATATACATCTTTAGGATTTCTTGTAACTGGCCAACAAGTGACCACTACAATTTATTTGAACTTCTTGAGGATCGTGTTTAAATGATGCATAGCGCTAATGTTCAACTAAAAGCAAGCGATAATATGGTATGCTACACACACTTTATTTGTATAAAATAAAAGTGTGGAAATACAATATCTCACCCCTTGTGGGTCGCGTTAAAATGATTCATGGTTCAAACGTTATACGGAAAGCGTGCAGTAATATGGCAAGCTCAAATTTACTTGGACATCTCTAAGATTTAACCCGTTAATGCATGATTTTTCTTTTTAATTTTAATATGTTTTCCTTATAAAAATTAATTTGGCTGAAACGAATTTCAAAGTAAAAATGATTGGAAGCAACTAGTTTTCCCGGAAAATTGATTTTATGACAAGATGCCTATTTTCATAATTATTTTTCCATTTATAACGCTTTATAATAAAAGGACGATTCGTTTAAATTAAAATAAAAGTGTATTCAAAAGCAATATTCTTATTCATACTAAATTAAATATTTGTATGTCTAACTGATCCTAAATGGTGATTTTTTTCTAAACGCAAAAAAAAAAAATGTGTGAAACGATAGAGAAAAATAAATCAACATCAGTGGCCCGCCCTATTCTGGTAATTCCCAGGGAATAGAAATTTTAAATTTTGTTGCAGCATTATTCCCTTTTCCCCAAAGTGTATTCTGGCGTTCGGGAAAGATTTTTTATTGGGAAAAAATTGTTCCCAATTACAGCAGTATTGACGTTTGTTTTTCCACACCGATTTTATGAAGGAATTGATGGGGAAAAGATTTTTAGTAAAAATGTATGTTTATACGTAGTTGGTATTAATAATTAATAATATTAATATTGGTTGTAAAGGTTAAATTACCTAATAATTTTAAAAATAGTATTGTAAATGTATTTCCTCTGTATATTTATTCCCCAATTGACAGAATCTACTTTAGGAAAATGGGGAATAAAAAGTTCTAAATATGTATCTGGGAATATCTGCTGTAAAAAAAAAATTTCCCCGTTCCCCGGGAATTACCAGAATAGGGCCACAGATGTACGAAACAAAACAGAAAAATTATACTCAAATGTACGAGTAGATGTAATTTAAATTAGAATAACTTGATGCACATATGGTATGCTACAATATACATTGAAGGGTTAACAGGACTACAAGTGACCGCTACATTGTTCGTTTTAATTTATTTAATTGAATAAGTGAAATTTTATTTTTATTTTATTAATCATATGTATGTCTGTAGTTCATTAGAAATAATTTTTAATTCCATGCTTGGTTTAATTTTTTTCTAGATGAAAAAAAAAAATATAAACTTATCCAACTTCATTTTGTGTGTACAAATACACTATTTGCTAAATTGTGTATCTACACTTTTTTAATCTGTTAATTTGTGTAGCTACACTTCTGTATTCTGCGAAAAATTTCACACCGGTGAATTTATTAAATTAGTAATAAAATTATTTCAATCACTTGGAAAGACACTTAGTTATTAATTATTTCTGTGAACAACAAATTTTCAGAAGTATGTTTAGGATAGTTAGGATATGTTTAGGACATAAAGAATAATTTATAAGTTATTTCGGAGAATTAAATTTAAACACAATTAATTTTAGATTCGTTATTAAAAATAATTAATGTGGATTTAAATTTTAGGAAATATTTGAAGATCCTGAATCAACTTTCCAGCAGCTTACAAAGTAAATGAACTTGAAGTTTGCTTGTACTAAATAATTTATTAAAAATATATTACACAGTTAAAAAAATAACTTTAATTTTTAATGCAAGCCTTGCATTATGACTCATGTAATACAAGTTATTATTAAATTGTTAAGTAATGATTGCATTAAAATGAATTTTAACACAATTATGAAGATTTCTAAAGCAGTATTTGCATTAAAGGTCCTTTTTAATAAAACTAATAAACATTGTAAACCAACCTGCTCAGATTGAAAAATTACACTAACATAAAATTCGCTAAAATAAGCTAACTTAAACGAGTTTTACTTTACTGATATAAAATTCGCTAAATCAAACCGATTAAATGACAAAGAAAATAATTGGGTTTTCTGAATTCGAAAATGTCTAGTATGTTCAAGGTAAGCTTTTCAATTTTTAATCTATAATTTATTACCTTAGGCGACTATAAAGTGAAGCATCCCACCAATGGAAAGATGAATGTTTGGTTTTTTAAAGTTAACTGTTCTTTGAGATTTCGACCCTAAGGGCACCAAAAACAAAGAACAAATGACCAAACCACTCTAATGGAATTTTGCACTAAAATTTAATGTAATTGCAGTAATTCAAATTAAAGCAAAATGTATTAAAATCCTTTTTAATAATGCAAGCTTTGTATTATTTTGTAATATCCCAAGTAGCACGAGTGGGTTGGGATAACGTTGTGCCGTAGTTGGGTAAATGACTACTGGTCGGCTAGCCGACGTTGTGACAAAGGTATGAAGACTGAGCTACAACGTTATTGGGGAATAAATCTTGGGTTGTAACGACGTCGTAATAACTTTTATCCGACTTGTCAATTGGCTATAAAATACCAAGTCAGGAAATAGATATATTGACAACTATTAAGTTTGTAAAACCATTATTTTTTGTTTCACATTGTGGATATATTTTAGCAGAAGGGACAACTTTTTTTTATAAAATATATAAATAATCATGTTGTCTTCTTTTATCTTATAAATATAATAATTATATGTCTGTTTTCTTTAACATCTATTTCATTATTTACGACTTTAAGAAAATATACTTCATAATAATTGTAAATGTAATATTCACATTCCCTGTAATAATGGTAATATAAAAATCGGGCAAGATACGACATAATTTTATAAACAAAGCAAGTTTTATCGTAAATGTGCACCTATCAGTGAACTAAAAACTCATGCGCCTTATAAATTCCTTTTTTTCAAATTACATTTCTGGTCTTTTAGAAATTATTTTTATTTCATTTTGAATAAAATTTTCTAAAATCAATTTAAGCCGTTTTAAAATAATCCCTACCATTAAAATAATGTAATTACAATAATATGTAGTCTTGGGAAGTTTGAAAATCATACTTTTATTTTCAAAAAATATAAATTTTTGTCTATATATTTTAATTAAAAATGGCGAATTTCATAATATGTATAAAAAAATATTTAAATCACTAAAAAGTAAGATTAATAACCAATTTATAACAAATTCGACTCAAAAAGTACAAATTTGTTATTTTATTTTCAAAAAAGTTACTATCACGACGGTCTAGTCATTCTCTCGACGATTTATTTATTTTTATTACCAAGTTTTCTAGAATCCGACTGTAAAGTTATTTACACAACAAATAAGTGATAAATAAACTGTTACTAATACATAACTAGAAAACATATGTTGTAATTTCAACAAACCGAACCACACTTTTTATATGATCGCTATTGTTTCGTCAATACCACTACATATATAGGCATGATTTCGGGTAAATAACTTGTATAACTTACTAGTGATGGGCTAAATCGATCTTTTTTGTTCTGTTTTGTTTATTTTCTCATATGATTTTTAACAAAAAAGATCGATTTAGCCCATCACTATAACTTACTTCTTCTTTCTCATTGAAATTGTATTTGACCAAATTGTGGTGCATATGTAAAAAATGTTATCTTGTGGTCGTCCATATAACAACAAAATATTTACGTTAGATATTGGTTTATAATATGACAAAAAAGTCGCTAGGTAGTCATTAAATACCACTTATTATGACTACTAACTAAATAATCGGTACACGGTTTTATAAAAAACATATTAGTCGGCCAATAGTTGAAAATAGTAAAAAATGTTATCAAGTAGATATAAAATATTCCTCTGCCGACTGGTAATATATAACGTCGCGTTGTGGTCGTGCCGACGAAAAGTTAAAAATTGTTAGTTCAATGTCAAATAAGTGAAATTCTAGAAATTTTTAGCGTTGTACCGACGTCGGAAATGGGTTATAAAACTATAAAGTTATTTGGCGCTGCTTGGGATAGACTTTAACTGGACCTATATATAGTGCTACTAACGAAAACATACTAACTATCGGCAATCAATACTAGCATACTTTTCCTTCCCTTCGGTTTTGTTACGTGTAAAGTGTTTGGTCGTACATTATGGTCAATCAATCAAATTTTAAAATTAAGACAAATTATTCATTCTAAATAAATTTACTTATAACAACTACATACCTTTGTTTATATTCCCATGAAAAATTTTCTTAATTTTCTAAAAATGTATGTAGATCCAAATTGGTTACCGGGTGCAGCTGCAAATATAAAAATGAACAAATTCATAAAATTTCAAAAATCAAAAACTTTAAAATTTATATGATATTGATGTCGACATTTATCCAGAAACACAATAAAAGGCCAAAAAACAATAATTATTATTTATGACTCTTGCTTCATACTATTAAACTTATTTGTATATTTCCCATCACTGTATGAATCCTGTTCGTTTATATTTGAAAGTGCACAAAACAAATATTTTATCTAATAATATTTGGTTTTATGAATATTCGATATGAAACCAATGAAGAATGTATGTACGTACATGTTTTGCAATATGTGTGTGTGTGTGTGTATTCAATCAATGTATAAACATCAATTGACTTAGGATAGTTATTCTTGCGTATACGTAATATAGTACATACGACTGCTTGCAAAAAACATAAATAAATTTTGATATAATCGGAATTACATTTTTTGTACAAATTTTTTTTTTGATTTAAATCCTATAGCTACATGATTTTTATGCTTCAAAAAGTTCGAGCAACTATATTGTTGCTATAGTGTAGAATAAATGTATCCAACCATTGACAACCATTGGGTGGTGATGAAGAAAACACTAATTTTTGATCGAACTGAAACAAAATGGGAAATAAAAATTGGTTTTAAAATGTTTAAGCCAATATGTTGTGTATGCTGCGAGGATTACTAGCTTATGTTTATGTCTAACAAAATAATGTTTATTGTTATCGTTTCTTGGTTAAATTTAATTTTCTTGGTTTAGTGATATAGCTTTCGTTTCGAAATAACAATATAATTTTATTGGTGGTGAAGGTATTGCAAACATTCAAAAAGCTGGTTGCCGTTAGATATTAACCAAAGAACTAAATCAATTTATATTAAAAATATTCAAAAACGAAAGTAAACCCACAAATAAGCGTAAATCAAAATTATGGTTTTTAGACTTTCGCTTATATTACAAAAATCAAGGAATTTTGGGGCACTAACCATAAATATCAATCGAAACTGGCGACGAGGATGCGTTAAATAATAAAATTTTAAATATTCAGTTATTATTGAAAATTATTAGATTCTTCTAACACGATTAGTGATTGGTCACGATATGACAATCGAGTATCGCAATATTTTATTGCAAATAAAATTGCCGATACTGCAAAAATATCACATTTTCTTGCTATGTTAAGTGGTTTCGCCTATGGTACCATAGCCGGTAAAAGTTTTAAAAAAAATCTAACATGTGAAAGCCTATAAACCAAAATTATTGCTTGAGGTCGATGCTTGTAAATTTGGTGATTTCCTAAATAAAGGGAGTTCTGAACGAAACACGGCAGCGGTTATTGTTTTTTCTACGGTACCTTCAAAAAAATCACAAGTGCGAAACAACTGTAATTATTTTGGGCCATACAACAATCAAAGGCAACAGAAGTTTGTAAAGTCCAATCATGTTCAATTAAATAACAGATGACAACATTTTAATGAGGAAACAAAGCTAACATAAACTAATTTGTTACAATGGAGCATTAAAATAACTAAATAAATAAAATAAAAAGATACTAAAGCGATTTATGGTCATAAGATAATTGTAACTTGTATGGGATGGTCGAAGCCAGCTGACCTAATAATTTATCTAGAAAATAAAAACTAATTAATTATAAATTTTAAATAAAAATAAAATTCAACTTAAATAATTTACGGAGTCATTAATTTTAGAGACTTTACCATAAAATACTGTTTCGCAACGTTGGTGTCTCCGTAAAACAGAAAGAAAAATATTAATTCGTGTATGTTGGAATGATGCTCGTGATAAAACCCTCCCTCTTTTATTTTTCTTATTAAAATGATACTTTTAAAGTTAGCCGAAAGTTGATAGCCCAAAGTGAAAAGTCGATAATGCAGATCGTGTTGGCCCAGTCGAAATTTAAAAACGTGGTAATGCAGATTGTCTATACCCAGCCTGAAGTGAAAAGCCGATAATGCAGATTATGATATAACCTTCCGGCCGAAAATAAAAAATTTAGTAGTTTTCAGCCGAAAGTAAATAGGATACATATAGATTTAACTAACAATTTTTATAAATAAATTTAAAAACTTTGTTTCGTAGAAAATATCGGAAAATCAGAAGAATATACAAAATTGGAATAAAATCAGCCTCTAGAGTGTTATGTCTTTAGATGGATTTTATACAAATTTTCTAATAATTTTTAGGAAAATCGAATTTTCCGAAATTTCCCATGGGAAACTTGAACTGAATTTTTTTCCTGCGATAGCTATTGATAAATCACATCAATGCAATCCATCTCCAGACATAACACTCAAGAGGCTGATTTTATACAAATTTTATAATAATTTTTGGAAAATCGAATTTTCCGAGATTTCCCACGGGAAACTTGAACTAAATTTGTTTCCTGCGATAACTATTAACAAGTCACATCAATGCAATCCATCTCCAGACATAACACTCTAGAGGCTGATTTTATACCAATTTTCTAATAATTTTTGGAAAATCGAATTTTCCGAGATTTCCCAGGGGAAACTTGAACTGAATTTTTTTCCTGCGATAGCTATTGACAAGCCACATCAATGCAATCCATCTCCAGACATAACACTATAGAGGCTGATTTTATACAAATTTTCTAATAATTTTTGGAAAATCGAATTTTCCGAGATTTCCCACAGGAAACTTGAACTGAAGTTTTTTCCTGCGATAGCTATGGACAAATCACATCAACGGTATCCATCTCCAGACATAACACTCTAGAAGCTGATTTATTTTCGGCTGGAATGTCAATAATATAATCTGCATTATCGACTTTTCACTGTCGGCTGAACACTTTCGGCTAACTTTAACATAGTATTAAAATGCCTAACGGTGATGTTAAACCTGGTGGAAATAACGGTGCAAACGGTAACGATAATACGGATCAACAAAACATACATCCAGTTGAAAATGTTTCATTAACGCAATTTTGTCCCCCTATTACCGAAACATGGTTCAAGCATATCGAAGCACATTTCCAAACGAAACGCATAGTGTTCTTCCCGTAGACATCATAACGTCTGTGTCCGATATAGCTTATCCTCCAGAAGTTGATAGATACGAGAAACTTAAATTAGAAATAATTAACGAAAAAGTTTATCAGAAATCAAACGGTTGGAACAACTACTTGCCACAAACCAGTACAGACAATCGATCGATTTCAGAATTTTATTGACATTTAGAGAATTTGGCAGGTTCTTCAAACGCTGTAAATGGATTTCTTTTAAAAACCATGCTGCTGAAGTCTCTACCAACTAATATTAGGTCTATCTGTGCTGTTCGAAAAAAGGACGCTATTTCAGATTTATGTGAGATCGCTGATAAAATTTGGGAATTGAGTACCCCACAAACACCAACAGTTTCTGTAGTTATTACCAATTGGCAGTCTGAACTTGTTTCAATTAGTGCCCTTTAAACCTCAATAGAGGAATTGAAGCGTAGCATTAATGAAATTAATGCTGCAAATAGAAGTACGTTTTACCGCAGTAGATCAAGAAAACAACAATCTACGAGTACCTAATTTTCTAAAAACAAAAATATTGATTCAGAAAACTAGATTCGTCCAGCGTTGATGCGACGTGCGCCGAAACTACACAAAACCGTCGTTTATTTGTTAAATGTTTTAAAACTAAATTTAATTTTTTTGATAGACACAGGTGCTGACGTTTCTGTCGTCACAGCCAGCGCAGTCAGATTTAGTTACAGATACTGATAGTAGTCTTTTCGCAGCGAATGGTACAATTATTATACAACGTACGACACTAGGTTATTGTCTATTGATTTAGTTTCACGCAGAGAGTACAAACACATATTTTTAGTAGTATCAGTTTCCAAGCCTTTAATTGGAGCTGATTTTTTGATTAAGTTTGGAATAACTGTCGATATGGAAAATAAATGTATATTCGAGATAATTTAACATCTCTTGTTGTTGGCGTTATTGAAATGTCATTTCAAAATTCTATGTCTCCCAGAATATTTAATATTAGCGGTATATTCGGTAATTTAATTAAATCTTTTCCAAGTCTCACACAAGAACCACGATACAACATGCCAATGAAACATAGTGTTGTACATCGAATCGTTACTACTGGTCACTTTCCTTTTTTGTCGTCCGAGAAAGCGGTTACCACCAACCACAAGATAGCTAAATATTAATTCGATCACATGGTACAGATGGTATTGTGTAGACCATTTAGTCCCGCAGTGTCTCTTCCCCAATATATTTGGTACCGAAACGAGACAGCAACGACTGGAGGGCTTGTGGTGACTACAGGCGGCTAAATCATCATATAGAATCCATCCGATTCATCTGAACATCCATCATATGTGAATGATGAAAACCATACTAATAGTTGTTCAAGATTGTTGATACCTTCTTTTAATCAGAGCATTATCGGGACGGGGCAGCCTGTTGTTGTACAGGATAAAATGTATCTGTATGTTAGAAGGTTTCATCCCTCGGTGAAAAAGGAGGCTGTACAAACTTATATTAGCGAATATTGGACTGCAATGCTGAACAGGTTACTTTCGTTTCTTTTAAAATTGGTTTGACTCGGGAACATTACAATAAATTAAATAATTCAGACATGTGGCCTCCAGGTATACTGATACCGGCTCGATCAGTACCACCGTTAAATTCCACTATAAATTCTACTATCTTATCGTCACCACATCAAGTAAATTCAGCTACTCAAAGAATAAACATTAGTATCATAACGCAAGCGGTATATAAAATCTATTTTTATCTTTACTTGAGGATGAATATGAAGTGGTCTGTATAGCGGAGTCTTGGCTCACATCTAATTTTAAGACGAAAAAATATTTTCCGGCATCATACATTGTTCATCGTCGAGACAGGCATCTTCTTAAAGACACATATGAGAAAGGTGGAGGTGTGCTAATTGCTGTTGCGGAAAAATTTTCATCTGTACCTTTAATATTGACGGATTGCGACTTGGATATAATCGCAGTAAGAATTAGATATCATGCGTTTTCACTAATCGTTTGTGTCATCTATGTTCCATGCGATTCTAATTTTGGGGTGTATGATAAAGTCATTGATATTATCAAGTCTAGCATAGCACCCATTTTGCAACCAGAGGATCGTTTATTGGGTAATTTCAATTTACCAAATGTTAATTGGCTTCGAGTTGACGATTTTTTAACTCCGTTGAACTTGAATGCGAATTATAATAACTTCATAACCGGAGTACTTTCAATGGGTCTCAAACAATGTATGGACGTCAAGAACAAGTGTGGGAATGTTTTGAACCTGATATTTTTGCCGTTGGATCAAGAAGTGATTGTCGAGACGTGTGAAGATTTAGCTGGAGCGTCGACCATACACCACTTTCCAATAAAAGTGTCACTGTCTTTCGATGTATGTGAAATTGTCAAGGATGAGTTATTTGTTGAAAATTTTAATTAAAAAATTGTGGACTACAATTCCTTTAATGCTTTTCTTGATAATTATGATTGGAGTGCATTTAAGGGTAATGATCATTTAGAGGAAGTACTGGATGAATTTTATAATGTTTTAAATATAGTAATAGTGAAATTTATTTTTATATTTAAAACTATGCGTCAGTTGAAGGAACCGTGGTATAATAAACAGCTTATTAATCTGAAAAACCGTGAAGACAAGGCTCATAAGAGATTTAAACTTTTCCCTATTCCTGATTTGTACGCTGTATTTGAATCCTTGAGAAATGAATTCAGAATATTGAATAAATTTCTTTACAACATTTACATTTTGGAGATCGAATCGAACATAAAGGATAGACCTGATAGCTTCTGGAGATTCGTTGGTTCTAAAAGAAAAACTAAGGGATATCCGTCTACTATGTTTTTGGACGATCATTTAGGTCATAATTTGAAAGATAACTGTGACTTGTTCGCTGACTTTTTTGAGATTGTTTATGTAAAGAAACCGTTAACGACAGATTCGATATCGAGCTATTGTTTAGTGGCTAATATAAATTGTTCCTTGCAATTGAAACTTGATACTATTTTAAATGATCTACTCTCGCTTGATATCAATTAAAGTGCAGGGTTCGATTCCAACCCTCCCTTGGTTCTTAAAATGACAGCACATGCTGTCGCTTTTCCAATCACAGTTCGTTTTAATAAAAGCCTTCGACAAGGATACTTCCCAAACTTTTGAAAATGCTCTTTAATTAAACCAATATTTAAGTCAGGTTTCGAAAGTGATATTACTAATTATCGAGCCATCAGTATTTTATCTGTTTTGCTGAAGCTTTTTGAAAAATTAGTCAAAGATTTTTTTTTTTTTGTTGATACTCGTAGGTTTATTATTCTTCTAAGCAACATGGATTCCTTCCTGGCAGATCAACTGTTTCGAATTTGTTTTTACTGACCAATTATATATCAACGGCTTTTGAATTAGGAATGGATGTACAGGTTGTTTATTCAGATTTTAGCAAGCCCTTTGACAAAATTGATCACAAACTATTATTCCTTAAATTGGAGTCTTTGGATTGTAATAGTTTACCTATTAGATGGATCAAGATGGCAGAACTCAAATCGTTAAGATAGGGAATTACGTGTCTAGACGGATTTATGTTATGTCAGGGGTTCCCCAGGGAAGCCATTTGGAACCCCTTTTATTCATTCTTTTTATTAATGATGTGATGTGATTAACTGTATTAAGTATTCTGAGATTCTTATATATGCTGACGATATTAAAATTTTTAAAAATATTTCGAATATTCGGGATGCACAGGGCCTACAGTCGGATTTATCGGATTTTACGAATTGGTGTACTTACCAAAATTTATTATTGAATACTAAGAAGTGTAAAACAATGCGATTTTCCCGTAGAAGGAATGTTTTGAACTTTGACTACCAATTTTTTCCCAAAAACCATAGAATTGAGAAAGTGAACACTTTCAAAAATTTGGGTATTACATTCGCTTCTAATTTATCATTCCAGCTTCATATACAGGGCATTGTTTCTAAAGCGTTTTCCATGTTAGGGTTTGTTAAAAGATTCTCCAAATACTTCTGGGATCATTATGCGATTAGAATCTTGTATATTACGTTGGTGCGCTCGCCATTCGATTATAGCGTAGTTATTTGGGACCCATTTTATCAGGATTCTTCTGATCTTATAGAAAAGGTTCAAGGACAGTTCTTAAAATATGCTTTGCATAGATTACCTAGGGACAATAATTTTCCCAATTATATTCTTTCTCCTTATAGGGGACGATGTAAACTATTAAAATTGGAACCTTTCTCTATTCGAAGAACTGCCACGTGTGCCACTTTTGACCGTGATCTCCTCGTTTGTAGAATTGATTGTAATGAGATTCTCGATTTATTTTATATTTACGTTCTAACACGTATGTTACGATCGAGCGGGGAGTTTGTTCTTAAATTACCAATACGGAGGAGTAATTTAGCTATGAATTAACCTGTTTATAATGTCTCGGTTGCTTTTAATAAAGTACGGTCGATTTTTGATTTTAATTTGTTAAGATATTTAAGGTTTTGATGTCAGATTTTCTTTCTAATTTTTGGTAAAGTTTTTTTTTTTTTTTGTAATGTAATGTAGAATATTTTAAAATTGTAACCAGACTTTTTTTTTTATAGTTGGTAATTAAATAATAATAATAATAATAATAAATGCAATAACAGTGCCTGATTGTTACCCATTGCATCATATCCATAATTTCTCCTTGGTACTACGAAATTGTCATATATTTTCAAAGATCGATCTGATAAGAGCTTTTCATCAGATACCAATGGCTTCAGAAGATATTTGCAAGACTGTAATTACACTTCCATTTGGATTATTTGAGTTCGTAAGAACGCCATATGGGTTGATAAATGCTGCACAGACGTTTCAACGTTTTATGGATGTAGTTACTAAAGGTCTAAATTTTGTGTTTGTATATATAGATGATATCTTAGTGGCAAGTTATGACGAAAAACAACATATTGAACATCTTAACATACTCTTTCGACGTTTAACTGATTACGGAATCAATATCAAACCTTCAAATTGTCAATTTGGTGTCAATTGTCTAAATTGTTTAAGTCATAAAATAACACCTGAAGGAATTCAACGTCAGAAGACCGAGTGCAAATTATTCAAAATTTCCCGGAACCAACAACAATACGACTCGTGAAAAGTTTATAGGAATGATAAACTATTACCATCGGTTTCTACCAAAATAAGTAAATTATTTAGCTCCTTTACAAGCATCTTAATAATCTAGCTAGAATGCCTAAGAAAACTCCATTCTTTTGTACTGACGAATGCAGGTTTGCTTTTGAAAATGCTAAAAATGCACTTGCACAAGCTACACTGTTAGCTCACCCGTTAGAAAATGCAAAATACGTTATTACTACTGATGCATCTGGTGTAGCAGTTGGTGGCGTGTTAGAACAACATTTCAGTGGTCGTCGAGAACCATTAGGTTATTTTTCTAGGAAACTTTTCCCAGCTGGACAAAAATATTCAGCGTTTTACCGCGAACTACTCGCTGTGTATTCAGCTAAAAAGCATCACAGAAGTTTTGTGGAAGGCCGTGATTTTATAGTTTATAAAGATCACAAACCACTTACAATAGTTTTACTATCGAAATCAGAACGTAGTCCCCGTCAAAGTCGACACCTAGATTACATATCACAATTCACAAATGAAATAAGACATATTTAAGGTGATAGTAATTTAGATGCGGACACCTTATCCCGACCTTTTGGTCTGGATATTTTATCAATAGTTCAAACCAACGAAAAACCAACAACGTTTGCGTTTTGTACACTCAGTCCCGAAGAACGAAATTATTCACAGCTGCATAGGGATGCATAAGCTGATGTATATGTGGTGGAAAAATTACAAAATTATTTAATTGGTAAAAAGTTTATATTCGCCACTTTCACAATGAATTTAAATATATGCCTGGTTGTAAAATAGCGCATGCTGAAGCACTGAGTAGACTTCCTTTAAAGCAAAACACCGATGTTGATCAAATCCGTATAAGTTACATTAAAGATTTTGAAGAGTTTCCATTGGATTTGAATAAAATTAGAGAGGCAATATTCAAAGATCCAATTTTGTCATTGGTATATGGAGCTTGTATGAATAGTCTACAACACCACTTACAGTATTATAAAAATAATTTAGTCATTTCATGGTATATCAAGCACCCTTTTCCCAGTTATTCGAAGTTTGCAAAATTAATAAATTTTTTGACGATCAATTTCGAGTATTAGCAATGAAACCGTGGTATTTTTATTGCAGACGTGTTTGCGAATCATCTGCATAGGTTCTCAGTAGGAGAAATCGAAAAAAATTGAATATCGTCAATTACAGCGCCATCTATCATGAATCGAAAAAATGTTTCAGTCAAATCCTACGTATTTTTTAGCCGTAGAATCCGAATCTGCAATAAAAAAATTGGTTCGTATTTTAGTTTCAAGGAGGGGGAAAATTGGTAACCCTCTCCTCCTCTAATTTTAACACTAATGTGTTTCCTCCATGGAATAATTAAATTTTAATCTTTACCATTTTTTCGTAGAGTGCTCATTTTTCAAGATATTTGAATGTATCAGGTTAAAAAAATCACCCGATATTAAAAAAGCTCGCTGAAACACTCACACCAATTCACTTGGCAGGTTTACTAAAAAATCGCAAAACAGCCAAAAACCTTTTTTTTGGCTGGACGAATTTCAACACGCATCCATGTCGCTTAAATCTGAAATAACACAGAAAACTAGCACATCCCCTGAGCGACTCAAAGCTCGGCTAAACTAATGATGCATCAAACAATGGCATTGGGCCGGTAGTGCAACGGGAAATATTCCGCATTCGATCGGGAATTACTCGTAATATATCTGGCAATCAAACACTTCAGATATTTTGTCGAGATACACACGAGGGAACTAGAGCTTTTCAAAATGCATGGGTACAACTGACCATACATCGCAAAATCATTACGTCAAATAATTTTGGACACACTACATATTATTTTGCATCCTGGTGTCCAGGCTACTCGGTAATTAATTACGGCTCACTACTTTTGCCCTAGTATAAATAAAGACGTTAACCATTAGGTTCAGTCTTGTTCATTCTGCTAACGTGCTAAAGTCCAGCGGCACACGAACTCACCTCAAGGACAATTCTAAATTACGCCTGAACGATTCGAACATATCCACTAAGATATCGTAGGACCACTTCAGGCTTCACTCGATTCGAAGCATATTGCATGACCAATATGTCAGCTGCAACCATTGCCGCCACATTCGTCTATAATTATTTACCACAATTTGGCGTGGCCCTTTACATTACAACCAATCAGGAAAAGCAATCAAGTTTAAATTATTATTTACTCAGTCAATACAACTTCTTGAATCACATCGGATACGTCAAACGGCTAAGGCTTGGTTGAACGATTCCATCGACAGCTTAAAGCTGTTGTCAATTCTGAATTTTAAACAAATTTTTTTGGTTTATAACTCATAATTGCAGGATCCTGCAATTGTTATCAATGTTTCTTAGTTGAAATTGTTATCATGGCTTCTTTTATATCAGGTTTGTACTAAATGTGCAACACTAAATATCATATTTGTTTGGTTTTATTCTAAGAAACTAAAACAGCGCTCATTTTTTCACCGCAGAGTCCATTTTTAATTATCCTGTAATCTTGGCCAAACAATTTTTACCCCTTCTTATTTTGTAACAAGTGAATGGTATTTATTTTTATACATCTATTTATAGCGGTAATTTCACGTGAACTAACCAATTTTAAAATTAGCTGAGCGATAGCTATCGATATTAATAACTGTAACTGTTTCTGATTTTTGAATCAACATGCGTAAAAAAAGCTTGGGAGAGCACAAGAAAATTTCATTAATTTTTGAAAAGGTAAACAAAAGAGCTTTTGGATAAATTTCGTTGAAAGCGATATTATTAAAAGGGACTTAAACAAGTACAGTTGTTGAAGTTAAAAGTTAGAGATGTACGAATCTAATAACTGAACGAGTCATAATTTTTAAAATTCAAATTCTTTAACATTTTTTTGAAACTTAATAGATTTCAAAAATCCGAACTATTGTTTAATAATTTAGGCACTAATTTTATTGAAGTAACATTTTTGAAAATTGAGAAGTACGACAGTTTTTATATATTAAAACAAATTATTTTGGTTTTGTTACACCTTTGTCGAATTTCTAATAAACACTAAGAAGCTTGTATTAAAAAAATGGTTTAGAGTCCTATTTTTTTGTGCCTACGTAACATGTGAATCTTCTCTCCCTTTATTTTGTTTTTCCTTATCCTTCATATAAAAAATTGGGGATTTTAACCGGACTTGTTATTAAAAAAAAAAAAAAAAAGAAAACTATAAAATAAAAGAGAAGAAGAATCTGCTGGCCATCTGGCGTGTTTGTTTAAAAATGATCTTTTGAATGAGGTCGTAAATTTTGTAGTGGCCAATATTTTCGTTTAATTATAAGGAGTTGTGTCGTTCCTCCTCTATTTTCAGTTATTCTTATATGTTCATTAGTGGTCTTTTTCATATTCTCTGTAATACCTGTGAATTTGTTTTTATATGTATGTTTTAAAGTCGTCGAGGGTTGTGCATATTCCGACTCGATTTTTGGTTTTCCTCTTTATAGAAGAACCTTATACAGTACATATAATTCTGTAAATCTGACCTCAAAACTACTACCAGTCGTCCGATATAGAATATGGGGCAATCATTATGTATTATCTTGTAGATTCAGCTGTGCAAGAGTGTAATTGTTTGTATTCATATTTAATTAAGTACAGTAGCATTGTTTTACATGTATCAATTAAATCACGATTAATAAATAATTCGCAATTTAAAAAAAACTTGCTGCTCAAGCACGTTGCGTATTCCTTCTCAACAGTGATCGCAAGACTGCTAAAATATATTTTTAAACACGTAATTTTCGTATTATCTCTTCTAAATCAACATCAATCTCGCATTTTTATTATGCTTCGTGCATCGGTTAAATAGAGAAAATTTAATCAAAGGGCGAATTTTGTATTGCTGGTTTGAAGTAAGTAATATAGGGATTCACTATAAGGCTCGAAAAATGATTTCTACCAACTTTTCCTCATACAGCTTCGTTTTGGCTATCCGTGCGTCTATTTCATGAGAGATATATTAAGCACCTTACAGTGTAGTACAACTGTAGCTAACTGCAGAATTAAACAGTCATCTTATATAAGTATGTTATTTATTAAATTCAATATTAGCAGAAAATAAATTATTATTTTCAACTAAAAGTCCCCACAGCTATTTATATAATATACAGCGTTGTTAATTTGCTTTACATAAAAAGCAATTTTTTTTTATTAGAACAATTAGAACAACAACAACCAAAAATTGTTTACTTTATAATTTACTGTTCAGAATTCGTTTTAACAACATTATCATATTAAAAATGTATCCATGGCTGGCAAGTATGTATGTTTAGTACCAAACCGAATGACTCGTTTCGTATAGATACAATATTTAAGCCAACAGTAAACCAAAAGCAAACATCTATATGTTTGTATAATAAGAAAAACCAATTAGAAACTTAAGAACCGAGAAAAACAACCGAAAAAAGCGCATTAAAAATAACAATAAAGCTTTTAAAATAACAAGAAAAATGTGCTTAGATATTTTTTTTTAATTTAATCTATTTCTGAATATTACACTCTGCACACAAACCAATATTTGTAAACGTGATCGATGCAAAATTCACGTATAAGACCTACAGAAAATTCTATGTGTTGGTCTCTTAAGAATTCAATGATTTTTATTGATAAACATACGTATGTATAGCTGGAGGTGCGTAATGACACAAATAAATTGTCTTTTTTTTAACAACATCAGAAAAATCTCTCGGGAAATTTAAAAATATGTACACGCAGAAAAAACGGAGTGACAAATTAATTTTAGATACACCTTAACTCGATTAAAATCACCTTCGAGTTTTGAAGTTGTTTTCCCAGTTTATATACACACACACAAAAAAAAAAAAAAAAAAAAACTGTAAGATTATCAGGTAAGTTTTTATGAATATTATAAAAGCATTACGGTTAATATTTTTTCACGATTCTCTGAACTTTTAAACTTTTCCATTTTTTTTTTTTTTTTTTTTTTTTTTTGTAAAATAATCTTAAGTTACAGCATATAATACCGTACAACAGATTTATCTTGGGAAATTAATTAATCTTTTTAAACATAAGACGTTTATATAATTAGTTTAAATGAATTTACATGTTTGCTTTTGTCGCTGAGGTATCTAAGATTAGCCTTAGAAAAGTAGGATTGAATTGTTGTTATGACGCAAAAAAAAAAAAAAAATATTTATAAATTTTAAAACAAACCTTTTAATTAGACGCTTAATTTAATATTTTTTATGATTTTAATCCTTTCGGCCTCTAGTGTGTTTTAAATTTGGTATAGTATATTAGTATGTTATTCTAGTTATAATTATTGTATATTTTGCAAGATAGAAGTTTGCTGATTTAATATTTTTGTACCGATTTCATTGTACGCGGTTCTACACTGAGGAAAAATGTTTTTTGTCAATTTTGTTTTTGTGACTGTTTAAATTTTGGTAAGAAAACCAATTAAAAATATAATGGTTTTAGTCTTTCAATTTATGAGAAAGTGTGCAAGAAAATGGAAATAGACGTTCTAATATAGATGGTTTTGATCATATATCTATGTACTCGTATATATGATTTGGCGTTATATGTATATTTCCTTATTTTTAACTTTTATATGTAATTGAAGAGATAGAACCGAAGGTTACGATAACCTGCCAAAAGGGGTAAGGTTACGATAACCTGCCAAAAGCTATCTGAGCTCTCTAGTCGGTTTCGTTGCATTACTGTTCGTAAATACTAATATACTTCTCGTGTTAACCGAAACACAATTAAAATGGTCTAACCACCGGTAGCATATTAGATATTACATGAATTAATTTATATTCAACAAAAAATTAATAAAGTAAAAATTAGCGTACACAGAAAGAGAGCTGTGTGAACATTGTGAAGAAGAAAAATTGGAAGAGAATTCATCTGTATTAGATATGATTCGCTAATACTTAACGCACAGCACATTCTGTATATATAGAATGTAAATTGTGGTATAATCAGTCCAGTCGCCGCGGCTTGATGGGAAGATTAATTTTTTCATAATCATAAGCTCATCAGTTCGAAACTGGATTGAATTCCCTTACAATCTTTGGAACATACTCGTATTAAAATCATATGTTTCTCAATTCCTTAAATAATCACTATTATCTAAAACTTTTAGAATTTTTAAATTCAAGGCTCAATTTTAAAACTTTTGAATTCTTTAATTTTGTTAAATTCTTGAAATTTTTTGATTTTATAGTTTTTTAAACTTTTCAAATTCTTTAAATAATTTAAGTTGTTTAATTTATTTAAATTACTTTAGTTCTTTAAATTCCATAAAACTCGGAATTTTTTTAATTTTTAATTTTCTAAATAATTTTAATACTGCAAATCCTTTTATTTTACAATTATTTAATTTCGTTAGAATCCTTAAATTATTTTAATTATTTAAATTCTAAAAATTATTTAAGTTCTTAAAATTCTTCATATTTTTAATTACATTTTAATTCTTTAATTTTTTTAAATTTTAATGGTATATTATGCTTCAGATTATTTATATTCTTTCATATTTAAGAATTTCTTAGGTTATTTAATTTTGTTTAGTTCTTTAAATTCCTTAAATTTAAAAATTAATCGATTAATTGCAATAATCATTCTCGAAACAGTTTTAATTTTTAAAGTTTTAAATTTTTTAGTCCGTTAAATACTTCAAAGTCCCAAATTACTTCAAATTCTTTTAAACGTTTAAATTACTTAAATTGTAAATTTTAAGTTATTCAATTCCCTTAAAATCTTACATTTTTTAATTAATATAATTTTTTTAAACGAATAAATACTTTAATTTCTTTATTTTTA
The DNA here is from genome assembly GCA_958295665.1 of Tipula vernalis. Taxonomy (NCBI): domain Eukaryota; kingdom Metazoa; phylum Arthropoda; class Insecta; order Diptera; family Tipulidae; genus Tipula; species Tipula vernalis. The sequence continues at coordinate 370,896,162 of OY282558.1, forward strand.
TTTTTGTAAAAAATTTAAATGTTTTAAAGAATTGAAAGAATTTAAAAAGTTTAAATAATTTTACTTTTTAAACTATTTTGATTCTTTAAAATTTTTAAATTCTTTGCCTTTCTAGAAGGGTTAAATCACTTAGGCGAGTTCATACATATTACTTGCGATATGGTTGAATGGTTTTGAATATATATATATATATATATATATATATATATATATATATATATATATATATATATATATATATATATATATATATATATATATATATATGTATATATATATATATATATATATATATATATATATATTTATATATATATATATATATATATATATATATATATATATATATATATATATATATATATATATACATATATATATATATATATATATATATATATATATATATATATATATATATATATATATATATATATATATAGATAGATAGATAGATATATATATATATATATATATATATACTCCTTTAAACGGTTCGGCGTTAGATTTGCTATTTAATTTGTATAAATAACAAAAAAGAAAGATCCGAAAAATTATGTATAGAAAATCAATAAGCATGTTAATTTTAATTTTTGTCTATCGATTTAAAAATAAACCAATTTTATTATTTTGATTTAAAAAACAACACCGGTTTCACTATACCGGATAATTGAAGATAGATTATGCGAGGTTTTACCGTACTAGCTATTTTTGAAACTATTAAAATTCTACTGATTCGGCAACTTTTTAAAATGCTTGGGATGTCGTTCTAAAAATTTTAAATACTTTAAATTGTTTAAATTCTAAAAATCCCTTAGCTTCTTCAAATTCTTTAAACTGTTGAAATTTTTGAAGTTCTTCAGTTCTCTGAACTCTTTGTATTAATTGTGTGCTCTGGACCCATTAAATTCTTTATTTATTTTGAATTCATTAAGTTATATAAATTCTTTAAAATCTTTAAATTTATCAATTCTTCAAGCACATTAAATTCTTTAAATTTTCAGTTTCATCAATGTTTTTCAATTTGGTGTGTTGTTTAATACTAAATTTTGCTAAGTTCTTTTAATAATCAAAATTTTCTAAATTCCTTAAAATCTTTAAATTCTTTAAGTTATAAAAATTATTTTTATTTTTAAAACATTTAAATTTTTTAAAAACTTATTCTTACAATTTTAAAAAGTTATTCTTCACATTTTTAAATTCTTAAATACTTCAAATTCATTATTAATATAAATTCTTTAGAAATTTTCAAATTAATAATCATTTTTAAATTCCAAAAAATCTTAATTTTTTTATTATTTTAAATACTTAAATTAATTTTACAATTATTTATTTAAATTTTTTGAAAATTTTCAATTCTTTAAATTGTTTAAATGCTTAAACTTTTTAAAACTCTCACCTGTTCATTGTCTTTAAATTAATTAAATTCTATTAAATATTATTTTTAAATCCGAAAAAATTACGTTCAAGTAGTTTAAGTTCTTAAAATTAATAAAATTTAATAAAAACAAAGACTAATTTTTTTATTTTTCTTAATTCTTTATAGCATTTAAAATACTAAGACTATTTAAATTTTTAAGGTTATTTAATTTTTTTAATTCTTTAAATTTTTAAACTTTAATCTGTAAGAGATGAGACTCGCAGACTCATTTTGTTAGTTAAAAGATAACCGAAAAATAATCTTTTATGAAAATTGAGCATATTCAGCCTTTCAGAAAGAGAAAAAACTAAATTTGTTCTGGTCCTAGTTTACCCAGCAGAGAGCTTCAAATTTGAAAGAACGTGTTTTTATATAAAACACAATTATATTTATTGTGAAAAATAATTGAATATTTACAGTTAATGGGTATTTTCCCATTGATTTTTAAAGACTACAAATAAACGATTAAAAATAGTCTAAATTTACACATGTTTTTTTAGGTAATGCGATTGTTCCTTAGTGATATAATCGTGCTTACGTAATGCTGCTAAACTAAACCTTGACTTGGTCAAAACTTCAAAAATTTCATCAATTGATTACGTAATCTTTTATAATTTGTACGTATTATAATCAGGCTTCCAATAGCTGTATGTTACATCATACTCCCCCTTAGTTTCTTCAGCGGATTTTAGTTGTTTTAGGAAACTAATGACAAGCATATTGCAGTTTTCACATTTTTCTTCATAGCAGTCCCACGTCAAACTTTCACAGAATACTTTCTCTCACTGCTCTCACTCGTTCTTGATAACAGGATCACAAAGTAAACTTTTTGTAATAACTAAACAAAACAAATTGTTGTTTTGATAAATTATACACACACATTCATTATGTGTTCCGACCTTTCCAGCTAATATACACTGCACATTTTTCATTGTCTTTAAATTCTCTAAATTATTTAAATTATTTAAATTATATAAATTCCGTTAACTATTTCAAATCGTAAAATATTTTCGTCCTTTCTTCAATGTTTTTAAATTCTTTAATTCTCCAAATTCTTTATTTTATTTGAGTTCTTTGAACTCTTCAAATTCTTGGACTTTTGTGTATTCTTCAAATTCTTTAAAATGTGTTAATTATTTAAATTTTCCTTAAAGTCTCTAATTTTTATAAATTTTCTTTTTTTTTCTGATTAAGTCGTTAGTTAGTTTTTTTCTGATTTTCTTTTTTTTTCTGATTTTTCTCTAAATTTTTCATTGTCTTTAAATTCTCTAAATAATTTAAATTATCTGAATTCCGTTAAATATTCCAATTCGTAACATTATTTTCGTTCTTTCTTCAGTTTTTTTAAATTCTTTAATTCTCCAAATTCTTTATTTTATTTGAGTGCTTTAAGCTCTTTAAATTCTTTTAAATTTTCCTTAAAATCTCTAATTTTTATAAGTTTTCGACCTTCTTTAAATACTTTAAATCCTTTGAATTCTCTAAATACTCCTAATTATTTAATTGCTGTAAATTTTTTAAATAATAATAACTAATTAAAAATTAAAATATTTTATTTCATTTTAGATTAAAAAACAAATTATTTGTTAATTTTAAATTTTATTCCCTATAGTGAAAATTATTTAGTTCATCAAGATTCAGATAACCAAACTTTCGAAAAAAAATGTAAAGATTATATCGCCGCCTTTTGGTAGCCAAAATCATTAATATTCAGTTTTAATTCTAATTTCCTTTGCCAATCCCCTTACATTTGAATTTAAAATTAAATAATTTCTATTTTTGTATATTTCTAATTTTTGATCGTTTATCAACTGATCGTAAAGTCACCTTTGTTCAATGATGTACAACTTCCAAATTTGTATTTGTAATTTACAAGGAGCATACCTGGGGCATGCCTCATCGATTGTTTTGCAATGTTAAAGAACATAAAAAAAAATAAGTCACGTATTTTTTTTTATGTTTTAACTTGCTAATGTAAGGGTAAAACTACCCCAATGTTCGACGCACTGAAAACACATTTTTATAAAATATCTTGTATACCATTCAAAATTATTTTATAAAACAAACTGAAAAATATTTATTATAAAAAGTAGAAATAATCCACAATCGGATCTTAAAGGTTACATCCAATATTTTGTTGCATCCCTTATTTTCGCAGATTGGAGGTTGCTTTTATCCCTTATATTAGCAAGTTAGCACTAAAAAAGAAATACTTGGCTTGTTAGTAATTGTATTGTGGGTTGTATATGTGTTGAGCGAAATTAAATTCTGAGCTAATTTTCCCAATATTTGTTTAAGCGCTCTTTAAATCATTATCCAAATGATCTGTCAACTTACCCTAAACAAAATGAAAAGCAATTTGAACATTTTATATTGAATACGTTTAATTTAAGTGGAAATGGCACACTTCGATGGGTGATATTCGACTATACCAAGAATCTAATTTTATTCCATAAATTTAAAACAAACTAAACGCTACTTTTGCATTTATTATTAACATCCGAAATGTAAAGAGTAACAAAATAAATAAGAATAATAAAGAAAAGTGAAAAATATTTTCACTCATATAACACAGTTCTTTTCAATTATTACAAATTTACACTTTAAGTACAGCAGGTGTGCTGTATCGTATATTGCCTTATGTCGTTGCATAGTAAGTCATTCACCATACACAAAGCTCTGTTCTTTCAATTAAATAATTATTTGAATATCCCAAATTATTTATAAGATTTAAATTTTGATGATTCAAATTGTTTTAACTCTTTAAGGTCTTTCGATTTTAAATTCAAAAAATAATTGTTGGTTGATTTCAACTGTCAACATTTATTTAATTTAAACTTCATTGAATTATGACTTGATTTATTACCTGAAACCGGTCCAATGGAAATTTTGCTTAAACACCATTAAGCATATTTAATCCTCTAATATTCAAATGATCTTTTCGTTGTTATATAAGAGTAGTAAAGATAATTTATAAAGCATTTCTTAGTTAAAGTGTTAAACCACCAGTTTATTTTGCTTCTTGTCTTAACATTATTAAAACCAATTTCCTTCATCATAAACAGTCTTAATTTGATTAATTAAATTCAACCCATTGAATAGGAATAATTTTTCCCAACCAAAAAAAAAAATATTTAGAATCAAATCTCTAGAGGCAAAACAAGTAAACATTTTTGTTGTAATCCACAAAAATTTTCTTTATTTAAAACCCCATAAAGAGATTAAAGTTTGCGAAAAGATTCCTTTTAATGATTTTCTTTTATGTATTATAAAAAAAAACGGGAAGGGTTATATTCTGGTAAGGTCCATTCATTATTATTTTAAGTAAAATAATTTTCCCTTTTGCGATGTTGTTCCTTTTTCTTTTTTTTAATAAGTTAAGGTAATTTAAAGTGATAAAATTAATAAAGTTTTAAGATAAATTTTATCTCAGCATGCACCACATAACAAATTTAAACATCAGAAAAATATTAAACAAAATAAAAGGATTTAATAAGCCTCATACCAAATTCTTTAATTAAAAAATGAAAATCGTATATTCTTTAAATTACACCACTGTGTGTTTATTTAAAATTATGATATGTTTAATGCTGTTGAAATTAATTAATTTTACGTTACATCTTTTTGTGAATTGTTCAGTTAAGAAAGAAATTTAATGTTTTGAAATAATTCAGTTTCTTCATTTTCTTCCATACAAAGTAAAGTACACATGTTGAACAGCAATACAAAATCTTAATGAAGTAATAAATAACATTAAAGCAATTGTTTGTAGAATACATACTGCAATAAATAATTCCTTAATCACACAAAAAAAAATATTTTAATTAAACTGTAAAGTAAACTTTACAGACTTTACAGAGCTTTTTAATTTTTTCATTTGCCTCAACGTAGAATGAAGAGCAGTGGTTAAGTCCTTTTATAGTCTTAGAAAATTAACTTTAGACTTAGACTGTTACCTAGAACAATATTGTACCGATTTTAATAAATCAACTAACTTCCGAAATTTATTGCATTCTATTTCAGCTTATCGTAAATTATTGTTGTTTTCTAATTCATTCAAATTTCAAATACTTTGGTCAAAGTGGTAGCCTATTTGGACTACCAGATAACTTTTAAAGTTCAAATAAAGTTTTAATATTATTTTTCATTTCTTCATCAATCATCTCAAATTACAATGTAGTTGCAGAGTCCAGTATTTTTTTAAATTTCTTTTTATATTCAAGTAATATCATAATATTTTGTTGTTGCTAAATATTTAAAAAAAAAAAAAAAATCTGGTAATTTTCACGATTGAGCTTCATTGTTGTACTATATTTGATCAAAAATTAGTCTATTAATCAGAAAACATCCTTCAATATTTTAAGCCTTTTTATTATTTGAACAGGAATATTTTACGCTGTGTTACCGAATGTTCCAATAACATTTTCAAAAGCTACACGATTCAAAGATGTAAAGAATCAAATTTTAAATAAGAATAGATAATTAAGTGAAGGAGGAGCTTTAAGAGTTCACAAATTAACTTCTTTTTTTATTATAAAAGAAAACACATTCGATCTCCTAAAAATTATTAAACCGATTAGAGTTCGAAAAATTTCGAAAAAATATGCATCATACGAAACAACGTTAATATTTCTATTTTCAAATTGTTAAACGTAAAATATACAATAAAACGCTGTGTGAACTAAAATGTGACAAATCTAAATTTAAATTGAGTTAAAATGAATGTTAAACATAACATACTAAGCGGTTATAGAACTGAAATGTTGAGTAATAAAATAAAGTGGTTGTAATATAACACATCCTGCTAGAAACCGTACTATAGATCGATTTCTCGTGGAATTATTTCCTGTCAACAAACCAAACATGGATGAATAAATAACGGATATTGTGAACACACACAGTAAAACAAGAATATTTCATCACAAATCTAACACACAAATTCCTATAATTTATTTATATACATAAGAAGTCATATGTACACACACTGAACGTGGCAATAAAAATGAAAACACAAAATATCATTTACTCGTACAACATAATAAATTCGTAAGAATAGAACGATTTATTTGCATGGTTTGGGATTGTATATGTAGGAGCTATGGGATTGAAATTTCCCGAGAAATATGTTAGAATTTGAAGAAGTAAAACACCACAAAATCAATCAACATTTGTCTTAACAGTATACCTTCAGTTAATATATAAAGTGTTACGATACTAATGTACATATTTACATAGTAAGAATATAGCGACATACACTACCCACGTAAAATGCTGTTACAACCAACTTGGCAAATAATTTTCTTCTTTACACCTACGTTAATATTTTTTTCATTTATTGATAAAATATCAGGAGAACAGAAGTACAAGGTTATCTTTCAGCTTAGAATTAAAATATAATACTTGAAATCGAAAAATACGAGTAAATAACTTTTCTGAAAAATGTCAAGACTAAATGTAGAAAATATAAAATTTTCGTTACAAATATAGCCCCCTTTGTACCCATTTCAATTAGCATAACTGTAATTCTTCCCTCTTTTATTTGTATCCTTTTTTATTTATTTATGTATTAAATATTTTTTTTTTGTTTTTACTTAACTTTTTGGAACACAAATAGTGGAACTTTTAATGTAACAAGCTTTTATGAAAAAAAATGTTTTTTCCATTTTTAAATCTTTTGTCTTTCGTTTTCTTAGCAGCTGTAAATAAGGAATTTAATTTCGATGAGTTTAAATTTTAATTGCACTGGTAATTGTAAATAAATATTTTTTGTAATGGTTAGTGTTGAAATGAATTTTGTTCATGGTGTTTAATTAATTTTGATCAATGGCGTAATGAAATATGTTTAACTTTGTGAATAAGCTGATTTTATGTAGGAGGTTCCAGACTATAAATGTTTTGAACTCGTTGAACTTTATCACAGAAGTATTTTTAGTAGAATAAGTTTAGTAAGTGCTCCATTGTTGTTAACTTATATTTTTCCATTTTTTATTCTTGTAATATGTTTATATGTTTAGCTGATTACAACAGGTTATGAGAATGACTGCATTTAGGCACCCATTAGGAATGAACAAATAAATATCCTAAGAAATTCGGCAGATATTTACTGAGTATAGAACCATATTGATGTTTGTTATTTTTAAAGTTTACAAAACTTCAAATTGTATACTATTAAAAAATGTTTAATACTTTTAGTCCTAATATGCCGCTCTCTTCAAAATTCAAAAATTTAACAACCCCAGAATTAAAAATACTATGGAACGTAGCACAACATCCGCAATATTCAAAATTTTAAAATTAAAATAATGGAACTTTTTAGAACCAATTCAACTGTGTTGTTCAACCAGTCCAAACGTGTATTTTTTTTTTTCTTAGGCTGGCAGGAGCCCAACATCTGTCATTTCCGATTTAGACCAATAACACACTTTAACTCACATGTGGTTGGATGCACAGCTATCATCCTTTATAATTTATCCTTTAATAAAATTCTCCGGTACCAATGCTCTAACACTGATTTACTAAACTACTTGATAGTCGACGATGTAATTAATTGAACAATCAAAACGACGCAATATTGTCGGTTAAACTAAGAAATCATAAGTATTTCAAATTTCAATAAATTCAACAAGAACGACTTATCAGAGTAAGGATTTGTATAACAACCGAATATCCGAGTTTATTTTGATGTACAATTGTATTTACAGAATTAATTAAGATAAATTAATTAATAATTGGTCAAAGCTTTAACTAAAATTGTATTATTGTTTACACCAAAATGATCCAAAAATTAAGTTTAATATCGTTTAATCACATGAATGGATTGAAAAGTTTAAGAAGTTTGACAACATTAACGCCTCTATAAGGATTTTGACAACAGCAAAATATTCCCCTGAAATAATTTAAAATTTGACATAAAATGGGTATTACAAAAAAGCTTCAATTGGAAACCTAACTACTTAAGGGTTGATTCAGAAAATAAAATTTGTCATTCTAAGATATTTGACTGCAACAACGTCTATTTAATGATTTTGACAACAACAAAATATACTCTAAGGGAATTAAGAATTTATTGTAGAATGTGTATTTAAAAAATGCTACAATTTGAAACCTAATTATTAAAAGAGGTTACCTAAGATAAATAAATTATTAATTGTTTTAAGATTTTTCTAAGCTTAAAAGTTAATATAGCTCTGAATAGTACTAAACAACTATTTTAGTATTATTCTAATATTAACACCAACACTAAAAATTAAGTTCGACCTCGAAAATCACAAGTATAATATATTTTAATAAATTTGATAACAACAACAATTTTGAGGACAATAAAATATCCGACTAAAGTGATTTAAAATTAGACTTAAAATTGCTGTTATAAAAACGTTATAATTTGAAGCACAGATAATTTATGTATTAATTACTTTAAGTTTTTTCTAAACTGAAATGCTCATAAAGCTCTGAGCAATGCAGTGTTGCTGCTGCTTGCCTTGTTAATTTTTCTTTTTTTGTAGACTCGATTACCATGGCACCATATATTTCTCCACAAGCATTTTTTCAAAGTACCGTGGTTTAGCCCGATTCTCTCGATCGTTCTCAACATTTATGTATCTCCTTTCAGTTCATTATAGACAGTCTGTACTTCTTTCTTTTCTTTAAACTTTTTTTGTTATATTCTCTCTTTCGTTTTGCTCTATAGATTCATCAGAAATACCATATTCGAAATACAAAATAAAATATAATTCAACGTCATAAAGCTATGTATTTCGAGTCAATAGCGCGCAATTTATTTTATTTACTGTACAAATTTTAAACTAGTAATTCATAAATTGTGAATCATAAATATTATTAACTTTTATCATAAATTCAAAAATATGTTCTAGTAAGTTATTCAACATGTATCCAAAGAAGTAAAGGGAATTAAAATCCTAACTAAAGTGGTTACATTACCATATATTCAAATCTAACCCCTTTGGTTTGTTCCATTAATAATGAGCTCTTGCTCAAAATAAAAATAAATAAAAAAAAAAATCACACACCTTTGAAATTTTAATAAATTTTGCGACATAACGTCTCAACATTTTGATATCAATAAAATATGCCACCTTTAACCATTTTGCTATACTGAAAAGCTCTGAACAATGTTGTACAACTAAAATTATGCTATTGTTTACACTAAAACGACACGAAAATTAAATTCAGACTTAAAAATAAAAATTTATTAAATTTTTAAGAAATTTGACAACAACAACTCCTCAGTAGGGATTTTGCGACAGTAAAATATTCCACTAGAGGATTTTATAATTTGATGTAAAATGGCTTATTCAATAAGGTTACAATCTGAAACCTATTTATTTAAAAAGTTACCGAAGATAATTAAACTATTAATTGGTTTAAGCTTTCCCTAAACTAAATATTTTATAAAGCTCTGAACAATTCTCTTTAACTACAATTGTATTTTATTGTTATGTTAACAGCAAAATGACACAAACCTGAAGTTCACCCTCCAAAATCATAGATATATGAAATTTTAAATAAATTGACAACAACAACGATTTTGATAACAATAAAATATCCTACTAAAGTCATTTAAAATAAGATGTAAAATTAGTATTAATAAAAATGGTTTAATTTGAAGCCCAATTATTTAAAAAGTGTCTTAACATAGTTAAATTATGGTTAATTTTTCTAAACAGAAAAGCTCATAAAGCCCTGAGCAATGCTCGATAATTAAAATTGTGATATTGGTTATACGAAAGTGACACAAAAATAATGTTAAATATCAAAAATGACAATTGTTCGAAATTTTTTTGGAATTTCACAACACTAAAGGCTCAGTAAGGGTTTTAATAATAAGAAAATGTCCCACTGAAATCATTTCCCAGTTAGTGCAAAAGGATATTTAGAAAATGCTACAATCTTAAACCTAATTAGTAAAAAATATTTTACTAACCTAAAGAGCTCAAAGAAGCTTCGAGCAATGCTCTATAACTAAAACTGTTTTACTATTAACACCAAAACGATACATTATTAAAGTTTAATGTCATAAATCACAAGTATTTCAAATTTTAAGAATTTTAACAGCAACAACGTCTCACAAAGGATTTAGACAACAACAAAGTATTTCACTGAAAGAATTTTTTTTTTCGTGGTGAAGGAAGATGTCAAAGTGGTTGATAAAAATTTTAAATATTAAACGCATTATTTTTAATAGTGTAACGGCTCGCTTTTAATTTTGGGTTACGCTATGAAAAACACGCGAGAGTTATCATTAAAAAGCCGTTAACAGAATCTCTAGCAGCTGAATGTTGATGACGCAGCACATTTGCCGGCTATGACTACAGTGAGAAGTGGGGGTAGTTCTTGTCATAAAAACTGCTTAGAGCTAGATAGTGCTGCAGGGCGGTACCCTAGTATCAACCCTTAAGTAAAGCGACAAATAAAAATAAATAATTACGGAAACGAAAAATTTTGACGAAAGGAATAAAAGAATATCACATCTTTGGTCTACACTTTGTTTATCACAGATCACAGTTCACTTTTGCACTTTAATGCCATTGCATTAGTACATATTCCCACCCCGTGCTTCAGGATATGTTATTGCACGCCCAGCGTCATTTGTCTTAATCACCCAAAACTTAGGTTGTTTGTTTAGCACATTTTGTCACTATTCTTTACAACATAATATGGAAAATGAATAAAAATAAATATGTGGATTTATACTGGACACTGAATATAATTTATTAAACGTATCATAATAATTGAGACATAGAAATCTATACGTAATACTAAGACGTACTGTAACTTAAATAAACACTAAAATTGTTTTGTATAAATTCTCTGAATTAATTTATATATGTACGAAATGTATAAACATCAAATATTAATGAATCAATCAAAATTAGATAAAAGAAATGTTTTAATTATTTAAAAATAAAGATAATTAATAATTTAATTAATAAGAAAAAGATATCATGTTTAAACACTTACATCAGCTGCTTTGAATCCAAAACCATGGCTTTGACGTTCGCAGATTAATACCGTTTATAATTGTACAGAAATATTGTACATAAAAAAATGATCTTAAAACTAACAGAACGATATCCAGAAGGGATTCATCATTTAATTGAATTACACAATGGCACATTCTTAACACTACAAACAATAAATCATTTCTTTTAGGTTTTTTTTTATGATTTTATTTTGATTTTTAATATTTTTGCACTAAGTTCACTAAGTAGTAGTACCCTGACTAGGTAGCGCGCATGTTCAATTTAACCGCGCGATGTAGATCGGATGATTTTATCTTTTTCACTCTCAAGCTGTTCCACGAATTAACCGGTTGTTTGGTAAATGGTACCAAATGTTTCGCAACGGCAGTTAAAGTTTAATTTAATTAATTAAATTATTTCTTTAATATAATTGCGGAAAAGTCGCGAAAGCTTTTCTCGAATTCGTGACCGCACGATTTATCCGCTTCGAGTTTTTCTTATTTTTTCTTTTTTTTTTACGTTTTGCTGCTTGCGGGTGGGTGGATTTGTAAAACTTTACCACGACTTTATATAAAAACAAAAAAATGAAAATTTGTAAATTTAAGAACCGTAAAAGCTTTGAAAAAAGTTATTAGTTAAGTTATAGTTTACCTTTTTCCGCCAATAAAAAGATGTAAAATCCCGTTTGATTATAATTTATCCCGACAAATTACACTTAATTTATGCAAATAAAATTACTTATATTAACTTTTAAGGTAATTTAAATTGTAAATTATTCTGTATTTTTTTTTTTCACTTGCTTGGATCTTACTAGATCGATGCACAAATTGGAATGACAATATGAAATTGTATACGGCTTATCGTATGATGGTCCATATTCGCAACAGTAAAATTTCAAAACAAAAACAATAATAAGAGGGGAAGTAAAAAAAGAAAAATAACATCCGAAGACTATCCATACACAATACTTATACAAAACAATCACAGTCGATCGATTCATTGATAAGTAACATTCAGTGGCGTATCATAATAAGACAATTTTGCCTTGTAACAATGCAGATGTTACAATAGTAAATAGCTTTGAAAACTTATGAGTTATTATAATAATCCACACAAACCAATAAAAATGATTTATTTTGAATGTGCTGAGCAGTTTTCTGTTTATATCGATAACTTAACATGTTTCGCTGCAAATTGTGGAAAACCCATAATGGCTAAACAATTAGTGTTTAAATGTATTGGTTGCAATAAGCTAATCCATTTTTACTGTAAGGGCATAAACAGGCAGGATGTAGCCAGAAATGCATCTAAACCGTTCTAGTACTGGAAAATATGTATAGTTAAGTTTGAAGGGAACGTATTATATCAGGTAAATGATGGTACTAATGAATGGCATAAATACATTGATAGATCATATATTGACGGATTTGTTGGACTACTCATATGCTATCTACAAGTTAAAAGGTTTGGCGTCCTAAAAAAGAAAAGCGAAGTTCAATTTAAAGTTTTAAATTGTCATAAGATATTTAGTGATTCTATATGGGTGAAATTACTAAAATCATCAAACATGAGTTTATCTTTTATTTGGAAGAGCTTTTTGTTAAAACTACCAACTTAGTACGTAAAAAGTGTAAATTCGGTAAAAAATTGTCATTATTTCAGGAAATTGCTGGTCTTATTACAGAAATAAAAAGGTTTATTAAATTAAAAAATCTACATTTCAATGATCCATATTTGGCAAAGAGCCATACAGTCTAAAGCTCCCTTATAGCTTCAAAGATTAAGAAAATAAAACAGCGAGAGCAATTTGTAATAAAGCAATTGGTCTGGATTGTATTTCAGCAATAAAACTATTAAATAAACTTGTAACAGATAGTTGCACAATCGCTGAAATATTTAGTCAACATTTTCGTAGTTCAGTGGCAGTAGTGAGCAGCCAATTTGCTTCTGTTACAATAGATGATTTTTCGTCAGTAAATGTTTACAGGAATTTGATCTAACGATTACTAACAATAAAGAAGCTAAAAATATCCTGTTAGGTATAAATACATCGGCTGCAACAGATTTTGGATAATATGTCATCAAGGTTATTGATATTTATCGTCAATTACATAAAACCTTAGATTGTGTTGTACATAAATATGATACGTGCACCCTTTTGTACCCGTTGTTTAACTGTTTTAGGACTAAAAATATTCAGGCCCCAATCAAAACCCTAAATTCAACCGCTTTTGATCCAGTTTTTATTTTTAATAAATAAAAAATTTCAACATAAGCATTCCTGCAATGTCAGCTAAATTCATTGGCCCTATAGTTTATAATTCAACTTGAAACACGCCTGGGATGCCTGACCCCTTTCACTGATAGAAGATTATCTTCTTGTGATAGATCATATTGCACCATTGCTAGTATATGAATACATTGGAACTTTTTATAACCTCTGTAACTCGATCGACGAAAACACAAGATATCTCGGGTTCAATGTTTGTTACCCGAAGTAACTCTGAAAATTTTTGGATTTTTATTTCCAATTAACAGAAATTGAGTGCGGTTTCATAAATACAAGCTGAACCATTTTACAAATCTCAAAGAAACTCCAAGTGCTTGAAGATAATCAAGGGCCATTTGATGAAATATAGAATTAAATTCATTGCAGAACTCATTGTAAACTAAATCCATCTGAAAATGCTTTTTTATTTCGTTAATTGTTCTACTCGTAAATTTCACTAAATTTGTGTATTTTGTTTACCTGGAATGAATCCATATTGTTTAACGGATATATGACGTGTCATTATAACTTTCAAGGTGTTACACACAATCACCTCGAATAATTTTGGAATGGTTGATCTAGTTGAAATTCCTCTGTAAATTGTAACGGATTCTTTACACCCGGCAATAAGAACACTTCAACCCAACTTATTTAAGCTATTTGTAGGAGAGCGATATTATCTATAAACGACATAATGTTGACCAAAACATTCCGTACTGCAGATACCAGGGTTAAATAAAGTTTCGTAAATTACATAAATTAAATAATTTGATTATAAAAGTTGTAAAATGAAGAAGATTTTGATACGTTTTCTTTAAAATTTTTATAGTATGTTTAACAAGTACCAGTTAACACTGTCTAGTTTCTCGCATTTATTACCATGGTTTGATAGCTGATAATAGTCCCACGTCATAAATAAGTGCACGAGATGTCTCCTTCACCACAAGTAAGTATAGTCTATTATTATCAACTTGTGAAAAATATTTAACAGAATGTGCGTGTCTCAATATAGCAACTACAAGCATTAGTCACATTATTAAACAGTTCATGAGGTTTAGGATTTGTTCTTACACAAGTAACATTTTGTATTGTTAATATCTAGTTTAAACGTTGGCTAAACTGAGAAGCTCATAAAGTATTTTAAGTAACATTTTATTATTGTTTAGACCAAAACGAAATAAAATTAAAGGTGAAACTTCAAAATCAAAAGTATATAGAATTTCAAGAAATTTCGCGATAACAGCTCCTCAATAAGGATTTTGACAACAAAATTGGTATATGAAAAATATTAAAATCCTACTTAAGAACCTCCTACTTAACTATTAATTGGTTTAAGCTTTTCTGAAACCGAAAAGCTCTTAATGCTCTTTGACTAAAATTGCTTTACGGTTTACAACAAACTGCCCCAAAATGAAGTCCAATGTCAAAAATCACAAGAAATTCAAATTTTAAGAAACTTCACAACAATACATATAAGTAAGGAATTTGACAACACTAAAATATTTCACTAAATTCATTTAAAATTTCAAGTAAAATGTGTATTTCAAAAATGATACAATCCGAATCTTTACTACCTAAAGGGATACTTTAGATAATAAAATTAGTAATTGGTTTAAATTATTTTTATTTATAATGAGCCAATTCTTTATATTTAAACAAATTATTTTTTTTTGGTATAGGGCTCTTTATTTTTGTAGATTTAAACTTGAGCTTTCAATCCCAATTCGGGATCATCATCAAAAGCATAATGAAATTATTTTCAAAATGAGTTCCTTTTTATATAAAAATTCGACATAAAACAATCAAACATTTGTTACTAAAAACCGATTTTTCATGGAAACGCAAAGCCTAGACAATTTTTTCGAAAAAAATTTTTTTTTTTTGGCTAACGCGATTTCATGTAGAAAGGTTCTGTACAAATAAATAAAAATAAAATGAGTATGAGACAAAAAACCTATATAAATACATCATACGAGTTGCCTATAAAAGCATAATCTTCCACAATATTAATTGAATTTGTACTTGATTTAATATGTAACATTTCTAAAATCGATCTTTTCCTAAAATTGGTTTGTTTATCGAGAATTTTGACGTTATCTAAATCGATTGAATGATTTGAATTTTTCAGATGCCGTGTAAGTGCGCTAATATTTGAACTTAGATCTTTGTTGGTGTCATATCTGTGTTGATAAATTCTTTTTTCCAAAAATTGTTTTGTCTGACCAGTATACGTAGCGTTGCAACTACAACGGACTTGGTAAACCACATTTGATTGTTTTTTTAAAGGTACCTTGTCTATGGAAACATTTTTTCCAAAATTAAAGACAAGGTCGCTTTCCTTATTTTTTTTAGCTCTTAAAATTATAATTTTATCGTTGTTAATTAAACCACTATGGCGATACATTATTAATTTCAAGTCTAAAACTACACGCCCTACTTGATACTAAGTCGGAACGATCGCTACAGTCCCTGTGTGAATCTAATTTTCTGATAAAACTATTTAATTAATTATATAAAAACATCGTTTACGATCAAATTATGTAATTTAAAATAAATTTACGTAAGGGAGATTTCTACGACCATATTGAAAGATTTCAACACTAAAATTTCGCTATACACAAAATCAATTTGCAAAACACAATAAACCACTATTAATAAAATAAACAGGTTTTTTTTTTGGATAATGTAAACTGAACTCAAAAAGTGCCACATGAATATAATGTGAAACACTTAACCAGTTATCTTACTCACGAACACACTCAGGAAACATTCATAATTAATTATGTTTGTATCCACACACGTAGTAAAAAAAAAAATATAACACTTTATTTAACGTGATCAAATGTTAACAACTATACAGTATTTATGTAAACAACATACATGCTACAATGTAACTTAACTTATGTCTAAAATTATTCATAATTAAAATCGTATAATTCGCATCACGCACACGAAAACATTTATTTTTAATTTTATATAATCTGATTTACCTCCCTGACAAGCCATTGTGTAAACAGACAATGGATTTATTAATTAATAATTAAAATCGAAAATTTACAATAATTATAATTATGCTGTCTCATTTAATTAAAGCGATATTATCAAATTACTGCCGAAGCGTCTTAATTATTACCGAATAATTAAAATAAAATTTTATCGAAATTTATTGTCGCGCCGTGTTAATTTTTTTAAACCGTATATCAACTATATTAGGAATGTCTTAGGAAGTTAAACTTAGAAATTTTATCAATTTATACTGTGTGCCGAATACAAATGTTATCTACTGAAACATTAAAACGATATTTATTTGGTCAGGCCGCTATTATCATATAACAAGAGTGCATCATCAATAAAAGCTTCTATACAACAGTAATTTGCTTTATCATGTGGGCATATATACAAAATATTTATAAAAGTGAGTGTATACTGTTGTGGAACATATAACACCCAAATAAGATTAAAAAATTAAGAAATTATATAAAACTCAAAGTAAAATACATTTATTCACTCAAAACGCATCAAGAAATATCCCATATACCAAAAACATTTCCACTCAAGTACCAAATTATTTTACCAGACATACATTTCACTCAATGAATTACTTAACAGGCGCAATAATATGTACAGTGCTGGTAAAAAAAATTGGGCAAACAAATTTATTGCAAATTGGAGTCTTTTTTTGCTAAAATTACAAAACTTTTGAAAGCACTTGGTTTATTGTTTCATTTTACAGACGTAATTTTTTGAAAAAAAAATTGACCTGCAATTTAGGGGCAAAACACCGAAAAATGCCAAAATATTCAAAATACGTTGATTGGTGTTAAAGTAATGTAATAAATTAAACACTTATTTTTTTTTTTTTTGTTTTTTATTGATTTATAGAAGTTCAATCTTTAATATTAATATTTTTTGGACCGCCCCTAGCTTTTATTACAGCGATACACCTCCGATTCATTGAATTTGATAAATTTTTCAAAGTCGCAGGAGATATGGATTCCCAAATCATCATCAACAAACTTTTTAAAGCTTCAATCGATTCTGGGCGCTTCCTTGCTACTTCTAGCTTCATTATAGACCAAATATTTTCAATTGGATTTAAGTCTGGACTATACGGGGGCCAGCTCAACACATCGATACTTTTTTCTTCGAAGTACTTTTTTACCTTTAAATGAAGAGATAAGGAACTGCTAGACTTGCATCTTGAAAGTTTTCCCTATGTAATTGACCAAGCTCCTTTAGACATCTGGTGGCCATATATGAAGCAGATGCAGTGCCGTATGTGACCGTATCCAAAGCATAGGGGCAGATTTTTTGCTGCTGGTCTCGCCACAATATTATCTGGTGCCTGGTATCCTCTTGATCTACCCAAACTTGTCGGTACATCTTTTCAATATCACCTACTAAAACAAATGGATGCTGCCGAAATCGGGTAAGTATTTGAAATAGACTTGACTGTACATTGGGCCCTATCATCAAGTTTTGGTTCAATGACAAGCCATTGGTTGACCTTGCCGATGCATCAAATACTACGCGTATCTTTGTTGTGCTGCTGTTATCTTTAAGAACTCTCGTATGAATCTTGGAGTTTAACGTTGCTTAGCTCAATTGGATGCATGTGATTTAGACGCTGATATTCCTCTAAAAAACCAGTATAAAGCTTGTGGAACTTGTCATCTCTCTTAAATCGCCTTTCCATTGCCAATAGCCTAGATACTGCTTGCTGATATGTGGATCCGAGTGTTTTTGGCGTCTCCTTGAATGGAAGCTTAGTGATAAATCTTTCATCTTGTGCCCGTTTTGTTGTCGCCTTGAACCAATTCTCACAATCTTCCTCTTGCTTAGTCATCGGGATCGTTTCTGGTAAGTCTTCAATTAATTAATTTGCCCAAAACCTTTGCAGTGGGTATCAATGTCGACGATGGTTGCAAAAGAGTGCGTTGTTAATGGTTTATCTGCGTCGTGCGTACTCGATATGATCCAGCCTAGCTTGGTGTTCTGAGCTCTTAAGTTAGTATCGCCTAGTTTGATATTGCCATCTTTTAGTAGCTCAAAAACGACATCTGCGCCAAGTAAAATATCGATATTATCGGGATTCTGAAAGTTCGGATCAGCCAAATTCATGTTCGATAGGTTGCTCAAGCAGGCTAAGTCAACTTCAAATGCCGGGAGCGAAGAACTAATTTTCCGGATGATGATCGCGTCTATCGATGCAACTTCGATGGAATTAAATCTTGAAGTTAGTCGCAAAGATGTAATTCCCCTAGATCTTTCGCTGCTTATTTCTCCAATTCCCGCGATTAGGCTTCTGTAATTCTTCCTTGGCAACCCTAATTTCTGCATCAGTGACTCAGTAATAAAAGACGCTTGTGATGCCGTATCCACCAATGCACAACATGATCTTGGGATGCCTAAGTTATCGAATACATATATTACTGCAGTAGGTAGCACTGTCTGCAAACTTGTTTTTAATGAAATTGTAACATCTTCATGACTACGGTTAAGGGTATGATGATTAAGCGTCGTGTCTTCATTGTTGGTGTCTGCATCTTTCTTTGTAGTGACTACTACTTTTGATTGCGTATCCACATGTAGGAGAGTGTGATGCTTGTAAGAGCATTGACTGCATCTGCCTCGGATTCTACATACGGAAACGGTATGCCCCGGATTGAGGCAATTGAAGCAACGCTTGCTGCTGAATAGTATGTGTCTCCTCTCTTCAACTGATTGCTCTCTAAATCTCGCACAATCTATCAATCGATGTTGCTCCTTGTTGCATGCTATGCATTTGACTTCAGTGGTAGTGGTGGTAAAACTATTTCTCGACTTGCCTGGTGCGTTTGGTTTTGACTGCCGACTGGAATGTGCTTTAACCGACTCGAGTGCATCAGTTCGTTTCACCAAAAAATCAAAAAAGTCGTTTATTACTGGAAATTCGTTTTCAGTGTTCTCTTGGGCCCATAAACTTCGTGTCTCATCATCCAGCTTATGCAACAGAAGGTATATGATCCAAGGATCTCTAGCTTCGGCTTGCTCACCCAAGGCTTTTAAACCACGGACTACTTCATCCGATGTATCTAGTAACTTTCTAACATTTAAAGCGCTGGCTGTATGGACGTTTGGTTGATCAAGAAAAGGACGTATGAAAGCGTTAACGGTATGGCGTTTGCGATCGTACCGTTGCTTGAGTTTTTTTTAATGCTTCGATGTAATTGGACTCGGTAACTTTAAAATGTTTGACCACCGAAAATGCATCACCTCTAAGTAGACCCATCAGATACTGGAATCTTTGCACTGGTGTAAGGTTTTTTTTGCTATGTATACTAGAATGGAATAAATCGAAGAAACTCTGCCATTCTGTATAATCGCCCGAAAACGTTGGAATTTGTAACTTTGCAAGACGCACCTCTGGTGATGTATTTATCGTGGATCCATTTAACACGGTGTCGTTGTTACCATTTGAAGTCTCACTAATGCTACGAATCCTGATCCATTCGTTTAACTTGACCACAATTAAGTAATAAGCTTCTTCTGCTTTGTCCATTTTCGACTCAACCTCACTATTTATTGCAAACATCGATGCTTCTACCGCTTCAATCTTGTCCAAAAGCTCTTTGGCGCGAATCGCCTTTAGTCGAAATTCTTCTACGGATACATTCGAATTATCTTTAATAGCACTTGTAAAGTTAGATAGTTTCGTCAGAATTCCTTTCAATACTGAGCGTTGCCGTTTTAAACCTTCTAAATCGCCCATTTTGTTTTCCACAGCACTAATTCACAATTTATTTTTATTTTTTATTTTTTATTTTTCTTTTTCACAGATCACTTTACTATTTATTCGTAAAATAAAAGTTTACTTATCTGTGATCCGGCTCGAAGGACCAATGAAATCGCTCGATGTTGGTGTTGTTAAAAGATTTTAGAACCAACGCGATTTATTTCCAATGTATTGGCTCAGCAATATGGTGGATGAATTTGCAAAGCTGTCTCGATTTAACCAATTGCTGATGATTGATTTTTGCGATGAAATATTTGTAGATTCGGCAAACGGATGATAAAGTAAGGTTGCTTATTTAGCCTTACTGGATATTTCACAACGATAAATGCAGGATGGTTCGCTAATTCTAGATATTTCACGGATTTTATTCACTTAATAATTTCTACTCAATAAAACTGATATTGCTTGTTGAGATTTTTAACATGTAATGATAAAAGTATGTTTACAAAAATGGGTATTTCCTTTCCTTTACAATATTTAGGAAAGAGACAAATATAATATTTCAATACTCCATCGTAATATGGTATCATGCAAATTAACATCTGACAACACCATAGTACTTGCTATAAATTAGCCTATCTATTACAATCCTTCTATGTTATTTAATTCGCTTAAGTATTATAATTCTACCTTGTTGGCGTTTGTTTACTATTAAACGTCAGTGGATGGTGTTATGCAGAATTTCTGCGAGTGTTATCAAAATGTAAGTAAATTTAAGTTTAAGAAAATGTAGATGATTTGTTATTAGAATGATTCAATTACAAATGATGCAAATCATCTAAATTTTCTATAAATTATGGTATGAAGTGTAATATTTGAAAATCTTTTATATAATTCAAGATACAACGATCCAAGATACAGTATCCAAGATACAGTGGAATTTAATTCAGGAACAATATTAATAAGATAAGTATTTTTACTGATATTTTCTTAACATAAATCTAATTTATTCTATTTATTTTCAGGTGACTGGACTGGTGTCAATGGATTTAACCAACTCACAATTTTGGCGGTATGGCACAGAGCGTTGTCCTGTTGAAAAATAAATTTGCAAGTCTCAACAAAAAGCTTTAACGCAGAAGGCTCAAATTCGTTCTGAAGGACCTGCAGATAAACAGCTGCTGTAACGCTGGAACTAAGGAAGCACAATCGACCGGTTTCATTTCCAGAAAAGCATCCCCAGACCATAACTCCTTCTTTTTTCGGTGGAAGTCTTAAAATACATTCGTTGCTAAGTCTCTCGCCACGTTTTCTCCTTATGAGAATTCTTCCATTTCCAACATGCAACTTGAATTTTGATTGATCGGAGAAAATCACATCATTCCACATTTCTGGAGTCCAATTAACATGCTCCTGGGCCCATAGCAAACGTTTTTTTTTCACTAGTAATGTGAACTCAGGCTTCTGAACTGGTTTAAGTGCTCTCAAACCAGCTTTAACAAGTCTTTTTCTCACTAAGCCGGCTAAAATTTTTTTTCCGTTGCTCGCTCAAGATCCTGTCTTATGTCCGATGAAGTTTTATAACGGTTCCGACGACTTTGTAATAGTATAAAACGATCTTCTACTGGCGTTGTCTTTCTGGGCCTTCCAGAGCCTTTCTTTCTTTGTGTACCGCCCATCTCTCGATTTTTTTTACTATTCCACGCGACAGTACTTTTAGGAATGTTTAATTTTTCACCTATTACACGCGTGGTTAAATTTTCTCGCGCCAAAATCAACATATTGCTTTTACACTAGTCACTAACTTTTTCCATATTTTTAACTAAAATTGCAGTTTATTCTTTATTTGTCTAGGATCACTTACAGAATAACTTAATCTTACAAAATATACACTACTTATACTCAAAAAATAAATTACAATTGCTTTGTACCGACTTTGTAACAAACAAAAAAATAAAAAATAGGTGTTTAATTTATTACATTACTTTAACATCAATCAACGGTTTTGGAATATTTTGGCATTTTTCGGTGTTTTGCCCCTAAATTGCAGGTCAATTTTTTTTTCAAAAAATTACGTCATACATGTATTTAAAATGAAACAATAAACCAATTGCTTTCAAAAGTTTTGTAATTTTAGCAAAAAAAGACTCCAATTTGCAATAAACTTGTTCGCCCAATTTTTTTTTACCAGCACTGTACAAGAATTGTAAGAAAAGAATTTGTAAGAAAAGAAATTTATAAGAAAAGAACATACGGAAGAAATAAATTATTTGAATGTATCGACAAGGTCAGCGGAAATAAAATGGTATTGAAATTGATAAATTATGTGGAAGTAAAATAAAAGATAAACAAAAAAGGGTATACACTAAATAAGAAATTAGATTAAAAGCAAATGCAAATGATGCATTAAATCATATATTAAGAATGCGACATAAAAAAGAAAGTAGACCATACGAGTATGTCTGTAAGCAATAAATATTGAATAACAAAAACGCAACATGTAAATAAAAATGAAATATAATCGAATAAAATTATTAGGAAATGCAATAAAATTACAAAAGTGACCCAAAATTACATTAACCCATGCGTTAGTAAATTTAGAACAATACAATTCAGCAGATAAGATCAAAAAATTTTGTCAAAATGAATCAGTTACAAAAAAGGACCAGTCGTGTAAAAACCATACGAAATAATAATTCAGTAAAAATAAATCTGTAATCAATAATTTTAAGCAGTAAGATTTGAAGACATTGTAAACTATATTTATAAAATAAATATTAGACAACACAAATCAAAAGGCGTTTAAAGTTTGGATCCACATCAAATTTTGGTAAGTATAACATTACTAACAATTGGGCACCGACAAGATTAAATATTTACGAAGGAAAAAAATATGGCATTACATGTACCCGCCGAATAATTTTTCGTATTTTATGAGATCTTGTCTTCTCTCCTAAGTAACAACACAATTTCTCCAAATAACTATATCACTTGGGTCATAGCCCCCACTAGAGGCAAGCGCCAAGTGAATATATCATAATCAATTCTGTCACATCTAAATAGTCAAAGACGAAACCAAACGCATTCATACCTAAACCATTGTTGGTGACACAAATCAATTAGGAAACGATCCTTATCGATAGTCAAACATTGTAGAGTATAGATTATAACGAAATTATAGCAAAGACAACAAAACATAACAATTAACCAAAACATAAGTACAATAATAACCAAAAATCCATATTTACAATAAATAACAATATATTTATACAATAAACATAACCATTATACAATAATACAATATAGCGCCAAAAGTTCAAATAAATTCGTGAAAAGTAGATCTAAAATTTTATTGTTCCATTTTGTAGCAGTTTAAATCCAGTAATTCGATCAAAGACAGTTGAATTTTGTGTCAGCGATCAAACCACAATATTGTATCTGGTTATGAACGATTTAAATCATTGGCCCGCGTAACAAAATAAATTCAAAATTGATAACGAATTTTTGACATGATTTTCCAAAATTATTGCTATAATTATAGCAATATGTAGTTATGACCATAAATTCGGGCATAAATTGATTCTTAGGTTAAAAAATTATTTATCAATTTGAAAAGATTTAAAAATTCTAAAAAATATTAAATAATAAAAATTTTAGAGAATAATAGAATTTTGAATAATTAGCGAATTGAGAGACTTAATAAATTGGCATGAAATTCTAAGGGACTTGAACATTTAATGTAGTAATGAATTAAGGAAATTTTAAGTATTTAAGGAATCTTAAGATTTTTTAGAATTTAAATTATTTCAAAAATTTTTACAATAGAATTTAAAAATGTTAAACAATTTAAACTATTTAAGAATTTTAAAAATGTTTAAGATAATTTCGAAAAATTTTAAAATTTAAAGAATGTAAAAAATTTAAAAAATTTAAAGATCAAAGGAATTAAAATATTCAAAAAAATCTCAAAATTAAAAGAATTTAAGGGAATGAAACAATTTAAAGAATTAAATGAATTTATAGATTTAGATAACTTAAGCATTTATTGAATATGAATTTAAAAAAATTATTCTTAAAAATTTTCCAAATATAAGACTTCCAATAATTTTAAGAATTCAGATATTTTAAAAAATTCAAAGAATTTTCGGATAAAAATGTGGAAAATTAAAGAATTTAAATAAAGAAAACAATTTAATGAATTTTTTGAAATATTTAAATTCTTAAAATTCATTAAGAGTTCAAAGACGTTACAGAACTTAAAGATTTTAATGAAATAAACAATTTAAGGAACTCAAAGATTTTACAAAATTAAAAGAATTTAAATAAATTAAATTGATTTGAGCAATTTAAAGACTTCAAAGAAATCGAAAGGATTTAATGAAATGTAAGAATTACAAAATTCTGAAGAAATTAAAAAATTGAAAAAATTTATGCAACATAATGAGTTTAAAGATTGTACAAAATTTTAAGAATTTAAAGAAATAAAACAATCTAAAGGATTTTTAGCGTTTAAAGGATCTTAAAAATATTAATAATTCAAAAACGTTAAAGAATTAAAAGGATTTAAAGGACTTAAAACGTTAAACACCTGAATTTAAAAATTTAATTTAATATAACTAAATAAATTCTTCAATTTAAACTCTTTAAACTTGCTAACTTAATTTAAATTTTTAAATTCTGTAAATTGAATAAATTCTTTCAATATTTTTCTTTCTTCTAAAAATTTAAAAATAATTAAATTTGAAATCATTTAGAAAATTTAGAGAATTAAAACAATTTAATAACTTATAAATTTCAAGGAATTTTAAGATAAAGAATTCAAAAAATATAGAGATTAGTAATTCAAAGAATTTAACTAATTTAGAGATTTCGAGAAATTAGAGATTTGTTAGAATTAAGGGCTCTAAAGATATTAGAGATTTTAAAGAATTTTGAAAATTTAAAGATTATTAAATTTAGAAAATAAACTCCTTAATTAAATTTTTTTAATTTCTTTATGAAATTTAAATGTTTTCTAAATGGAAGAGGAATTTTAAGAATTTCAATAATTTCAAAAAATTAAAGAAAAACTTTCGTAAAGAGATAAAATTTAAAGAAGTTATGACGTTTTAACTTTTATTTCTTTTTATTATAAGCAGGCATAAGGCAGTTTTATTTTTTATATTTCTTTATGTATTTGTGATATAAAGATTTTTTTGAATGTTCACTACAATTTAATTTATTTATTTAGTAATCTAGTAATAAACCGGTTACTGGTTTACCGGATTTACTATATAAAGTAGTATCGGTAGAACATTAATTGTCCTCTGCTAAAAAGGATTGCTTGCTCTTTCTGAATCTATACTAAAAGGATAATTGTTGCTTAGAAAGATATTCAAAAATGCCAGATGAGCTGCTTAGGCAGATTTTTTTCTCAGCACATTGTTGAATGCAATTTTTGTCAAGTTGAGTAATTTTGTTAAAAATGTAATACAAATTAAAATTACTATAAAGTTACCATGGAACTATTTCCGGAAATACCTGAATCAATAATCTGACTAATAATTTTAATTATAGAGGTATTTTGAAAACGAAACCAAAAAAAATCTTGAAATTCTATAATTTGTTTTGAAAAATTATAATTTATTTAATTATATCATCAAAATAGAGGCAATTTATTTAAAATGAATTTAAATGAGTAACTTAACGAGTTTGGGGGCCTTAAGACAGCAGAGACAGAAGAAACCGCCCCTACCGCCAGTACAGTAATGCGCCACTCACTGGAATCCGTCTAAAATAGAAGCAATTTAATTTTAGGCATTTTTTTAGTAACAAAAACTTCAAATGTGACAACTCCATGCAGACAGCAGCACAGAAAATTTCCATAGCAGGGGCATCCAATATAGAAATGTATAGAAATATTCTAACCAAAGCAATAATAATCCACATGTTGAAGCCAAAAAAGTCTCGGAGAGGAAAACACCATGTTATTAGACAATGCTTAAATAAAGAAATAAGTACATGACTGTGACTTGACTACTGAATTATCGATTTGGTATTAAAAAACTTGATAAAATTGTTTGTAATTATTTTGTATTTTTCAACAGGAAAAACAGTTTTAATTGATACAATAAATTTTTATTAGCACATACTTGAAAACAATTTATTATGTGATTTAAAATATTTTAAACTGCAAAATTCATATTTCATTAGTTGATTTAAATCAAACAAAAAAATAAAATGTTTGGTATTCACCTTACTTTGTATTCAGACAGAAAATAATTCAGGTTAAATTACAACCAGAAACTTAAAATGTTACTAGCTATATAATATAAATAGCGTCGAATTTAGAATCAGTTTGGTCTCATTTTTGTGATAAATCAGAATGAATATTATAAATATTATAATTTTTACAATGAAAGGTTTTCTGCAATCCTTGCTGGCACGTCTACTATTGAAATTAGTAGTGAGTATACCCAGAAGAAGACGGAATATTTCTGTGGCAAATATTTAAATGGTGATAACTCAAAAATTCGCATTATTCAGGAAAACGTTTTTAAAATTAAGAGTTACTCAAAATCGTATGAGTTTTTAAAATTCTGGTTTTTGTAAACACTTATTACGGTTGGTTGTAGTTGCCAGAATGTTACAAAAAATTGATATGATATGAAATCGAATATGGAGATTTCGAATTTGAAATAATACGTAAAAGGGTATAAATCGAGTTATCACCTTTTAAATATTTGCCACAGATTTGTTTAAGCAGTTCCATACAGTCGCAAGAAGCATATTACCGTAAATAGAATTTATGTTAATAATAGAATCGAATATAACAAAAAATGTTCTACTCTGGCAGGTACATACGGAACAATTGAATATTATTTTATAATACAAAAAAAAAAAAAAAAAAAAACAGAACGTGAAATTTATTCGAAACGATATGAACATTTTAATAAAATTCTTATCTATTTAATTTCAGATTCGCAGTTATACGAACATATACTAGGTACATAGATTTCTTTGATTACTTAACAATAGAAGCAAAAAAATTTAAATTAAAAATATCCTTATTTATTCATTGTTATGACTTTTTGTTTATGCTTTACATTAGTACAAATATAATTTAGTTGTTATTGCTGTGGATAAATTTAAATAGGAAGTATGTGCCTTCAAGATATAGGATTTAATTAATAGGTTTGTGCTCATGGATGGATGTTACATAT
Source organism: Tipula vernalis (assembly GCA_958295665.1). Taxonomy (NCBI): domain Eukaryota; kingdom Metazoa; phylum Arthropoda; class Insecta; order Diptera; family Tipulidae; genus Tipula; species Tipula vernalis. The sequence continues at coordinate 370,923,751 of OY282558.1, forward strand.
TCATTCAATTAAAATATTAAAATTATAAAAATATTTTTAAAAAACAAAAGCTGCTTATTCCTTATAGAAAGCAGCGGTGCATGGATTATTGCTGAAGGAGATTACCGAGATCAAAAAACTTGTTTTCATATGGTATACGAAGAGCTGTATTGTATAGCCAGTATTTTAATATTTTTTTCGATTTAATTCCACTGACTTACATTACGTAAAAACTCCCTATTAAAGTTAATTTGAATTTGTAAAATTGAATGGATTTGGTACGGTTGATTTTTTTTACCAATGAAAATATTTTGTTCATTTTTCAATTTGTTAAATTGAAATTGCAGCATTTTACTGAACAAACGTGCTACAACGAAATAAGAAACCCTACAGTTATTTTTAATTCCGTCTCATTTAATGTATAATCGGTTTCATCAGCATCAAAATATTAGAGAAATTATAGCGCACGTAATGTAGGTAATTTGTAGTGGCATTTAATTAATTTATGCATTCTATGTTGGTTTTTTTTTTTTTGCGAATGTTAAAATTCCAAACGAAGTTTTTAATATGACAACCGATATATGTAGATACACTTTTATTGTATTGTAAGACTAAAATTCGCATAGTGGCCTACGTAGCAATTTTCCAGGTTATATAGGTTGAAAATCATGAATTCATAGAGCCTATGTTCAATCAAGCTGCTAAAATCAGCAGTTTGTTGGAAATTAGCAGGAAGTTTTAACGTTTGCCCGTAGATAGTCTCAGCAGGTGAACATTGAATCGCTGGCTGAAGGATCCTTCTTTATGTTCGTAGTTTATATTAAATAAAAAACACCTGTTCTTCACAATTTTATAATTTTATTGAATTATTAATAAGTATCGCTAATATTACCGTTCTTCGCATTCCCTCTAGCCTTCAGTAATGCTTTTAAACAACAATTAAATGTAACGTTAACAGGATGACACGATGTAGCACGTGAAGTTAGCCAGCTCCGGAAAAAGTTTTGTTTCAAACCATCTTCAAATATTGGGAAATATTTCTCTACGAAAGTACTGGGTATTGTTATCGAGTAAATCTAATAAAGTAGCAGGGGCAAAGCACACATAATCTCCATTTAGTTCATTGAGAGAGTCTTCAGTTGATCATTACTACATCCTCAGTTGACAGTTGAATATCTGTTAGTATATAATTGTGCCTTATTTATTCTGGATACGTTCAATTTTTGATAATAAAGCATAAGTCAATGGTTTGTGGTCTGGTCAATATACTATAAACGCGATCTTTCAGAGTATTTGATTTCCTTTGTGGAAAGCTTTCGGAATAAAATCTAATGGTTCCCAGGCCCCATTATTTAATTGGTGATGGACCGCACTCAAATCAGAATTTAAAGAAAAAGCTAAAAAACTGGCATTGCATAGCGCGTTTTAGTATTTTTAAATATTGTTTCAAAATCAATACTACTACGAATAGTTATGATATAAATCAATGATAACAATTTATCATGCCAATAAAAACATTTTTTATTGGAATTTATGGAATCAAATTGGGTGAAGGGAAATTGTTAATAGTTTTGATTCGCTTATCAGATCAAACAATTCCTTCTGATGTTATTTTAAGATCGAAAAACTTTACTGATTGTGTACCAAATACACATTTCGTGATAATAATAGTGACATTATTCTCTGAAAAAAGGCTGAATAATAAATGTAAATACCCCTCTTGTTGAATTTTATCTTTGCTTGAGATTAAGATTTTATGTACAATATATAAACAAGTTCTCAACTTGGAGAGTCGTTGACGCTCAAAGAGGATAGACGTGTTTTCGTCGTCCTCTTTGTAAATTTATTGTAATGTAATTTAATTTAATTTAATTTAAGATTACTTTTGTTTAAGTTTTAGTGTTATATTTATGTTTTGTGTTGGTGAACAAATTAAAATTAAATTAATTAATTAATTATTATAAATAATAATAAACATTAAAATGAGTGTAGTGAAGTTTATTTTGGAAAATGTAATCCACCGGGATGCATTTAGCAGGCAATTTTTTTAATTTATAATAAAAGAAATGAAAATTCTTGATTTATTAATTAATTGCATTTTCATTTTGATTTTGATTTAATATGGGTACAATTGTGCACAAAATCTAAATTTTAAAATAGTAAATTTGTCGCAATTTAAGTTGCGTAGTTAATCTTCATGTCTTATTGGATTGTCACTAATACAAAAGAAGATTTTGATGTTTTGTTTTGTGTGCAATTCTCTCAAATTATTCTTTAAAATTTAATAAAGGGAATTGATTTTTATACATATACATAGTTTTTAATAGTTAAATGTGTGTATCTTTTATTATACATATGTAATTGAATTTTGTTTGCTGTTAGTGTATGATGTGTATTGTGTGTGTATTTAGTGAAAACAAATACAGATTAGTAAAATATATGGCCGACAAAGAGCATAAGAGATTATATGTAAATATAAATTTTCCTTATATGTGGTTGTAGTTTAGTATTGTAGTACGATTCCCCTAATTTTATCTGATATGGTTTTCCCTATTTGTGGCTAAGTTACATAAGTCATTTATGTGATATCAAAACTGGAAATTATATATATAAGCCATACGGTACAAACACTTGAGATATAGAAAGATACATTTTTATGGGTATACACAAGCCGCATTTCTTGACGTTTGATCTGATCCGGATCGAATCATGTCTCATGAAGCGACACAAAAATGCGTAAAACAAACAAACACCTAAATTCAATTTTTTTTGTCTCGTTTCGTTTTGAATCTGCCTCTTCATACTCTTACTACATTCATTATATTCTTTGTCGCTTTACAAAATATTGTTCAACTACGAAATATTGTTCAACTATTTTTGGATCACCATTTGTGATCAAAAATGTGGTGATGGGCTGGATCGATCTTTTTTGTTAAAAATCCTATGAGAAAATAAACAAAACAGAACAAAAAGATCGATTTAGCACATCACTACCAAAATGAATGTTGGATCAAATGTTGTTGTTGCTTCACAAGTAAATTTTGATCTGATCCGGAGCGCTCCGTCAAGAAGTGCGGCTTCAATTGCATAATCCGAATAAGTCTGTTTTGTTTTTGTGTGTTGTCTAATATCATATCAATGAAACAGAACAAGCCATAAGCAAATATTGAGAAAATTGTTATGAGAGTATTTGTTGATTTTGATGGTGCTCTTTATGTACTACGAGCTACACAAAAGTACGACACAAATTCTCATGTACTCCATTCAAGTAGGATTCTTATTCTTCGTATAATCGAGGAAATTTAAATTGAATGGGTAACTCAATATATGATACATACAGGGTTACTTATTTGGGTAGGAATAATTTTAATAAGGGACATCGAAGTTTAGTTTTAATTATATAATTTATTTTAATTATTTTATTAACTATATTGTAATTTATTAGATGTACTAAATTGATTTGAATGGTATAAAGGTTGACGCTCAAAGAGGATAGACGGGTTTTCGTCGTCCTCTTTGTAAATTTATTGTAAGTGGATGCGTGGGAAATGAGTGATGTGTATTTACTTTAAATTTTATAAATGTATTAATTTGTTTTATTTTTCATATGTCATATGTCATATTTCATATTTAATATTTAATATTTAATTTGATTTAATTTGATTTAATTTGATTTAATTTGATTTAATTTGATTTAATTTGATTTAATTTGATTTAATTTAATTTAATTTAATTTTTAGATGATAGCTTAGGTGCTGGTATCTGGGTATAGTCGGACCTTGGCAATAATTCTATTTTTCAGCTAGATTTTGTTATATGTAAAAGGCTATATGATGTACGGCTAGGAGTCCGTGTGTTCATGCTATTACGTTTGGCGGTTCATAAACATTAAATAGGAAATAAAGGAATCGCATTATAAAAGTTTTCTAATATTTATTTGGTTTTAAGTTTAATGTAGAAATTAGAAATAATTGAGTGATTTTAATTTGAATTTTCAGAAATGCAGATAATTTCTTGCTTGGCCTTAAGGAGCTAAAAGCACCCTGTTATCATGTAGTGTAAAAGTGTATGGTTGTGTGCTAAATATATTATCATTTATATCACTAACATTTTGATAAGTTAAATCCGTTGAATTATGGTGTAAGACGGTTTTAAAAAATGAATAAATATTTAGTTTTAATTATGTTTTCAAATTTGCGGAAGAATTTTTCAATCAACTAATATTAATTATGTCAACAAGATTAGTTAAAAGTAAATCATTAATAATAATAATAATTTTTGATGTCCTGATTTAGATTTATAGATTTAAAGAATCCTGAGTTCTGGCATTGGATTCCTGAGGAACGAGCATCTAATCATGTACATAGTTAAAATGTGCTATCTTATGCTAACCTGTTTAACTTTTATCATTTAACATTTATTGTACTAATAATGGATTATCTATTAATTGCTTAGGTGACTGCTAACGGATTGAATCTGTCCCAACTAGTAATCTTATCTTATCTTTCGGTTGGGGAGGTGAAAATGGGGGTACGATGTGTGCCCGGGGAATAATGAAGATCCTGTTATGATAATTATTCATTTGAGTAATAAAATTTGGTATTATGGTGGTTATTAGTCTTATTTAGTTTTCAGAGTCGTCCGGGAATTTGTATATTAATTTTATTTCTTGATTCTTGATATACTTATAGTACTCGTACATAATTGAATTATTAATAAGTCTAGGTGTTGCGGTGCGGTAATATTATCATTTAAATCATTTTAAATAAATTTTATAAAATAATTGAATTAATAAGTATTTATTTTATTTTCTGTATCGGTAGGAAATTGATGATTAGTTTTAAGTTAAATTTTTATGTTTAAATAGTTTAATGTTCATGTTAATTCTTGTAGCAGTAAATAACAATTATTTAATTGGAGATAAAAGAAACAGTAATAAGGAAATAAGTGTTGTTATTTTAAATTTCTTTTAATTATTTTATCAGGTAAATTAATGAAAGGCGGACAGGGGTATAATTAGAGCATTAATAATTTTTAAGTCCTGTTTTAGATTTAGGATTTAGGGAGTTATGAGTATCCGGCCCTGGATTCCAGAGAAATGATCATCTTATAATGTTATAAATTTAGGGAGTCCTGAGTATCCGGCCCTGAATTCCAGAGAAATGATCATCTAATAATGTAGTTAGATTGTGCTGTCTTGTGCTAATCTTTTTATTATGTTGTGTTTTGTTTATTAATGTTTATTAATTAGTTTAGTTTAAAGAATATTTAAAGGGATCTCTTCCTTAATATGTTAATAAATAATCCAATTTTCAGAATATAATATAGTTCCAAAATTAATCATTATTTTAGGGATTAAATTAATCCTAAGTTTCAGAATTAAATTTTAGCTTGAATCAACCCTCCAGGATCAAGAAGTAGTAAATTAGCTGTAGTTTAGAAATTGTGTTGTCCTGTGCTAACTATTTTACTATATAATTACTAACAATTTACTAACTATCGGCTATACCTAGGTGTCTGTAACCGGGCCGATTCTGTCACTTCTAACTATCCTATCCTATCCTTCGGTTTTGTTATGTGTGAAAGAGTGCACGGTGGGACCCGGCCAGGGGTGGACATGATGCTGTCACATTTATGTGATATCGCGGGTGATTGTGCTCTCCTTGTTGTAATGGTGCTTAGGTATCTTCAGTAAGGAAAGCATTCACCTGTGTTATAAAGTTGGTGTGACAGTTTAATGACCACATCACTAACACGGGATTTCTTGCTTCATAAGCTTGGCCGTGCATTCATATCAATCAATCAATCAATCAATCAATATATAAACAAGTTCTCAACTTAAAACACCTACCACCATATTTCTGAAACGGTTCGTGTATATCCATAAAACCAAAAGGGTGTTGTTATGGCTTCCATAAAAACGTCTTCTGGCGCTTGGTTTTAGTAAATTGCTCTAACTGAATTAGAAGTTTTAACATCAACCAATAATTCAAATTAATTGAAATTAATATGCACAAATATTAGGCTTAGTAACTTAAGCCATTACAGTGGAATGCGTAAAATTAAGACGAAATGGTAAAAAATCTTATGCCTTACGTATTTATGCATAACCTATTAGCAGTGCGAGTAGATAACACTAAATTGTCGTTTGGAAATCGGTAAACGCGACAACCGATGGAATTACTTTGGGTTATTTTTCGACTGTAGCGATAATTATCCGTTATTTGTAACATCAAGGATTCAATGTTAGCTAATCACTTTTCAAAATCTGTTGCGGCTGCGATAAGTTGGACGCGGTACGATGTTAAAATTATTGGAATAGTTCGGAGAAGCGTCTTTTATTTTAATGAACAATGATCGTAAATCCCAAATAATTTTTGTGCCACATATGTATAAATTTATCTGGTAACACATAAAAGTTAAACAGAGAGTTGGCCACGTTGGGATATTGTAAGCAACAACTTTCGCTTCGGTTTGTGGCCTTAGACTTATAAATTATTTCATACATCAGAGAAACCTACCGGTAAATGCTGATTGGTGGATTAGGTGAATTATTGTACCACCGATATACTGTTTGGTAAGAAAATGCTGAATTAAGTAACATAGCTTACTATTTAGGTTATATTTAAATTCTAATAACCGATAACGTTAGTTCGATGCTGGATAATAAAATAAGTATTTTTAATTGACGTGGAAAAGGCAATTGAAAAATTAAATTTAAATTAGCTAAATATTTTTTATATATCAGATGTATATTACATATTATGAGGAAATTTTTTAGGTACCTACGATAAATTTGTTTACTATTTGTACTAATTGGAGGTAAAATTAATGCTAAAAATCTTAAGAAATTAATTCAATGTAACTTGGTACACTTATAACAACATGAAAATAAACTAATTTCAATAGAGTTTAAAATTCAATAAAGGAACCAGTCGAACCCCATTTAATATTTGGCTGATCGTCAGGTGGAAGTTGCTCGGGAGATTCAAGTTGGCACTTGCGGTCAGCTCCGTAACTTGCAACTTCCACAAGTGCTCGTATTACCTCCACGTGGTAACCGCTGGTAACTAGATTGCTGATTCTTTGGCTTCTAGGCTAAAACACGGCGCTAAAGGAATCAACCTTAAACAAATCGCTGGGCTGGTTTAAGGTGTTCATCGTACCGAGCCGATAATCGACCAGACTGGGGGCCCAGCTTTAAAACTAGCTTAGTCGCTAACGGTGGATCCGGATGCTTGGCGCCCTCCGGAATAAGTAGCGTTATCTGTGTATTGAGGATCTCTGCACAGATGGACACTTCTTTCTCTGCTACTCGTGGGAACAATTATGGATCTTCATAATAACAAAAAACAACAAAAAGAATCCGGCTCTCTAAAAAAAATGGAAAATGGGGACAACGAGACTCGGGCCTGTAGGCCTGACTCTAAGTCTACAAATAAACAACCTGACATAAGCTCAAGCGAGGCTGGTCCCTCCCTGGCATATGATGAAGTGGATACTCCACCAATCATTCTAGGTGAGCTAATCTTGGAGGCTCAGAAGCGCAAGGTTGGAGTCATTCTTGGGAGTGATGCAAATGCTTATCACACAATCTGGGGAAGTACGGAATCAAGGAGTTACTCCTTGATTAAGTTTTAAGTACTAACCTTTATATATGTAGCATAGGCAATAAGCCAACCTTTATAACTAGTAATAGACAGGAAGTATTGGATATTACTCTTGTCTCAAGCTTTCTGGCGATTAGTTTATTAAACTGGAGAGTATCAGAGGACCACTCATTTTCTGATCATTGTTATCTTCAATTTGAAATAGACATGACTTCTCCAAAAAGTCCAATCTACAGAAACAGGAGGAAAACCAACTGGGATACCTTTAGAACTATTCTTGGTAATTCACTACCAGTTCCGGTACCAAAACCTCCAAAAACTGCGCAAGAGCTCGATGGGTTGGTGGACGAGTTGTCCAGTCCTGTTAATGAATCGATACTGGGCTCTAGTCCCCTTAGCAGGCATAGGGGTATATCTCGGCCACCCTGCTGGTTCAAGGAGATTAAACAAACACGTCGAAAATGCAAAACTCCTATAAGGAAATCCTCAAAATTTACAAATATCAATTGAGAAGTGCCAAAAACAGCCCTTGGAGACTAATACTAATAGAGCGGAATCTCTGGAACTTCTCATGGAGACTCATTTTCCTGGTTGTTCCGAATCTGTAACTAGCATCAGTAGGTAAAAGTAGAAGTAGCCTCATAGGCCAAATAATTAGCAGAAAAAGGTCCTATGGGCGATAAACAGTTTTAAACCATATAAGTCGCTTGGACTCGATGGTATTATCCCTGCGGATATTCAACAAACTACGGATCTAACAATTTCCTGGTTAGAGGAAATTTTCAAAAGCAGCCTAGAACCATGTCACATTCCTAGTAAATGGACAGAAGTGAAATTTGTTTTCATACCTAAGGCGGGAAAACGCCCACACTGCAATTCCAAAGACCTTAGACCGATTAGCTTGTCTTCCTTCCTTAAAACACTGGAAAGACAAATAGAAGCTCATATTAGAGGCACGATTGTGTCGGAAAATCTGTTCAAATTTCAACATGCCTATTGCAAGCGGAGATCTGTAAAGACTGCTCTTCATTCTATTGTATTTTTCATTGCAAAATCTTTCGAATATATAGACTACGCAATGGTAAGCTTCTTGGATATTTAGAAGGCCTTTAACAATGTGCTTCCAGGGGCTATAATTTGGGTACTTTCAGATCTGGGAGTGGATGACTTACTCAAAGACTGGATAGATCAGATGCTAAGAGGCAGGATCATAAATCCCAGTTTTGGAGAATCCTCCGTCAGAAGATTTGCAAGCAGATGTCCCCCTACTTTGAAACTTGACCATAAATCACCTGTTGCTGAGACTGGAGAACGGTGGCTTCAAGGTGGTTGCCTATGCGGATGATGTTGCTATTGGTGTTCGTGGTAAATATACCGGCACCCTTAGTGAGCTTATGCAGAATGCCCTGGACACTCTTTCATTATGAGCCAATGGCTGTGGGTTGAATGTGAATTTGCACAAAATCGAATTGGTTCTTTTCTCTAGGAAATATAAACTGCCTAACATCGATCCTCCCACTTTAAATGGGTTCAGCTTGACTTTTACAATTGAAGCGAAGTTTCTGGGTCTCGTTCTGGATAGTAAATAATACTGGAAACCCAATATTCTGGAAAGGGTACAGAAAGCTTCGGTAGCGCTATACTCTTGCAAAAATGTCATTGGGAAAGGATGGGGGCTGGAGCCCCGAATCGTACATTGGCTTTATACCACAGTTGTCAGACCCATACTCTTGTATGGGGTAATAGTCTGGTGGCCTGCTCTGGACAAAACTGCCAACCAAAATCTCTTGACAAAAGTTCAGAGAACAATATCTCTGTGGATCAGTGGTGCACTGAGGAGCACATCTATTTAGGCACTAGAGACTCTCCTATATTTGCCTTCTCTGGATATCTTTGGGAAATAGTTGGCAGCTTGTACAGCCGTACGGCTTAAATCCATCTTAATGTGGACCTGCAACAATACAGGGCACTCATCTATTTTGTGCAATAAACAAATTTTCAAGACAAAAGACTATACTGCCCCGTCACTGTCTTTTGACACAAAGTTCGGGACTAGAATCCCATCCAGGGAGGACTGGATGATGGGTGCAGTTTTGGAACCAGGAGCTATAAACTTCTTTATTGATGGTTCAAAACGGGACGGGAATATTGGGGCTGGAGTGTTCTGCGAGGAACTTCTGTTAAATCTCTCCTTCCGTCTCCCCGACTACTGTAGCATTTTTCAAGCTGAAGTAACTGCCATAAAGGAAGTCGTAGACTGGTTGAGGTATAATGTAATATCAGTTTGTGATATTCGCATATATACGGACAGTCAGGCTGCCATTAAAGCGCTTCAATCACACTTCCTCACGTCAAAAGTAGTCCAGAACTGTCTCTCATCTCTTAACGAGATGGCAGATCAGTTCAATATCTACATTTTATGGGTGCCAAGACATTTCATAAGTACAGGGAATATAAACGCCGATGAACTGGCTCGACGTGGTACAATGGACCACTTCTCAGAAAGCAAAAAGGATATGGAAATGCCTCTCGGTATGCAAACTGCTGCTTCAGGAAGAAGCTAGCAAGCTGACGAATGACAGATGGTCAAGTATCACTTCTTGCGTAATAACTCGGCAGGTCTGGCCAAAGTTGAATTTGGCGAGATGCAAACAGCTGATCTCACTTCAGCGAAGTCAGATCAGTCTGGTTGTTGGAGTGATTACGGGGCACTGTCTCATAGGGAGGCATGCGAGTAGACTTGGTGTCTTCTCACATGACTACTGTCGTAGTTGCGAGGACGAAGAACTGCCCTAGTCTGGCTCGAAACAGACTAAAGTTTCTAGGGGCACCCCTCTTCAAAATCCTGATGGACCTCTGTAGGATGGACGTCAGGAGTATCTAGCGCATTGTTAACAGCTCAAAATGGTTCCCATGAGTTGGAGGAAATAATTATTGTGGTATGGCTACGGACCATTTTTTGTGTCTATGCCTGGTCCTTGTGGACCGCCACCCAAACCTAACCTAACCTAATATTTGACTAAAGTTAGGAAGGTCTAACCAAAATGAGTTTTACTATTATATTTACAATAATATTTACATAAGTAATATTTGTTTGGCGAAAAAAATATTAAAATTTGACGAAGATGAACTTGCTTGTCTCTTTTCTTTTTTCGTAAAGTTTGCAACCAGATTTTTATGCATCGATACCTCAGTTTGTGTCGGGCAAGTAGACAAAATTTTTTAAATATAAATGTATGGAAAACGCAAATGCTTTCTTATTCGCTCTCCAATAAACCGGAAGATTATTGGTAGTAGTCGCTTTCAGAACGAACCAGCCTCGTCAATGTTGAATACCTGCGTGGCAACATAACCTCCGTCCGATATTAAATTTTTTAGTCTTTCAAGCGCTCGGCACCAACAAAATCTGCAATACAGGATTCTTCTTTTAAACAAATATTGTGAAAGTTTGCTCGGGTTTTTAACCTTTGAAGACATCCTTGACTTGACTCGATTTTTTTAAGTTAAGATACATTTCTAGTGCAAGTCTTGAAATAAACTTTTAGCTTTCGCTTGTAAAATGGCTTGACTTAAAGGCATTTTTCTTTCAATTTAAACTTAAATCAGTATGGATCTTGAATTCAGCTCAAAAATAGTTCGAAAGCCAACTTGTCACCATTTTTAAATTCTTTAAGCAGTTTTCTTGGACTTATCCATTTTAACTTTTCAAAATGGAAATTCTATTTTTTGGAATAAATCCATGATGAACTAAATTAAAAAGTCACTTGGGCTAAATGCAGAATTACAAACCTTGCACTCAAAATTTTTATCAATTTTTACCGCTAAAACTGCAACACGAAGAAGTTTAAAGGTTAATTTACCAGTGTTCGAATACAACATTTATAGATAATGTAGGACACGTTTGCTAAAACAAACATTAACTGGCGCAATATAATTTATAGATGAGTCTGTGAAAAACAAACGTAAATTTTTGCAAAGTCATTTCAATTCATTGTTGGATGAAGACGATAAACATAAAATCATTCAAGACATAATATGAATATGGGTTTGTAAATTAAATGCAAAAATTGGTTTTCTATTAATAGTGGAGTCAATACAAGGTATCTTATAAGAATACATCTCTGAACATAATCAAAAACAACATACCAAAAGTAACCAACTATAGTCCTTGAGCGTAATTTGTTAATAAACAAATTAGTTGCAAAATGCCAGTTTTTGTCAAATATTACTTAAAATAGTTTTTTCTTTCCAAAACTAATTACTCCATTCGGTAAATTTTGCAGTACGGGAAACTGTACATCAAAAATGTATATGAAGTTTTTTTGTACGATTAAAAATGTAGGCTCCAAACTTTTATGTTTAATGTACGAGAATAGAAAGCGGACACATACACTGTCTCAAAAAATTGTCCGTACACCCCTCGATTAAAGAAAAATTTACGAAAAAATCAGTTTTTTTTTTTTTTTAAAACTCAAACTACATTTAACAATTTGAAAATAATAATTATCATAAAGCAAATTAATTTACTTTTACGTTTCATATGATTTACAATTTAAACATCCTAAAATGATTTCAAATAATTGTCCGTACACTTGCACTTTTGTGAAAATTAACACTATTTTCAACTAACCGTAAATTACGAAGTTTTTTTTGCGTAAAAATTAATTAGTCGTACTTTTTTCATGGCGAATGAAATATTGCCCAGTTAATTAAAAATGTGTGATTCTCGTACCAAAAATAGTCTAGAAATTAAAAAATTGATCAATAAATTGGAGAACTCCCAAAAAACCAAATCACTAGAGATGCTTGTTGGGCGTGGTCGCAACCGAAAGCTAAACACTTGAGGTGTGTTTACATCTAACGGAGAAGGCAATAAAACAGAATCGAAAGCTTAGTGCTCCAACGATAGCTGGCAAGTTTATCAACGCAAAAAAGGAGCGATAAAACCTCAGACAATACGCAATATTTTGAGTAAACAAGAGTATCGTCGGAAGTTGGCTTTCTCAATGAAAAGAAGGTTGCAAAGTGTTATTTCATGAATACCAAAATTTCAAAAATTTGATATACACATATAAACTAATTTTAAGCACCTATTGCTCTGGTTAAAATCGCGTTCCATATACAAATCGAAAACATATTCAAAATATTGATGTGCTACCAAGACTAAACCATCTAATATTTTTTAAACAATATAATTTGTGTAAACTATTTTTACTTTTCATATCGAGATATATTATTTTTTTGAAACATCACGAATACCATATTGAATATGTTAATCCGAGCGCAATTTGTTTCAAAATCGAGTTATGTTAAAAAAAACTGGCGATATTTTACTTCCTTGCGGAAGTCTAACATTCGCCACGTCCTCCAACCTATACTCTCTTCCATTCAAAACAATTTTTCTTTCACTCATAAAATTTTTTATTCATATACATACTTTTCAAGAATTGGTTATAATTTCCACGAAACCACATAATCATAGGCCCTCTCAATGTCCAAAAATACAGCAACTACCTTCATATTATCTTTTCTTACTTCCCATGCGAACTTTTCCAAACATTCGATTGCAGAGTGGTTCTTTCGAAATCCGAATACTGTCTTACAATAATAGGAATATTGCACATAATTATCGGTGATGTACTAACTTTTTCTTTATAACTTCTTCCCATATTTACGGAAAGATCCAGCTATAATAGGAGGTCAGCCCCGACAAAATGGTGTTATTACTATAACCTTAAGGGAATTATAGGTAATATACTAATAACTTTGATTGATTACCTATAGAGACAGGCACACATTTGTTTCTCAATTATTTTGAATAAAAGGTGGATACATTTATTTTATTATTATTGTTTTATTACACTCACTTAAACAAAATACAAAAACCACTTCACACAAACTAAATTAATTATTTTTGCAGGCAGATTTTGCTTCATCTGCAAGGAAATAGTAAAGCAAACAAAAAAAAAACAGAAAGGAAAGTGGTGAGGTTACATTTGCTCAAAACTATGCAAGCCAATAAAATATGTAATCACAGCTATTGAAACCGGAGCCATACTTCGTATATCAACTATAAAAATATGACTAAATTTAGTTAGATTCCATGTCCAAGTGATTATCTTAACTCTTCGTCTGATCTTTATTCTAATTAATTTAAATATTTGTTTATCAGATTTTAAATCTACTGAAACTTAATATTTAATGCACAAAACTTATTTGGAAAAATCAAGCAAAAGAATATGGTACACTTGTTCGACCGAAAATCAGAACAAGATCTTTCCTGCAAGAAGCACTATTTTCCAATTAAACAAAAAAGCCTACATTTGCCTACGTTATAGGTAAAAAATACCAATAAGCTTTAAAAAATTCCTTTAAATGAAATTCCAAACCAATAAGTTTAGTAAATGGTTACAGATTACAGTACTGCGGTTTCTTCTGTCAAAATCGAAATTATTAATATTTTTGACGTTAATCGTCTTTAAATAAAGAGGCAATCCAGTGTAAATTGTCGATACAGCCATAATGAACCTCTATCATAAAGAAGATTCAATGGTGTCTTAGATTTTTATTACTTATCTTAAAAATAGAACATTTTTATAATTTAGAAATATATTTAAACTATAATTTTACTAATGGCTATTTAAACTTACTCATACCTGTAGAAATTAACTTTCTTAGCGCATACAATCCATTCATAACTGTAAGAGATTCGGATAGACCTTTTCTCTTAACTTCCACTGTTTAATTTAACACAAGCAGCACTCAATTACATAACCAAAATAAAATACTAAACTTTATTATTGGAATATTTATTAAATCCCATTTTAAAAGAGAGTTCGCAGAACTATATGTATAGGTAAAATTTCTACCAATTTAGTCATGCTTATAAAATATTCTAGACTTGATATATTTATTAGATGACAACCGCTTTGTTCTAAATAATGTAATACCTATGTAAATAAAACAAAAAGTTATCTAGAATATGCAATATATATATATATATATATATATATATATATATATATATATATATATATATATATATATATATATATATATATATATATATATAATGGGAAATTATTTGTACACTATATCAATTTCAACAAATTAGTTAGAAATTATTTTTTATACCTTGGGAAAATTACTTTAAGTTCAGAAAAAACTCCTAAATCCTAGTTTTCTATATTTTATTTGCTTAATTATTACAATATACATTTTTCTCAGATGGATTTACGGGGTTCCGGAATATGAAATGTTTCAGATGAATCTGTGGAGAAAATGGGAGAGCGAATATATTGAAAAAAGTTTAACGAAAGGAACGAAGTACAGAGAGTTATGTAGTACTCCTTTAAGAAATCCCTTTTACAAGGAGCCCAAAGGAGATACAAGAATGTTGAGAACGATCGAGCGAATCAGACTGAACCATGGTAATTGGAAAGAATGCTTGCGGAAATATCGATTGAGTACCGAAAGACGGTAATTAAAATTCATATCACTATAAATCACATTGTGTATTTATTTATTGTGCTTTGTGTGGTTTGGTTCAGGATGTTGAACATTTGATTTTGCCCTTTCCAAAATTCAGTCAATATAGATCAAAGTTCAACAACCTTCGGAATGGGAGAAATTTAACGACAGTAATGAGTGAGCGAGGTTAGGTTTATAAGGAAATGTATGAATATATTAGAATGAGTAGATAAAACAATTTAATGATAAACAACCATACAAGGAACTACTAGCAAGATATGTAAGGGGATTATCCGGTTCCTTTAGGAATAAAATAATTATAAAAAAAAGTAAATTTATCCAAATTATAAAAATGTAAAAAACTAAAAATTGTAAGATTACATTGTTGGCAACATAGTTCGTTATTTTCGTGAGACAAGATTTTGGCTTGCAGGGAAGTATCCCGATCCCTGAAAAATTTAGAATGCAGAATACTTTTGTGTTATCCATTCATAGAAAGTACAAAAGGCTTGTCAACGCATTATTGCATTTTAATGAAGCAATAAAGTTTGTTGGAAAAAATTGACCTATTTTCTACGTTATAATTTTTTCAAACCTGCCCATTTTTTTGCTACATATTTTAATCAGCATTACATTTTATAATTAAAATTCATATCATTATAAATCACATTGTGTATTTATTCACCCAAAAAGACTTCAAAAAATTATTATTTTTTGTTCCAAACATCAAAATCTCAACAAATTTTTAATTATGATTCATTATGTTGTTAAACAAAAAAAAATATCCTCAAACCCCTTATGCTTACTCTACGCACAAAAAAGGTTTTGGTGCATAAACAAATTTAATTATTTATTTTCAATTTAACTGCATATAGTATATGTACCTAGATCATTTTAGCGTATACACAACCAAATAATACGAGGGATGACACCTATTATAAATATATGCTATACTATACGTAGGAAATATAGATACCGTATAAATTAGTGACAAAAATATTCAACAAAAGTTTTTTGGGGAGCTTACGTGTTTGGGATTCCAATCCTCTGATTCAGAGGTAGTAAGTGTAATATGTGGATTCCAAATGTTCGTGAGAGTATGTTTTCGGGGTATCAGTAAAAAATCAGAGACACATTTAAACCGCGGAAATCAACCAAACGAAACTGGTAATTTATCTTAACAAGCCCGGAAGTAGGAAATTTATGCGATTAATTATTAAATGTTAAAATATTTTAAATTATGATTAAATTTGGATGTGTAATTTTTAAAATTTCAAATGACGAAATAACAATTTGGGGATGTACTATGAAATCCCGGTTTTCAAAATCCGGAAATCCAAATTCCAGTCTCCAAAATCCTGGTTTTCAAAATCCCGGTTTTCAAAATTTTGGTGTACTAGAATTTTAATTTTAAAACGGGATTTCATAGTACAATATTGGGATTTTATGAAAATCAGGATTTTCATTTTTACAGAACTGGGATTTTCAAAACGGAGATTTTGAAAACCGCGATTTTGTAAAACGGGATTAACAAAAAAAACAGGATTTTAGCAAATCGGGATTATGATAACCGGCTTTCGTTACAAGCCCAAATTTGATGGCTTGTTTGTTTGTTTTGTCTGGTACAAATTAGCAGAAACATTTAAGCTGAGAAAATGTAAAAGAAAATTTTAAATAAAAGAATAATGAATTGAGCTATAAATAATAACAATTACTCCACTAGCCTAAATATTGAAGGGCTGCTATGTTATCAGACTCTAAAAATTAGAAATTAATTTTGTCGAGATTTCAAAGAAATTTGAAGTTTTTTTATAGTTTTTGGCTCAAAACAGACACATGTATATAATATGTGTGTGTATATATATGGTTAAAAATATGTTAAATCACATATTTTTCGAAGACATGTCATAATTTTAAATTTTAAATATGTAGAACTGAGTAAAACAAACAATTTATGAAAAATATTTTTTTTTTTTGGTTGTTGTTTTATAAGATACAGGGTGCCAAATATTTAAAAATTTCATGCACTTGGTATTGTTACGTTTTTTGCCTTGTCAATTAAGGTTCGTATCGCTGGATTGTGAATAATACAAAATCAATTTAATTTGTCACCAACGAATTTATTTATTTCACACAAAAATTATTACAACAGTTTATTAATAAAAATTCACAAAATCACTTTATATAAATTATTCTCAAATTTTACTGTACACTTATAATTCTTATTTCGCACAAAAACACTTTTTAAATCACTTTTTAATTCCTTTTTACTCTTTCTGTCGCTTACTACTATTCCAATTCGACTTCGTTCACCTTTTTATATACACAAACCAAACATCTAGAAAGCTCATGACTTTTCAAATTAGAATAGCGTAGAAACATTTAGAACAATTTTATTATGGAAAATTCCATTTTAGTACAGTTAAACATTGAGCTATTAATTAAACTGATTCTATTACACACTAGATGTCACCGTCACATGATTGTATTGTTACGGTGACACCTAGTGTGTAATAGGAGAAGTTAAATTAATAGCTCAATGTTTAATTGTACTAAAATTGAATTTTCCATGATAAAATTGTTACGTAATGTTTCTACGCTATTCTAACTGGAAAAGTCATGAGTTTTCTAGAGGTGTGGTTTGTGTATATAAAAAGGCGAACGAAGTCGAATTGGATTAGTAATATTTGGTAAGCGATAGTGTAAAGATTAGAAGGAATTAAGAAGTGATTGATTTAAAAAGTGTATTTGTGCAAAATAAAAAGTAAAAGTGATCAGTAAAATTTGAGAATAATTTATATAAAGTGATTTTGTGAATTTTTATTGATAAACTGTGTTGTAATAAATTTTGTGAAATAAATAAATTCGTTGGGATAAATTAAATTTATTTTGTATTATTCACAATCCAGTGATAAAAACCTTGAGTGACAAGCCAAAAACGTAACAGTATTTATTGCTATTTGCTATAGACATAAAAACTTATCATCCGAAAAATATAAAGTTGGGCTCATTTTACAAATCAATAGATATGGATTATAAAATCAATATAAAAATGGTAACATCTTTCATTTCTTATTTTTCTAACCGCCGAAACATTCTTTTCCAATTTTCTCAAAGTTGCATCTTTTTCCCCATTTAGTTCTACTAAACATACTACACAATAAGCGCAACATCTCGTTTCGTTTTCTTGTAAAATAGTTTAAGTATGACAGTCTACACATTTTTTATACCTAAACGTGGACAATCTACAAATTTTTTGTATCTCAAATTAAAATTTAGAACGATGTACGATGATCTTTTTTTTAGATTTAAAAATCAGCAGCAGTTTACTTGATCATCGAATACACATATTATAAAAATAAAAAAAAGTTTATGAATATATCCAAGCACAAAGAGGATTTCAACGTCGATTGTGAGTGGTATTTTCACGCAACAGCTCATTGCATAGCAGTGTGTGATGGAGTAGGAGGTACGATCAAAATAATCGCGAATAGAGCCAGTCTCACCAACGAATACGATAGTATCATAACCAATGCGGAACAATTGTTCACATGGGCAAAAACTTGAAAGACTGATTTGATTTTTGAATTTTGTTCAGACGCTTAATATAAGTCCAAATACATCCAGCAAACCAGTCGAGAAATTAAAAACAATAAAGCGATTTTCACGCAGTCATTCCTTCAACAAAGGAAGGTTACTCAAATTTTAAGAAATATTCAAATAATGAAGTTTTTGTAAAATTTAAATTGGAACTCTGAATATTTTAAAATTTTTGTCTTCAATTTGTAATAAAATATGTTATCAATAATTTTTGTTCAAATTTCATTTTGAGATAAACTAAATTTGTTGATTGTCATACTTAAATGTATTTTGCACAAAATCGAAACAAGGGAAACTAATCGAACTTAATGGGGAAAAAGATAAAAAAAAAAAAATTTTTGAGGAAATTAAATAAGAATTTTCGGCTGCCATTTTGAAAAATAATTATTAAAAGATAATACTATTTTTCTACATATCTCTTATACTTAATCCCTATTCATTTAACTTTAAAATGAGCTCAATTTTATAATTTTCGGATAATTAGTTTTTGTTCTATGGCAATAAATACAACATAAAGTGCATGAAATTTTTATGTATTTGACACCCTGTATCTTTTTTGGGGTACCAATAAGTTTTGAGTTTTTTTTTATAATATTAAAGCTTTATTCAGAGAAATTCGTATAAAATATTTTATTCAAAGTATTGTCTATCGTTAGCTACGATTTTATCCCCATCTTTCAGGCAGCATACGGATTCTGCGTCAGAAAACTTCCTCGTCTTTTGAGGCAATCCAAGAATTGACTCAATTTTTGGCTTTTTCGTAACCAGTGAAATGCTGCTGGACCAGGCAATAAGTCATGGACCGGAACAAGTGGTAGCCGGAAGGAGCAATTTCTGTTGAATTCGGCGGGTGGAGTAGGACATCCCATTGACCACCCAGCGGGTGGAGTATGACATCCCCCAAGTATTGACATCCCTCCAAAGTTTCCTTGATGAATTTTTCAACATGTGGCCGAACGTTGTTCTGCTGAAAGATCACTCTGTCATGTCTTTTAGCAAATAGTGGACATTTGAGCTTCAATGCTCGGCATTATAAAAAAATCGGCGTAAATTGCATAAATTGTTGTTGATAACGTTTTCCAGTGATGGTTTCGTTGGGCTGGGATATCTCAATGTAGATCACTCCGAACTGATCCCAACAGATGCACAGCATTAGCTTCTTGCCATGAATATTCGGTTTGGTCGTTGAAGTTGATGCATAACCGGGCCTACCTCACGTTTTTCTGCACTTTGGTAGTGAATCCACTTTTCGTCCCCCGTCACGATTTGATGCAAAAACCATCCGATTTTGTCGTTGGAACAGTTGTTCGCACGTGAAAAAAACGGCGTTCTACGTCTCTTTGTGTTCATACGGAACCCAATTTCCTTGTTTTTGCACCATACCCACGGCCTTGCGAGGGTTTTGAAACGCTTGTTGAGTCACTCCCAAAGTTTCAGCAAGCTTCTCTTGAGTTTGACAAGAATCTTGGTCCAATAACGCCTCCAACTCAGCGTCTTCAAACTTTACTAGCGTCCCTTCGGGTTCTTTGTCACTGGTGTCAAAATTGTAACTTTTGAAACGGCGGAAACAGTATTCACATGTTTTTATTGATGGAGCATGTTCCTCGTATGCTTCACACAGCAATCGATGTCAATCAGCTGCATTTTCTTTAAATTCAAACAAAAAGCAGTGCTTTTCGCAAATTCTGTTTTGTTGGCACAAAGATTGGCATGGTTAGAGCACAAAAAAAATTTGTTGTTTAAACTTCAGCGAAATAACACATACTGATTGTTGGGGAAATGAGGACCCTTTCACAATGAAATATAGTTACAAGATATTCCGATGCGATTAAATACTAGTCACGCCATCTTTTGCAAATCCTTCAAAACTTATTTGTACACCCAATAAAAAACTACAACCATTGGCGATTGGAAAACTGCAAAATGCGATACCTATCGGAAATAATGTAAACCTTACGCTCTGCATGAAATGACATTTCTCTTCATATAAAACATATGGAGAGTGAAACTATCGGAATTAAATTGAACCCTACGCTCTGCATGCGAAATCATGACAGTCCAATCGTCAATAACAAAAATTTTCCATAAACAATAAAATGCAACCATGACTTCCGGTCCCATATAAAGAATATGTGATCAATTTGTGATTTCACATAATAATACATTTTTATAGACACATTTCTTGGACAGTACAGAAGTGTACGATGCTATGTATGTATATCGAAATAATTCGAAAATTTTATACTTCTATTTGTAATTTAAGTTATATTCTCAAAATATAATTCGTCAATATTTAATGTAATTTGAAATGTTAATTAATGAAAGGTAATTTAGTTAAACAAATTAAAAATATTCCATAAAATGTGGAATGAGTTGCGCTGGTTAAAATATTAACAAACAGCTTTTGTTTATAATTAATTTATTAAGATGATTAATATTAAGATGAGTTATGGGAGCTAGGTCCAAATAAAAAATAAAACCATAAAAAACATTTTTATGTGAAAATAAAATCCGGTATAGGAAAGTTCGGGCAAAAATCATTATATTATATGATTTTTATCGAAGAACATAACATTTCCCAGCGGAATATAAGTGTGTAGTTGGTTGTATGTAGACGAGATAATGAAGGTGTAATAAATAAAACCTGGTCGATATTAAAAATTATACAGCTATTTGTATATTATACCGAAATGTTTTAATAGAATATAATAAGTGACGCAAAGGTATTTTCCTGGTGGGTGGTTGTATAACTTCTTAGAATCTGATGTGTTTTGTATTTCGCTTAATAAATTGTGTTGGTCCTTCTCAACAGCATTGTAAATATAACGTTTCTTAATATTGATAAAAAAAACAGAGCCGTCTAGATAACCGAGCTTTGAAGATCTGCCATATTTCTTGTTTTACAATAGTATATTGTTAAACAAATGGCGAAAACGAGTCATTGCAATAAGAAAGTGAAATTTGTATCCTCAGCGATAGCGAGGGCTGCAATCTATTGAGTATTGCAATTACACATTTTCACACGAGTTAAACACGCTAGTTTTACTGCGATAAAATAGTCCTGTAATATTTATAATTTATAAATAATTAGCAACATAAAAAATAGCAAAAAAGTTATTTACATATTTTTAGCAATAACTCACAAACAATTATTGGTGCATCGTGCACCTAAAATACTCGTACTGCATCAAAACATAGAAAGTTATTTAAAATAATTTCACCGTTTTGATATAATACGATGCTTGACGTGTGTTTGGGTTTTTGTATGCAATCTTACCAACAGCGTCTGAATATATATATATTGATTCCGGATCAAGTGCATTTATCTTACAACATATAGTATACATGAAGAAAAATACATCCAACCACAAATTCTTTTTATGGGACCGAAAGTCATGTTTTAATTTTAGGATTTTTAAGTTTTGGATGTGTAGCTGTGAGTAAAACAAACAATTTGTTTATTTATTTGTTTATATTAATAGGAACAATATTTTTTTGACAATAAAATGGACATCAAATAACTACATTTTACATTTAATTTGCTTTTTAAATAAACATTTGGATAAGTTGAAATCGAACTCATTAAAATTAGAATTAAATTGCCGACACATAGCCGGAATAGCGGCATTATGTGCATAATTGGACTTAAAAGTCGGTAAATAAATAAAATGTTTGACCCGAACAGGACATATGAATATCAATTTTTGCAAGAAATTCAGTGAAATCAACTGCACCATTTAAAACATCAGCGATGACATAGGACAGTGGATGCTGCAACATTACACCTGTCAATCAGTGACTCCAAATTTGCAATTTTATAGCGTTCTGCATAAGGTGGTAAATTCCTTTTATTCTGCCACATTGGAAGTTTAGGATCAAACGGCCACTTCATTTTGTGTAGTAAGTATAAAATTAATTGTTTTTGTACTAGTTTAATTCAGTTTTGACCGTACAAAAGAACTATACAAACTCTTAACAGAAAATAGATTTAAATTTTTTCCTAATGGTCCATTTGTATAACAAATCTAGATCACTCTACAGTTTCATATATTGTTACGAAGTAGTTACCATTTTTGATATTTTAGGTCATCCGCAAAAAGTTCACAGCCACAATGTTCGAACATAGATGCAATTTCATCGATGAATATGATAAACAGCACAGGTACAAGGTGAGAATCTTGAGGAACGCCTGAATAAACATCAATGGTTTTAGTCGAACGGTTAATAAACATCAATGGTTTACCACTTGCTTTCTTTCACGCAGGTATAAGCCAATCCAATTCAAAAATAATTTGCATACTCCAAATCTGTCTAATTTTCCAAAAAGAATGTCAAACTACGGTGTAACTGGTCCATTCGAAAAATCAGTAAAAATGGCATTGACATCTCGCTGACTTCTAGACTCAAACGCTTCAAATACTTTCGATGTGAACCTTAATAGAATTCTAGTGGTAAAACCTTGTCGGATGAACCCGTGTTATAATCAGTTGAAATAATTTTGGTATATATGATAGTATGGATATTCCCCGCTAATTTTTGATGTCATGA
Organism: Tipula vernalis; assembly: GCA_958295665.1. Taxonomy (NCBI): domain Eukaryota; kingdom Metazoa; phylum Arthropoda; class Insecta; order Diptera; family Tipulidae; genus Tipula; species Tipula vernalis. The sequence goes on from OY282558.1 coordinate 370,946,958, forward strand.
CGTTTACCTGATTTAAAGATTGGGATAATGATTGACTTTTTCCATCTCGCAGGAAAAATGTCATTATTCAGAGAAGCATTTGAAACCAAAGATAAAGGCAATGACTTACTGAGATCTGTAAGAATACTTATGGGTTTTTATTTTTATTTATTGTCATAAATTTAAAATCATTTAACTAACGCACTTTTTTTTTGAGCATGTATCATTTACATTGTTAGCAGTAACATCATTCAGAGACATCGTCTAATGATAGCTGGAACATTTCTGTTTAGCATCAACGAATGTACAAAACAACTAAAGATCCACCGTCAAATTATCTTCACGATTTGAGATATAGCTTCTGTAAGCGAGCCGATGCTGATTATCGAAATCTCGACGTAACTGCCGGAATGAATTAGTATAAAGTATATTATCAGCATTCAACTTTTGCAGCGATTTCACCTCCTGCTAGCTGCAATGGGAGGATTTGATCGTGAGTGATGGTGAGTACCGTGATACGCTGCTCAAGGATTTTTATTTTGGAATTGGGACGGTGGTTCACCCTAAGATGAACCAATAAAAAGAGAATGCCGTTACGATTAATATCCGGAGCTGGGAAGACAGCTAGCAGGTTATAGTCCGTTGCAAAGGACAACGGTATGATAATCTCAATTATTAATAAATTGCATTTGGTCTTCTAATTGTGACGGCGCGAGTATCGAGTATGTATGCAAAATACTATGATGTACATAGTAAATAATATCAAGTTGACCTTGTTGCGTATTCTTTAAGTTTTTTGGTATTAAGGTCAACTCGAGTGCGCCCATTAATATTAGGTGAACCCTTTCTTCGTATGTTCGATATTCGTTTAGTTGTGTAATCTCTAATCTTAACCTCTGTTGATCTTTTATCAAATTGTTCAATGATGTTGTTGTGAGATTGGAATTATATTCACTTTATATTCACAACTACCGAACATATTCTATACTTTTATTAGGGCTATAGCTAAAAGTACCGGGCCACTATCCTTGTCGAGTGTTGAGATGTTCAAATTTGCAATACTGTTTTAATAATTTTTTACATGTAGCAACGTATGATGTCTGCCTTTGCAGGTAAAACAACTCAGTTTGATGCTGCAAATTGTTGTCGAATGGTTTTGGCTGAGATAATTTCTGCACAAATTGTGCAGCATGACCATTTGATTTCTTTCAGAAATGCTTAAATCTTTGATACGTTGGCATGATTCGGTCCTGTGATTTTTCTGACGGCATACGCAAATATTACTTGGTTGTGTAACAGTTACAAACGTGCGTCTTAGCAGTTGTGGTTGAAATCTTACTTGTTGGGTTGGGAGTATCTTGTTGTTACCGATTGCTTCTAAAGATTGGAAGCGCCTTTCTAGAAACTTCAAGAATTGGTTTGTTTCTTGAAATTCTCTTGGCTTTTCTAGAGAGCTTTCGTATAACCGTCAAGACTCGTTGACCAACTTTTTTAACAAGCTGAAGATGATGAAAGGACTCTATGATACAATATTTATGCCTATATTCCTTATGGCGTATGGGCTCACGGTTGTTGTATCAAGCAAGTATTTGATCGCAACAGCCGACTCCGTGTTGCTCGTGTACTGATTCAATAAAGTGTTCATCAAATTAGATACGAGTAATCTCCTGTTGTTGAAGCGGTTTTCTAATATCTCCCAAGTTGCATCGTAATTGTCTCCAGTAGGTTCCAAATGACTTAATAATTTTCCAGCTGACCCTTCTACGTGACTCTTAAGGTAGTTCATTTCATGTGTCGTGGTGAGCTGATTATTGTTATGAACTAAACATTTGAATGTATCAGAGAAACCTACCCACTTCGTGTAGTCCCCGTGAAAATGTGGGATTTCTACTGGTGGTAGACGAATTTTTAATGGTTTTATCTTGCCTAATTCCTCTTCTTCCAATAATGTTGTTAATTGTATTACAATCTTCTCGTGTCCATTGTTTAAATTTTCGTAGTTTTGGTCTACGAAATATTTTGAATTTACTTTCTGTTCTTCGGAAGTCTCCATGCATATTTGTTCATAAAGGTTCGTGACCTGCATCATCATCCTCTCCATGTTTTTTATTTTGATTTTTAAAGTTTTCTCGATATTAACCCCGCATTCGGATGTCTTCCTCAATGGTTGTTAAGTATCTTATCGAAACCGTTTCTCTATCCTTGAAGCAATACTTCATGTGTTGATGTCAATGGATTTTGAAAGTCTCTAATCTTGTTGTCTTCATCAACATACTCGTTGTAAGACTTGTTCAACGCTGTGATTTTCCTCTCAAGATAGGGTTTTGTGTTCCGCTGCGCTTCATCTTTCTTGTAATTTAAGATGAGCTGCTGTATCTCTGCTGCTTTTTGTTCTTGTTTCCTTAGCAGTTCTTCCATATTCATGGTTGTACTTGAGAAAGCTTATTAGGTGGCAAATAACAGGAACAATTTTTAATGCGAACTAGTGTTTCGTGGTGCAGCTTCTATGATTGTTATTTGGTATTTTACTTGGATTTGCCAGTTGTTGCTTAGCGTATTTCTAATAGGTGCCAGTTGTTTTTAATGGCTCGAAGGACCAATATTATCCCTTGTATCGGATTTATGTGGCTTTGACTTTCAAGTCAGTTAGTCGCATTTATTTATTTTTTTTTTCTTAAAATATTAATTTTTTTTTAATTTTTCTATTTTTATTATTATGATTGTTACAATGCCAAAATGGCCAAACTATACCCGTAATTCCATCGCTTATCTGATACTTCAATCTAAGCGGAATGGTCGGGCGATTCATTTACTGTGCACGCTGTACGAAAAAATTGCATTATATCAAGAATTTTGCATAAAATGCATACATGCATCAACAGTGGGTCGGGGGTCCTGTCGTACCGTTTGAAGCGATTCCAAATTCGTGAAACGAAGCATTTTATGTAAATAACAGGAAATACATTCATCTATTTATTGACAAATTCAAAATCTAATGTTCCAAGTGGCAAATATACCACTTTGAGAGATAAGAAACTTCGACTTCAAAGATTTGATGTTTATATTAATTCCCACCTCATCTTGCATAATCTGCTACGAATGAGCTTTAGCTCAAAGTATATTGTGTAAGTGGGGTTGGTTCTACCTTTATAAATTGGTTGTAAATAAGTTAATAAATAAATAAATAAATAAATTATGTAAATTTAAGTAAATAAAAGATTACCGCTGGTGGGGTCTTTTAACTAATGAGAACAAAATCAGTTAGTCTCAATTTAAACTCTGCTTTATTTCATTCAATGCTACGCTTTATACATATATAATTTAAAATTTTAAATATCAGCACAAAATGTAAAGTATCAATCAAAAACATTTATAGTATGCATATTACTATAAATTAAGTTAAGTGTCAGCACAATAGATACAAAAACAAAACACCAACATTTTATACTTTGGTGGAAATTAAACGTTGTAAAAATGATGATCCAACAGGAGGTATGCCAATATCAAAAAAGTGACATTAAGCTTTGAACTATGGTAATTAGTATTAAAGCTTAAATCGGGTACCATTAAACTATATTCGGCAGTGTTATACAGGGCTAGGGCTATTTGAATATGAGTGTAAAATTTTTGGCAGAGTTTTAAGGATATTATGGATGAATGATATAAGTTTAGCTAAAAAGTAATTCTGGTTGGTGATTTTAACATTAATTGTATAACAATAATTTTTCTAAATAAAAAAATGAGAATATAATTTGTGACATTGGATTTAGACAAATAGTTAATCAATACACTAGAATGGATGGTGAATCAAAATCCTTAATTGACTTTATAATAGTTAATGATTGGTATAAATTACATAGTTGCTCTGGTTGATAATGATATAAAAATAAGTGACCATGAATCAATAAGAATAATAATTAATGAAAATATTACTCCGGATAGTGAACAAAAGATACTAAAATATTTAGATTATAATAAAGATAAATTCAGAAATAAAGTAATTCATAGTGATATGATGAATTTTTATCACTTACACTGTGACTTGAATAATGAAATATTTTTTGATAACATAAAAATAATAGTGAATGATTTTATGTTTGTGAAAAACGTTATTAATAATAATCAATGGTTTTCTTACGAATTAAAATATCTTAAATATAGAAAATTTAATCAGTATAAGGTGGCAGTTTTTTCTAATAAAGAACATGAATGGAATGTATATATAAAAGGTTAAGGAACTATTATAAAAATGAACTAAATAGATTGAAAAATAGATTCATTATGGATAAATTTGATTTTACGTCAGGTCAAAGGTACAACAATAAAGATAGAACAATAAAGCCTTCAGCAATGAGGGAAAAGCATAAAGAAATTGGTGATATCGTGTTCAACAATGTATTGTATAACCAACATGATTAAATTAAAAAGAAATTTAATGAATGTTTTGTGTCAAGTATAATCAAAATAAATTTTAATATACAGAACAAAGTCTAAGAGAATCTACCTGATACTAAATTTCGATTTAAGGAGATTGGATTTGAGGATTTGAAATTAGTTATTAAATCGTTAAACAATAAGAGAGATTTTAATTTAATGAATTCCGCAATTATTAATGACATTTCGGATTTAATTCGTGAAAATTTGGCTAAATTGATAAATCAGTCCTTAAAATGCGATATATTTCCAAAGATTTAAAAAAAATCGTTAACTAGACCTATTGAAAAAGCAAAAAAACACTATTGAGTCTAGTGAATTCCGTACCGTGAATATGATAACTACGGAGGCAAAAATTTATGAGAAAATAGTATTGCATCAGTTGGAGGAATACTTCGAATCAAATAACTTGATATCGTGAAAGTCTAATTAACTTGGTGATTTTAAATAGGTTAATATCCACAACAATAAGATTATAGTTGCAGTTTTCTTGGATTTACGCAGGGCGTTTGAAACAATAGTTAGGAACATTTTATTACTAAGCTAATAATATCGCATTAATATGGTTTGAATCATATTTGAGTTATAGAACGCAGCAAACAAGAGTACATGAAGTGTTTTGGGAGTATTTTTAGTTTTAATTTACATTAATAATATTGAACGAGTGGTAGCTAATGCAAGACTTTTTATGTTTGCCGATGATGCTCTGTTATATGTGGAGAGTGATGAAGTTCAAGTAGCTATGATTAAAATTAATGACGATTTACAACATTTTAGTAATTGGTTTAAAATGAATAAGATGAAATTAAATATTGATAAAACTAAATACATGATTTTTAATAGTATGTAGGTAATTTAATATTATGTTTAGAAATGTTTAGGGGTAATTATCGATAATAAATTAAATTTTAAATCACATCTGGATTACATTTCTAAAAAGATCGCGAAGAAGTTGTATTTTTTAGAAGTATTAGAAATAAATTATCCGTGTATGCATCTATTGAAATATTTAATTCCATTATTAGGCCACACTTTTAGAGTTTGGTTCTACTATTTCACAGTATTACAAAATAGGGGAATACTAATTTTCATAAAAACATCACAAATACTCAGGAATAATTTTTGAATTTCATTATACTGAATGTTCTTATTTTAGCTTCGCGTTTTTATTTTTGTTTAATTACAGTATTTCGATTTTTCTATTCTTGTATTTCGTTTCGCATTATACACGGCAAGTTTCATGATATTTGGTCATATTTCAGTACTTCATCTAAAATCATTTTAGAATCCCATTTCGAACGCACATGTTGCATTTCATCATAATCGGTTACGAAATAGGCAAGTTTCATAATATTTGGCCATATTCCAGAATTTCATCTAAAAAGCACTTTATAATCCGATTTCCATCGCATATGTCAAATTCCACTAAAATCCGTTGAGAAATAGATAAGTTCCATCCTAATTGGCTATCATCACTTCATCTAAAAATCACTAAAGGACCTCATTTCCAACGCAAGTGTCAAATTGCATCATAGTCAGTTGAGAAGTAGGCAAGTTGAACCATACTTGGCCCTATTTAAGGTTTGGCAGTAAAAACAAATTAATATTGTACATTAGATTGTTTTGGGAGCGAAGATAAATGAACTGAGTTATTTAACTATCACCTTGGCCATTTAACCCACCTTACTCCAAAAGCTTTACCTACACACCGAAATATTATAAAAATATAAATAACTAAGATAACGATGGAGTTCGTACCTTTATTTTTTATATATTTATAGCTTCACTGCATTCTTCGTACGTTTAATATACTGAATATTCGATCTTTCAAGTAATGTGCTTAAGATTTTGAAATTCATGAATCGAATAATTCCAAATTCATCACGTTGCGAATAAGTAAAATTATAATACAAAAATTTTTGAATATGTGAATTATTAATTCATTCTGTAAAGTATTTAAATTTAAGGCTTTGTTCATAATCGTGTGTAAGAACATTCAGTATAATGAAATAAGAAACTCAAATAAGAACATTCAGTATAATGAAATTCAAAATTCGTCACGTTGCGAATAGGTATATTCATAATAAAAAAATTTTTGTATTGTGTTTTTGCAATTTCGTTATTCGAATATTCGTCCATTTTGGAATCAGAGGATTGTTAATTCTGTATAGTATTTAAATTTGATCTCTGAATCTGATACTGCGATCTAACTTTTTTTAATACATTGAATGTTTCTTTTGAATGTATATTTTTACTGTTTTTTTTAATCAACATTTAATTTACGTTTTATACAATTTAGCTCGAGACTTAAATATTTTTTTAAAACTCAATATTCACCATCACTATACAAGAAATTCTTAAAAATTAAATCGCCACCCCTAAAAAAAAATCACGTTAGATTTGCTCCGCGGGGAGTTAAATCCAAAATCGAACCTCCTTTCTTCAAGGTTAAAATCGAATTCTTCTACCACTTCAGAAAAAATAATTCCATCCACCGTTCAGGTTATAATTTTTGCCCAACCGAAAAAAAAACTCTCGCTTTTTTTCTTCGTTCGATTTTATGAAGTAAAAGAAATGAAACCTAAGAAATCAAGTCCATAGAATTGATTTCAAATATCCAAGAATGCACAACCTAAACAAAAATATATAACACGAATGTCCCAACTACAATGATTTGTAGCTGTTGAAAAACGTGTATAAATGGGGCACGCGTACTGCTTCGTCTTACCAAACAGAAATTTTGGAATTAAATTTTAGTGTTTTTTCCGTTGTAAGACGAGTACTTGGAATTGGCTTTGTCTGGCATGTGCTTATTGCAAATAATAACAAAAATGGAATTGTATTGCAATATGCGCGGAGGGAATGACTTGATTGTAATTTATAATCCGGATTTGGGCAGTGTGTATTAAAACGACAGCATGAAAAAATAGCCATCCATTACACACTATCACTTATTAAAAAAAACTTAATTTTTTGTTTTGTGAATATCATTCAAGATCAATGGTTGGACCTAACAAAATGCGTAACTCAATCAGCATTTTATTTTTCTAATTGTTGTATCCAATGTTTTATTTTTTTGTTAAACGTTTTCTTATAAAAATGGTTTTCAGAAAATTGATAAAAACACATCATTGAAATTTGATTTGTAATCCCAAAAAAAGCAAGGTTAACATACTTAAAAGTATTTCGCAAAACAACTATAGAAACTATAGCAATAAGTACCACACAAAATGCATGAAATTTTTGTATTAAATGTTGACACTCTGTACCATAAACAACAACAACAACAACAAATCATGTTTCATATTTTTTTTATTACTTCAATTTTAAAACATAAAAATCATAAAATTAAAACATGACTTACAAAAAAGTTTGTTTTGGCGTATTTTTCATCATATTTAGAATAAATACAATCAGGAAACTTAGAGAATTCCACAATTTCAGAAAATTCGCTGAGTGAAATTAAAATTACTTTGGCTCATATTGGTTATCGATATTAACAATTTTTCTATTTTATTAGCAATAATTCAAAAACTAGAACATTTTTATTATCACTCTAAACATGTTCAGATGTGTAGAAATCTCAAGGATTTCTGATAATGTGCATGATTGGATCTCCCTGTATAATTTAAGTACAGATTCATATAGATCATGCTTCTTTAGTATAACTGTCAAAATAAATTGAGTGAAAATTGGCTTTCATTGATGATACATTGAATATTATGCTTATTATAAATACACTTCACTTCGACCTTCAAATCAAACTATATTATTGGCAATTTCTCATTATGTCTGTAATATGTTGGAATATTCGATAAAAGTTATATCCCTAAATATAGAAAATTCCAACGATTTATTAAACAAACAACTCCTCAAGAAACATCTGTTATAAATCTTTAAACAAAAAGACACATACAAAAACTTTTACAATAAAATGAATACTTTAATCGATTTATCTTAATTACAAATGGAGATGATTTAATCTCATAATATCCTTCTTAATAAGAAAATCCCATCTTCATCGTCATCTGTTTGAACATTCAATAAATTTCTTTAGAGATTCAAGCATATGAAAAATGAAACGTAAAAGAAAAGAAACTTTTATCTCTATCACATACATAATGTGATTTACGAGTATATAAGATATTATCGGATTTAAAACACTCAGCCATAGAAAAAAATCCATGAATGATGAAAAGTTTTCATTTACTCGAAGATCAAAGTTATCGTTTTTGTTTGCCAATTTTTCCATTTTATTTTTGCTTTAGGGTACTGTAAATTACAAAAAAAAAATAAAAACAATGACAAAATCATAATCCCAGAAGTATATATATGTATGTTTGCATACGTACAAGTATGTAACCGTAGAATAGACAATAATCAACCAAATCTACAAAAAAGTAAATAAAACGAAATCTTTCAGTTACTTTTTATGGTTATGACACTGGGGGATCGAATAAGAGCAACTCAAAACCACCAACTTTAAGCGACGTATGTAACTGTCGCATTAAAATAATTTTAACATACATATATTTATAGCAATATATGCATCTGTTCAGCATAATATGGAAATTATTTAATAACAAACTATCACAAACTATTCATATCTGATTATTTCGTATTGAACTCGGCACCAGTCGAAATACTAATTTATTTATCATGATGATGATGATGCTGATGGTTGATGATGATATAAACAGAATTTTTGTGGTATTCCCATCGCTCATAAAAATAAATGAAATTTATTTAACTTATCCTTATTATTCAAATATAGAGAATACCGAATAGAGGATGAAATTTTTATTTTGTTTGGTGTTCGCTTCTTATTTTATCTACATACATATCATTTAATCCAAAGTGGGCTGGGTTACGAATCATCGTGCGGGATTATTATTTTTATCTATACATAGAATATTTTCCTTTGGTATTGAAAATTCTAATTTTGTATTCCGATCGATTCTAGGATACATAATTTTTAAGAGTTTTATTTTTTTTTTTTTTTTTTTTTTGTCAAGGAATCGGAAATTCAACTTTTAATAGTACATTTAAGAAAAAATGGCTTAATTGAAATACAGTGAAATATTGTTATAACGAAGCCAAAGGGACCGGAGAAGATTCGCTATATTGGAATTTCGTTTTGATGAATTTATGAAAATATCAATTATTTTACTTCCGTATAAATAAATTTACTAGCCGTATTGCATTTTCAAAAATCAAATTTCCTTTTTAGCTAATGAAAGTACGTGGAGAAACTTTTTTATACTGAATACTACGAGGGTATTTGTTATAAAGAGATTTCGCTGTAATAATTTTTTAAGATATAATGCCGTAAGTGCTTCAATACACAACGCCATTCGTTTCAGTAAAATTAAAAATAAGTTTACTATGGTTCTGAAATCACTTAAGGTAGTCAACCAATCTGTTGAGTTTTCGACTGTTACAAAATTGCCCTAAACTAAAGATAATGTTTAGTTTAGGTTTTGGTGGCCGTAAGGGGTAATCGTGGTGAAACCTGCGTTGGGTTTTTCTGCAAAACAAATTTACGGCTTAACACTTTGGGAAATGGCTGCAGATTTACACAACTAAAATACACGAAACCTCCATCTTAGGATAAACTTGAAGGGCAATAACATGTAATCGTATATATGTGTCTGTATGTGCTTTAATATGAGTTAAGCCAAATGAAATTTGATATATACTAAAATTTATAGGCGAACTGAATTCTTGTTATAATTTTTTTTTTTTCATGTTTTGTGAATTCAAACCAGAACCAATTCAAAATCAGGAAATAATAGAAATATATTAATAATAGTCGAGTTCCTATACCGTTCAGACTCTAAGGCTTATAAATGAATTTTGATGAAAGACAATTTTTAACAGAGTCTATCACGTGAAAAAGCTTGATTAGTTTTTATTAGCAAATTACTGTCTTTTAAAATAACAAAAAATTAAAGATTACAGCGTCTTTTGTGATCCGTTATCTTGAATCTTAAAACTTTCACGATAAATTCCCAATCACTGTGTTAGTTTAACATAGATGCATGTTAGTTAGAGCTGCATAGAATAAACTATTTTGCTTTTGCGTACCTCCTTTTCCCTATTTGTTTTTCGTTTACACCTGCCGAGTTATCTAAACTTCAGAAAACAGTTCTATACCAAGTCGAATCGATAAACAACAATAACAAAATTAATGAAAACAAGACATCATTTTCAATTTATATTTCTGATTTGACTGTTAAAGCACCCATGTCAAGTATTTCTCATTTCCGTATCCTTCCCTCTTGACTCCCATTCATTTCAAAAATTGTGTCAATGTAAATTTCCCCCACTGGGCTCGAACCCGAATCCAATATTTATTATTTTTTGTCAGGATCGAGACTCTGGTTTAATGATTTTGATACGAGATGTTATTGAAAAGCAATACTTAGAATATATTCTTGGCCCAAGGAAGCCACAGAGTTGTATTAAATTTATGTCTATTTTAAACTATATGTTGTATAACACAGCAAGTAAAGGGCATATCCTTGAATTATTCAAAATTACCGGAATAGTGAATTATCTGAAGAAGATTGAGCTTTTCAAAAACGTTAAATACCACAGTTACTTTAAGAAAGCATTTTAAACATGAACTCTTTCCAAAAATTATTGATGTAGAATTTAATCCGCCGATTTCTCGCTAAAATTGTTCCAGCGAATTAAATTTTATTGTTTTGTATTTTTCTAGAGAAAATGATCTTCAAAATGAATCCGTATTCTATACCATTTATTTAACTGAATTATTCGTAAAGTTCAGTGTTTTTAATACTAGAATTTCAAAATTATATTTATCTATTTTTTCATTAGACAAGTAAACTTTTTGTAGGTAGATTCGACATTTAATTATACTCGAAAACGATAAATAGTCTAAATTCGATTAGCAAAGCCATTATAAATTATTCAAATAAAATCAATAACCGAAAATTAAAATTTTAGAGGTAAGTAAATCTGGGAAATTTATTTATTTAGTTGGTTTATAACTAGAAAAATTTAAAGCGACGGATTGCCAAATAAAAGGCCTGTTTTGGCTTGTTATTTTTATGTACCCGTGGCTTTAAGTTATAATGGCATAAGTTGAATTATGCCGTTTTACGTTTTCAAATTCGAAATCTCCATAATCGGTTTCATATTACGTCAATTTTTTGTAATATTCCGGTAACTGCAAATAACCGTAATGGGTTTTTGCATTTACCGTATATTACAAAAAATTGTACGGTGTGATATCGATTACGGAGCTAGTGTGGAAGATGTAAAATAAAATTTGTTCTGAAATCAAAAAATTTAGTAGTGAAATTAATTAAATTTGGTTATTGGTTGGTGCGCGATTAACAAAAACAAGCAAAGGTAATCATAAGCTCTTCATAATTATTTTTCTTAGGCTCGTACAACAACAAACAAAAAATTTGTCATTTCTGACCCCCTTTGAACCTCACGAAATAACCGGAAATTCTATGAAGAATGGGAGTGACAGGCGACGAAGATCCATCTGTTTTCAAATAATTTTAGGCTAATTTTAATTCTCTTCTGGCAAGTTTGTATGTTATTGTTTCAGATATAATATTTTTATCAGAGATATGGATCAGTCAAAATGAATCATAATTCAAATGTATAAAGTTACGGCGTTGCGACGTTTATCAAAAAAAATATTTGATTACTGCGGACTGCATGAAGCTGGAGTTTTCGATATTGAGTGTTTTACTGACTACTTTATGTATTTATCGATACCAAAATTATTTAATTGATAATTATTTAAATAAAATTGTGCCTGTTATAGATCAGCATCGCATGACAAAAAAATTTTCTGTTAATTGGCGACATTAATATAAATTTGTTAAAATCAAGTACAATAATCGATACCTAACAAATACAAGCTCTTCATGTATTGATCATGCGTTTTATTGGTTCCGTTCATCAAATGTATCTATTAAGCGTTAGACAAAAAATGAACCAGGGTCGATTCCATACTTGTATTAAGATGCCTTGAATATTAAGTTGCAGCAAACCGATTTGGGAAAAAGCTGTCTCAACAACTTCTGTTAACGATTCCTTGGATAGTTTCTTGGAAATATTTCATAGTAGCATTGAGCTCATTGAGTAACGAGCATTATAAATTTCAAAAGCAAAGCAACATAACTAAAAACAAATTGATTCCGTGGATGTCTGTCGATCCGTATAGACTGGTTAATCTCAAAAATAGTTTATCAAGGAAGCTGACTAAACATCCAACGAAATCTCAATTAATTGCCCGTTTTAAATATATTAATGAACGTTGTAAAATACAAATTAAACATGAAACAGCAAAAAACAATGGCAAATTAGTTGGTGATGATTCTGAAGACAAAATTTATACCTACTCCATATAAGATGAGCATGGCCACTTAACTACAAACACTGTAGATATCTGCAATTTGTTCAAATCGTTATTTTATCACATCATGTAGTGAGTTGGATTACTTAAGTTCACCTATTTACGTTAGAGATACGGGTACCGCGGAGGAATTTCTTATTGCAATCTTGTCTTTAAATAATAAAAATTCTAGAGGTTTCCATGGAATTAATTCATCAATTCTTCAACGGACTGCTCCAATTATAGCCCATTTACTTTCTTTCATTTTTAGTCAAAGCGTGATGACTGGAGTTTTCCCAAATACTTTAAAATATGCTAAAGTGATTCCTTTGTTCCGTTATTTGATAATCGGTTACTCATTATTGCCCTATTTCAAAGTTATCAGTGCTTTCTAAATTATTTGAGAAACTTATTAAAACCCGAATGTTCTAGTATTTGAATTATCTCAATTTCCTCAGTGATTGCCAATATGGTTTGAGAAGTTTAAGCGTTTGATTCTGTAAACCACGTTTTGTTATTAAATAAATTATGGCGGCATATTGGGTTTAGAGGGTTCATGTATGACTGGTTAAAATCGCATCTCTTTAACAGACTGCAACAAGTAGAAATAAACAGAAATTTCAGTGATTTCGATGAAACTTTTTCCGGTCTACCACAGGGCTCCGTTCTTGGGCCACTACTATTTCTAGTTTATATAAAACCTTTTTTTGATTTAAAGCTGTACGGTAAAATTGTGGCTTTTGCAGACGACCTTGCTCTTACTTACTGCGTTGACAGCATAGACGAACTTGAACGTCAAATAAACGCTGGTCTGCTGCTTTCGCGAATTTGCTTTATAAATCATCACATGCGCTTAAATTATAAATCTAGAGGTATGGTATTTAATGTCGGCTTCAAAAACTTAATGGATTTAAATGTATTTTATCATGATGATAAATGTACCTCATTGATGGACTCAAGTAATTGCTTAAAACTGCAGTATAACCATGAATTTAAATATCTGGGATTAACCATTGATAATAAGCTAAATTTTAAATCTCATGTCGGTAACGTACAGAATTATTTAAATCATGCCTTAAAGAAGTTGTATTTCATTCGACCGATTTGTCCGTTCGATGTTACATTAATCGTATACTATGGTATTTTCAATTCTAAGCTTATGTACGGCACAGCATTATATGGTGGAATATATTTCTCAAATATTAAATTTTATTAACTCTTATGTCTATGGTGGGTTACGCGGATAATCTTTTCGACTTTAATCGATACAATTTCTATTTTATAAATGGAATTTAGGCTCTAGGACCTAGGAATGCCAAAATCATTTAATTGTAAACATATTTTGATTTTAAAAATAATCGTCCCAATTTCGGTACTTCGGATGTTTAACGTTTTGTAAATTACACCTTTAAGTTAATTACGGGTTACCTGGGTAACATTATGCAAGATAGAAGAAAATGGAATTTATTTCTTATACAAATAAAAAACTGGTTTCTAAAATGCAATATCATTTCAATTTATATATGTATTTTAAAAATCAAAATAACAAAAATTTTAAATAAAAAAAAACAAAAAATATATTTATTCGGAACAAGCCACACATTTTGTTGTAACAACAGAGTGTTCATCACAAATGGGAATGTTGTACATCATACAGCTTTAACGAGTTTTCCGTTTTCTCTTGGGTGTTGAGTTATTGCAGATAACACAATCTCATACAACTGCAATTTGGCCCGAAGCATCCTTTAGAGGGCTTGGCGTTTCCAACCGCTGATTAGGGAGATTTTGTTGAAAATCCTTTGACACAATTTGGAGTGCTTGATCTACTGTAAATGGAGGGCATCGCCAACTGTTTTCCAAGGTCTTGTAGAAAAATCATTCGTACGTGTTTTATGGCCTGAGATTGAGTATTATTTTCCCGGTAAATTATATAGGCAGCTAATGTTGCAATGTCAACTATATTGGAAAAAATGCCATGGGCTATATTTTTCCTTATTACCGTGTAATGCGACACCAACTTGTTCATGTTGTTGAGCCCTCCCTTAGTACTATTTTAATAATGTATAATATTTGGTTTATTGAGTGAGCTCGACGTTGAATCACAATCGCGCATCGTTGACAAAAGTATATCGGCTTTGTTTTTTTAGGCACATACGAACATAAGTTAATATTATACGAACTAAATCCAAATACCGATGACAGTTGCGTTTTTTTATTCGCTCCGTATAGCTGCTATCGAGAGCCGCCATGTAAAATTTGGCTCCCGATAGCGCTACGTATAAATAGGTAGAGCCAAATATTTTTTATATCAAATTTTCGCTAAGCAGTTGAATTAAAAATGATAGTCTGATGTTAAATAAATTTAGATTACCTATGAATAGCGCATCACATTTAAATTTAGGTATAGAAAAATGATAGCTCTCGATAGCAGCTATCGGGAGCGAATAAAAAACACAGCTGACATCTCCGGCCGCGAATTAAATAGAAAGATAGAAGAATTTCTTTAGGTAAAAAAGGCTTGTGCTTTATTACCGTACCAACAATTGAAACCCTGTTAAAGTTAGCCGAAAGTTTCCAGCCGAAAATGAAAAGTCGATAATGCAGATTATGTTATTGACATTCCAGCCGAAAATAAATCAGCAGCCGAAAGAAAGAAATGAATGAATAAAATCAGCCTCTAGAGTGTTATGTCTGGAGATGGATTGGATTGATTTGACTTGTCAATAGCTATTTCAGGAAAAAAATTGAGTTCAAGTTTCCCGTGGGAAATCTCGGAAAATTCGATTTTCCAAAAATTATTAGAAAATTTGTATAAAATCAGCCTCTAGAGTGTTATGTCTGGAGATAAATTCAATTGATGTGATTACTCAATATCTATTGCAGGAAAAAAATTAAATTCAAGTTTCCCGTGAGAAATCTCGGAAAATTCGATTTTCCAAATATTATTAGAAAAAATGTATAAAATCAGCCTCTAGAGTGTTATGTCTGGAGATGGATTTAATTGATGTGATTACTCAATAGCTATTGCAGGAAAAAAATTCAGTTCAAGTTTCCCGTGGGAAATCTCGGAAAATTCGATTTTTCAAAAATTATTAGAAAATTTGTATAAAATCAGCCTCTACAGTGTTATGTCTGGAGATGGATTCAATTGACGTTATTACTTAATGGCTATTGCAGGAAAAAAAAATCAGCTCAAGTTTCCCGTGGGAAATCTCGGAAAATTCAATTTTCCAAAAATTATTAGAAAATTTGTATAAAATCAGCCTCTAGAGTGTTATGTCTGGAGATGGATTCAATTGATGTGATTACTCAATATCTATTGCAGGAAAAAAATTGAGTTCAAGTTTCCCGTGGAAAATTTCGGAAAATTCGATTTTCCAAAAATTATTAGAAAAATTGTATAAAATCAGCTTCTAGAGTGTTATGTCTGGAGATGGATTCAATTGATGTGATTACTCAATAGCTATCGCAGGAAAAAAATTCAGTTCCAGTTTCCCGTGGGAAATCTCGGAAAATTCGATTTTCCAAAAAATATTAGAAAATTTGTATAAAATCAGCCTCTAGAGTGTTATGTCTGGAGATGGATTCAATTGACGTGATTATTCAATAGCTATCGCAGGAAAAAAATTCAGTTCAAGTTTTCCGTGGAAAATCTCGGAAAATTCGATTTTCCAAAAATTATTAGAAAATTTGTATAAAATCAGCCTCTAAAGTGTTATGTCTTGAGATGAATTGCATTGATGTGATTTATAAATTGCTATCTCAGGCAAGAAAATCAGTACAAGTTTCCTGTGGGAAATCTCGGAAAATTTAAAAAAGTTTTCAGCTGAAAGTAAGAATTGGTTGAATAAAATCAGCCTCTAGAGTGTTATGTCTGGAGATAAATCGGATTGATGTGACTTGTCAATAGCTATCGCAGGAAAAAAATTGAGTTCAAGTTTCCCGTGGGAAATCTCGGAAAATTCGATTTTCCAAAAATTATTAGAAAATTTTCCGAAATCGGAAAAACGAATTTTTCGAGATTTCATACGGGAAACTTGGACTGAATTTGTTCCTGCTATAGCAGACACAAGTCACATCAATGCAATCCATCTCCAGACATAACACTCTGGAGGCAAGATTCTGGCTCTGCATTTTCCGAGATTTCCCACTGGAAACATGAACTGACTTTTTTTCCTGCGATAGCTATTGACAAGTCATATCAATGCAATCCATCTCCAGACATAACACTCTAGAGGCTTTTTTTATTCATCCATTTCTTACTTACGGCTGGAAATTTTTTTGAATTTTCCTAGATTTCCCACAGGAAACTTGAACTGAATTTTTTTCTAGCGATAGCTATTGAGTAATCACATTAATTGAATCCATCTCCAGACATAACACTCTAGAGGCTGATTTTATACAAATTTTCTAATAATTTTTGGAAAATCGAATTTTTCGAGATTTCCCACGGGATACTTAAACTGAATTTTTTTCCTGCAATAGCTATTGAGTAATCACATCAATGCAAGTCATCTCCAGACATAACACTCTAGAGGCTGATTTTATACAAATTTTCTAATAATTTTTGGAAAATCGAATTTTCCGAGATTTCCCACGGGAAACTTGAACTGAATTTTTTTCCTGCGATAGCTATTGATAAATCACATCAATGCAATTCATCTCCAGACATTACACTCTAGAGGCTGATTTTATACAAATTTTCTAATAATTTTTGGAAAATCGAATTTTCCGAGATTTCCCACGGGAAACTTGAACTGAATTTTTTCCTGCGATAGCTGTTTAGTTCTTACATCAATTGAAACCATCTCCAGACATAACACTCTAGAAGCTGATTTTATACAAATTTTCTAATAATTTTTGGAAAATCGAATTTTCCGAGATTTCCCACAAGAAACTTGAACTGAATTTTTTTCCTGCGATAGCTATTGACAAGTCACATCAATCCAATTTATCTCAAGACATAACACTCTAGAGGCTGATTTTATTCATCCATTTCCTACTTTCGGCTGGAAACTTTTTTGAATTTTCCGAGATTTCCCACGGGAAACTTGTACTGATTTTTTTTTCTGCGATAGCTCTAGATAAATTACATCAATGCAAGTTATCTCCAGACACAACACTTCAAAGGCTGATTTTATACAAATTTTCTAATCATTTTTGAAAAATCGAACTTTCCGAGATTTCCAACGGGAAACTTGAACTGAATTTTTTTCCTGCAATAGCTATTGAGTAATCACATCAATGCAATCTATCTCCAGACATAACACTCTAGAGGCTGATTTTATACAAATTTTCTAATAATTTTTGGAAAATCGAATTTTCCGAGGTTTCCCACGGGAAACTTGAACAGAATTTATTAATTCGACAGCTATTGACAAATCACATAAAAACGATTCAGCATTAAATATATACTCTAGAGGCTGATTTTATTCCAATTTTTTATATTCTTCCGATTTTCCGATATTTTCTACGAAGCAAAGTTTTACACGTAAATTTATTTACAAAAATTTATATTTATAGATTTCTATTTATCCTATTTATTTTCGGCTGATAACTAATAAATTTTTATTTTCGGCTTGAATGTTATATCATAATCTGCATTATCGACTTGTAACTTTCGGCTGGAATTAGACAATCTACATTACCATTTTTTTTACTTTCGGCTGGACTAATGCAATCTGCATTATCGACTTTTCACTTTCGGCTGGCAACTTTCGGCTAACTTTAACAGTAAACAATTGAAAGGTCCCATGATATCAACAGCCGAGCTAAGGGCAATGTAGTAAAAAAATTATCAGTCACTACATTCCTTCCAGACCATTTGAATTGGTAACACAAGTCTTTCACGACTCTTCCTCCCTGGTTTACTTCTCTACCCGAAGAAGATTTGCTGGTATAAATTTGCCCTGTAAGAGGATAAGAACTCCGCAAATCACAAACCCATCAACTTTTATCCCGTATTTTGCAGATTTTGCAGGCATTTATTGGGTAAAGCCCGTTCTTCTTCTGAAGGTGAATAACTGCTCATCCACAGTCACTGAATCACTGGCTTTATAATTTGAACGTAAGTTTGCATTTAGCATAATGAATTTATCTGAAATTGCAGCTGCTTTGTCCCTTTTCAAACGTTCTTGTCTGATATTTACATTATCAAACCGTAAAAATCAATTTAATTGCCAAAACCGGTTCAGTGACATGCTAGCTCGAAATAATGGGTAGGCATCAGTTTTACACATTTCCGATTTTTTCGATTATATTCCGTTAATGCGAAATCAGCTCTCCGGTTGGTTTCTCTTATTATAATAAAACACATTTTTTTTTTTTAAATATTCGTTTGAACGTATCACGAACTGATAAAATTTTCGTTCCCGCTACGGGCCCAGATTTCAAACGCAAAATATTGTGTTTTAGTACTTTTTTAGTACCACTGAAATTAGTATGCCATTCAGTTTTATCATTCCCAACTAAAATTGAATTTGAATTGATTTTCTCTATTGAAGTGATCCTGCACTAATATCATCCTCGTTATTTTATTCGAGGTCTTCATTATCATCTTCGATCAGAATCGATGGCGTCGTCGGTTGGTAGCCATTCATCATCTGAGCCCTTATCTTCGAAATCCATCGCATTTTCTTCGTTTTCACTATCGCATGTAGCGAGCACCTGCAGTATATATTCTTGTTGCTGCTCGTATGTCATCATTCTATACTCAGCACTACTCACTTCACGAAAATTTTCCATTATAATAAATCACTAAATAAAATTACTTTTGAAATTGAATTACAACACATAACGTATTTGATTGTACACCACAAATTAAAAACTAAAATTTTTCAGATCTTTTCTACTATTTTATAATTCTATAACGGTAATAATTGCAGAAAATGAAGCAATACAATACTAATTATGTATTTCGTATAGAAAAAAGAAAACTTAACGATAACAATCAATGAATCCGAGAGAAATGAGATCAGAGGGAGATGAATGTATTATCCATTTGGAAAACCAATTTTTGTCGAATTGGAATTTCGCGAATGCAACAAAAGATAGCCATATTTTCTTAACACAAACACAAAATCTAGAACCAAAAAGAATTTCAAAGTCGAATTAGAGAATATAGTTACATTTTTAAGTGATATTCGTATAAATCTGATAGGGTTACCCGGGTGACCCTTAATTTATTAACGTAAGAAAAACGATGCATAGACACAAGGGTTAATAGCGCAAAAATTTGCAATGCGAATTATTTTTAATAAAAAGCGTTCTGTCCACAGTCTACCATTATTTCAAATGAGTCAGGTCCTACCGCTGAGATCTCGACTGAGATACTTATAAAGTCTTAAAGCTATTGTTTTTGCGTAATGGGCAAAATGAAGTTAAAATACATTTGTGTAATTTGCGATCTAAAGTATTAGAATTTATGCTATTCCATTCACTCGCAAATAATATTAAAGGCAGTTTTATTTGTCAAGAGCACCGTCCTTTTTTAAACTTATTCCAACAATAAACCAAAACAAACAATCATTAAAACGATTTTGTATTTTGTTAAAGGAATGGCTTTTACTGCGGATTTATCTTCATTCTGAATGTTTTTGATTAATTTTAATATATTGATGGTTATTCATTATAGACCAGTGTTTGTCTCTGAATTGCCTATCTCTATTCATGATAACATCGTTAGTCAAATAATTCGTAGGATTGTTATAATAAAATGTTTGTATCTGTCGTGCAATCTTCAGATTTGTTACCGAATTATATTTTAGTTTATATTGGAATTATGTATTTATGTTTTAATATTGTATATTGAATTAGTGTCAATAATTATGTTGAATAAAGTGTAACGAAAAAAAAGACATTTGTCAACGTAGTAGCTACCACAAACCACCACCTGCAAATTGAGTTGCTATGTTCCAGATTACAGATAGTAAATTCTTCACTCCTTAACTATTTATTAATTTTAGATCAAAGTACACTCCTCTTGAGCTTGTAACAGGGCGAATTAGTTCTAAGTAAGGTGCGACAGAAACAAACCTGGAACGTTCTTAATTTAACCAAGTTGTATGTTATTTTGTATAGATGAACTAACTAAAATAAAATAAAAATAAAAACTATTTATATCACAGTCATATTCTATTGTGGTTAATGTGTCGGATCACGAACTCTATCAACCTTATCTTTATGCTCTATATAACGTATCCCAGTCCAAACTATTCCTAAAAATATTCACACATGGTGGTATTCCATTAAATTAACAAAGTAAACAAATCACATCATTAGGGAGAAAGATATGTAACCTAAATTTAGATGGTGTCATTATGGATAGGCGAAGCGAAATAATTAAATTAAAAAAACATGTCAAATTTGGTAAATTGTGACATAATTATTATCATATTTGATAAAAAAATAATAACATCGGTAAATTACAATGATAAAAAAATTTAAATAAATAAATTTGATTCAGTAATATATCAGTATTAGTGTGTATTGTATAAATTTGTATAATAAGCTTGAATTTAAAATTTACTTATGAATTAATTGTTTAATATTTAATTTCCAAAATTTTAGATTTGCGAACCATATTTTAATTACACCTGAATTACATCTATATCAATGGGAATTAATCAAAATAATTCTAACATTAGTAGTGGTCTAAAAGCGTAATAATAAATTTCTCTGGATTTTATAATTTGATGGTGATGATATGTAGAAATGGTAGTTAAGTCAAATGTTGGGCGATTTATCCAAAAAATGGTTCCTCTTGTCAGTTGTTGTGTGTTTTGTGTTAATTGCTCTTTTATTTGTGGCGTGGCCCTATATAAAAAAAAAAAAAAAAAAAGAAAACCAAGTTTTCATATATTAGAGAAAAACATCAAACCAACATGCAACAACCACAAATAGAATTAAATAAATAAATGAATAGAATACTCAAATGAAATAGCTACACCATAGTATCACGGAAGGATGGCTGTATCGGTCCAAGTTTACTATATACACCAGAGGTTTATTTTATCAATTTTCAAATGCTTAATTTGTGTTCCATTACTAAAATTTGTTCCCCAATAGCTTTATACATAAATTAACAATTTTATGTAATTTAATTTTTCAGTGCTCAACAATTATTTGATTAGTAAGTTGGAAGGAGAGAATTGTTTTCTTTAAATACAAAATGCAAAATCTTTAACCGGCCTTCAGAGGAGAAAAATTATAACTTGGCTAGCATATTTTGTGGAACAGAATTGCGGATTTAATCCAACGACAGACGTTTTACTTGTAATTGCAAATATTGCAACAAATTTTATCGAAACTTTAAATATTGTTAGTAGAATTATCCTGACTTTTGAACTCGTAAAATTATTAATAGCTAAGTTGTCTCATTTACAGGATTTACTAGTCAATCAGAAATAAAACGGATACTTAAAGGTACTTCTACATCAGCGTCTATTTTAAGAAAACCCATCGAAAATCCAAACTGTTAGACACTGTTAGATATCGAAGAGCAAAATCGAATCAAGATATTTTTAACGTATATGACAGATATCCAATTTCCATTAAACACCCAGAACTTGTAAGTAAACAGTCTATATTAATATGCTATTATTTTTGCTATTTGTATTTTTCGTATTTTTAAGGTACTCTTCGATTATGAAATTAGTTATACTGGAGCCAACCACCTTGTGGACGAGTGATCCGAAATCCAAAAAGTCGTACTTGCTGTGGTCAAAAATTCAGGAAAAACAATTTTTTATACCGAAGCTGAAAAAAATTTTATTTAGATTATAATTCTTTAATCTTAAGATTTTTAAATCTAGTAAGATTATTATTATTTTTTAAATCTAGTATTATTACCAACATCCGCTAACGGCAAAAAAAAAATTGGCCGTGTCGGTTGGTTCTTCCATTCAACATACAATATGATACAAATTTAAGATTACTTTGGAGTTACCCAGAGAAAAACGAAAAGAAAAATCGGATTTAGTTTTTTTGATAAAATTCCAAAATTATTGCTTTGTTTTCGCTGAAATCTTCTGGTTCGTAACCGAGTGTACTATACAATACCATTTTCAATTTAAAAAATTTAAAAACATTTTTAATTGGCTGAGAAAATGATAATTAAATTTTTTCGATTCTTAACAATTGTTTTCGGACGAAAAACATTAAATTTTCATTTTTTCAGCTAATTAAAATTTTTTTCAATTTTTAAATTGAAAATAGTCTTGTATGGTGCAATTGGTCGAAAACCAAAAGATTTTAACAAAAACAAAGCAATACTTTTAGAATTTTATCGAAAAAACTAAATCCAATTTTTTTTTTCGTTTTTCAGTTGGTAAAGCGCTTAACTTTAAAAACACAGTACGTTAATTTAAAATCTAAAAAAAACTGATTATAAAAATTAATCAAAAAAAAAAAAAAATCTTCAGTTTTATCAATTATTTTAAAACACTTAAAGTTGGAACATTTTTTATATGACTCAAAATTTTTAAAGCAAAAATAGTGCCTACTATGGCCTTAAAATCATTCTTTAAATTGCTCAACGAGCACTATTTGATTAAATCCAATAAATCCAAATGAACAAGAAATTTCTGTTCCCAATGGACCGAATGATCAATCAGAAGAAGTTACTATTCCGAATGAAACAGATAGTCCTTTAGTTAATTGCATTTCAATTGCTTCTTTAGCCAGACAGGTTTAAGGGTAGACAAATATTTCAGGAATAACCAATTTTATCTCGCAAATCAATGCTATGGGCTTATCAGAAGCAAGTATTACTGTTTTACGCTTTAGCTGAAAATTACAATTTAGGAAATTTATTCCAAATCAGTAAAGATAACGTCTTTAAAAATTGTCAAAATCAAATAGATTAGTGCTGCTCCAAATATAATCGAGAAAAGGAAATTGGAAATAGTCGGCTTTTAGTTAAGCCAAAATCAGTACCCATTTTTTCACATTTTTGTACTTAGGACCACCAGTGTTCAAAAAGAAACTTGTATAGTTTCTGTTGTGGAAGTGTTTTCCAAAATAGTACATTTTTTCAATCCAATGAAAATGCTTGAATAGCAGTTATATTACGATAGCTTTGAAGTCACCAACCAACCCGGTGACAGTAATTAGCTTTGTAAATTTTAATCACATTTCGAAAACATTTATTTAGTTGATCTGTTTAATGTAAATAATGAAAAGCAATGTAAAACTTACAATACCATTATTAAAACCAGGTTTAGCTGATTTAAAGTATCTTTAAACTAGAGGTATCGAAGTTGATGGTAGAGTATTAACGGATTCGTTTATTGGAATATTTCACGACAATTTATTGGCTAATTTGTTATTAGAATTTGCTGGAAGTTTTAAAGCATCATATTTTTGTCGTATTTGTGAAATTAATAAAAACGAAGTTTCAACTCTTTTTTGTGAAGACAAGGCCAAAATACGTAATATAGAAAATATTAAAACATTTACTAAAATATATTGTTACGTTTTTGCCTTGTCACTCAAAATTCGTATCACTGGATTGTGAATAATACAAAATCTATTTAATTTATACCAACGAATTTATTTATTTCACAAAATTTATTACAACACAGTTTATCAATAAAAATTCACAAAAATCACTTTATATAAATTATTCTCAAATTTTACTGATCACTTTGACTTTTTATTTTACACTAAAACACTTTTTAAATCACTTTTTAATTCCTTTTAATCTTTACACTATCGCTTACCAAATATTACTACTCCAATTCGACTTCGTTCTCCTTTTTATATACACAAACCAAACTTCTAAAAAGCTCATGACTTTTTAAATTAGAATAGCGTAGAAATATTTCGTAACAATTTTTATCATGGAAAATTCCATTTTAGTACAGTTAAACATTGAGCTATTCATTTAACTTCTTCTATTACACACTAGGTGTCACCGTCACACTACCCCCACCTTAGCCTGTTCGTCTCGAACAGCACCCAAATCACCTCCTCTGTATAGGGCCAGCCTCTACAAATGCACCACCTTTGGTTTACCTCGATGTCCCTTACGTATCCGATAAACCACGTCGTTCATCCTTGTGATGACAGTGTAAGGTCCTTCCCATGTTGGTTGCAGCTTCGGTGATAATCCCTTTTTCTGTTGCGGGTTGTGAAGCCGAACTAATTGCCCTTCCTGGAAGCCCTGGTTATTTGCTCGTATGTCATATCGGGCCTTCATCCGGTCACTTGACATCCGTATTTTCTCCCGTACAAATTGATGAATCTCATCATTAAGTTCCTCTTTCATTCGGTCTACGTAATCCTGTCCACATAAAGCCGATGATGGTACAGCCCCAAACTTAAGATCTCCAGGTAACCGTAGATTATTTCCAAATAACGTTTTAGCTGGTGTCATTCCGGTTGTGTCATGTATTGCTGATCGATATACCATCAGAAACATCGGTATATGTCGATCCCAGTTGCGTTGGTTTTTCTCAACGACCTTTGCTAGATATTCCTTCAATCTACCATTGAATCTTTCAACCATACCATCAGACTGTGGATGCAAAGGCGTTGTTCTCGTTTTATTTATACCGAGAATCTGGCATATTTCTTGAAACACCACCGATTCAAATTTCCGTCCTTGATCGGTATGAATCTCCATCGGTACTCCAAATCTGCTAATCCAGTTGTTTACTACGGCATCAGCTATTGTTGTCGTCTCCTGATTGGGAATGGGGTACACCTCCGGTCATTTGCTGAAATAATCCATGATTACTAGCACATATTCGTTGCCGCTCTCAGTGGTGGGAAATAGCCCCGCTACATCCATTGCAAATCTTTCATGGATTCTTTTCATTAGTTCCACGACTTTTGCGTGCGGGTCCCTTCACCGCTGCACATTGGTCACATTTTTGGCACCATTCTATCACTGATTGCCTACGTCCTGACCAGTAGAATCGTTGACGTATCTTTGCTAGTGTTTTATTAATTCCTAGGTGCCCCCACTTGCTCCTCCATGATACTCGTTCAGGATTTTCGCAGTCCGGCACTTTGGTATCAACAGCAACAATTCCTTCACTTTGCCATCCGTGCTTTCCCACAATCGTTTTAAACAGCCATTCTCAAGACGGAGGCTATCCCATTGAGCCCAATAAGCCTTGACGATGGGAGTTTTGTCCGCGATCTCGCTCCAAGTTGGCCGGTGTTCCTTTTCCATTATAACCGATAAATCCGTTTCATCCAATTGCTCTGTCCTGACCATTTCGTCGGTCCACTGTTCATCAGGCATCACTTGCGTAAGCCGAACGTCGATGATGTCTTCCTTTGATTCAACATGGCCACAATGTTTACATTTTACTGGACACGGCCATCTTGATAATGCGTCTGCATTTCTGTGTGCACTTCCCTTCCGATGTTCGATTTGAAAATCGTAGTTTTGAAGACGTTCGATCCAGCGTGCTACTTGTCCCTCTGGATTCTTGAATTATAACAACCACCGTAATGCGCCGTGATCTGTCCGTAAATGGAATTTTTGGCCATAAAGATACTTATGGAAATGCTTGACACACTCCACTATAGCCAACAATTCTTTCCGTGTCACGCAGTAATTACGCTCCGGTTTCGATAATGTTTTGGAGTAGTACGCAATAACTCTTTCTTGGCCATTAATTTCCTGTGATAACACACCTCCTTTACCGTCATTACTTGCATCGGTGCCCCAAATAAATTTCACGTTGGGTATAGGGTACGCCAGGATTGGCGCAACACATAACCGACTCCTTAGTTCCACGAATGCTTCCTCCTGGTCATCGTTCCATTCGAATGGCTTGTTCTTCCTGGTCAACTCGTGTAAACTCTTGGCAATTTTGGCGAATCCTGGCACGAAGCGTCTATAGTAGGTGCACAATCCGAGAAAGCTTTGTAATTCGTGTAAGCTTTTAGGTCTTGGCCAGTTCTTTACCGCTGCGATCTTTTCTTCGTCGGTGTGAATTTGATTAGTTGTTACAAGATGACCCAAATATTTGACTTTAGCTCTGAACAGTTTACACTTCTTTGGGTTTAGCTTTAATCCGGCGGCCTGTATCCGATCTAAAACTTCTGTCAAGTTCCTTAGATGCTCGTCGAAATCCTTACCCATGACGATGATGTTATCCAGATATATTAGGCACGTCTTCCAATGTAATCCCATTAACACGCGCTCCATTAATCGTTCAAAGGTCGCAGGGGCATTACATAATCCGAACGGCATAACATTAAATTGCCAAAGCCCGTTACCCACACTAACCGCTGTTTTCTTGCGATCTTCCTCATGGACTTCCACCTGCCAATAGCGGCTTTGTAAATCTAATGTCGAAAATATTCGAGCACCGGATAACGCGTCTAACGTGTCATCGATCCTTGGCAGTGGGTAGCTATCTTTTTTTCGTCACAGCATTGAGTTTATGGTAATCAACGCAGAATCTCATGCTACCGTCCATTTTCTTGACCAATACTACCGGTGAGCTCCACGGGCTGTTAGATGGTTCGATTACTCCTGCTGCCTGCATATCTGTTACCATTCGATTGACTTCTTCTTGTTTTGCCAAAGGTAGCCTCCTGGGTGGTTGACGAATCGGCATCTCCGTTCCCGTATCAATTCGATGCTTTACCATTGAGGTCCTTCCGTTATTATCCGATGTACTGCAGAATATGGACGTGTACTGTTTGAGTATTTGATGTGCAGATTTCTTTTTGCCCTTGCATGTCGGCTTTTTCAATCGGACTTTTCTGTTCACACTTCACTATAATTGAAACTTCGTTACATTTGCCGATGACTGTCCCTTTCTTGATGGTTTTCGTCTAATCCGAGAGATCCGAGAGTTCTAATTGGTACTCTATAGTCGTTGTCTGGTTTAACTAGCGATTTTTCCGATTAGAATTTCCTTGGCTCCGTTCTCCTCTTCGTTAGCTTCCACAACCCATAACCTGAGTGATCCAAAACCTCCCTCCAATTTTCCCCACACGATCGTCTCCGAGCTCGGTGGCAGCTTCTCCCGATGATCAATAACAATTCGCCTGGTAGTTGCTCCTGCACTGCTAGATTGAAGTGGCCACTCGATGTTATCGTAAATTAAAACTCCTCGTCCAACATCCACCACGATGCCATTTGCTCTTATGAAGTCCATCCCCAAAATGATTTCATCTACAATATCTGCAATAATCACTTCGTGTTGGAAAAGAGTTCTCCTGATCTTTATTTTCACGATCTTTTTGCCTTTTATTATTGAACTACCTCCAGTTCTGTTTGTAACTTCAATCCATTAGCTGGTTGTATACCTCCATCGATCAGATCTTTACGGACAATCGTGCGATTTGCTCCCGTATCCAGGGTGATGATGCAGTCTGTGCCATCAATGTCGCCTTTGATTGTTAAGCTGTCACCGCCCCTTGCTACTTTCGAAACGCGGTTGGAGATTATGGGGCAATCGGTTGTGGGAGTCAGCTTCTGCCCCTTTAGGCTGACTCATTGTAGTTTAACGGCTCCCCCGTCATTTGGAATTCTTGCCTAGCCAACGCCTGCTCCCCGCTTGGTCATCGCTGCATAGGAGATGGTGATCTTCCCCTTTTTCTTCTTAATTCCCAGCAGTCCCGTGAGATGTGACCGATTTTATCACATGCCCAACACTTGATTTTGCCGCTTCCGTCTCGGTATCTTGGTGTTGACAGATCTGTGTTTATGCGGGTGTCGATTTCCACTCGGCGCATTTTTATTGACGGTTTCCGTAAAGGTTGCTTTCGGTGACAACATCACCTCCCTGCGTGTCTCTGGATCTCGAATGCCGTCAATGAATGCGTCAATTTTTAGCCTTTCCATATAATCGGCCGATGTACTGGTATGTGCTAGATGAACTAATCGCTCGATTGCCGATGAAAATTCCTGAAGTGATTCTCCTCCCTTTTAATAGCGGCTTTTCAGTTCCATGCGATAAATTTCCCGCTTATGGTCACTGCCGTACTTCCAATCTAGCGCCTTCATAATTTCGAGATAACTGTTGCGATCTTTTTTCGGAATTGTTTGTAAGGTCTCCGCTGCTTCACCTTTAAGGGCCTCTATTAACGCTGCGACGAGATGTTCATCATTCCAATGATTTTGATTGGCTGCCGTCTCAAATTGAAATTTGAAAATGATGTAAGATGTTGTTCCGTCAAATGTTGGTGGCTTTAACTTGATTGATTGGGCGGTTTGTACCACTTGTGTTGCTGTTCAACTTGCCTTGATATCAGTTAGCTCTTTCCCGAGACGTTGAACCTCCGCTTGTAATTTTTCTTCAACCTGCTGAACCTTCGTTTTGACCATTTGGACTTCCGTTTCTAATTTTTGGTCAACCTGTTGAATCTCTATTTGCAGCTTCTTCACTTCGCCGAGTATGTTAGTAGATAATTCGAGAAGTTTCTCGTCCATTCTCTTTTGACCATCTATAATTTGGTCTTTAATTTCCTCTCCTTGTTTTTTCATTTCTTGGTTTGACTGTTTTACAGTCTCCATTTGTTGTTTCATTTTTTTTTTAATTTCTTGGTTTGACTGCATTGCTTGTTGCGCCATCATTTGATTCATAGCAGCCAAAAATTGTGACAAATCGAAACTTCCAGATGGTGTTTGTGTTGTTTCGGCCAACGGTTGTTTATCTTCTTCTTTCTGCTCTACGGTTGCCGCATCTGTTACTTTCTCTCCAAAATCATGTTGATCTGCGTCCAACCCTTCTTTCTCCATAGCGTCACGTAGTCGCGCTTGTAAATTTACTACCATCAGTAGCCAAACCCCGTTTCTCAAGTTCCCTCTTACATACTGGAACTTTAAATTCATTGAGAATCATTTTCTTTTTATTATTATGCACAATCCCACCGCTGTTACCAATTTGTTACGTTTTTGCCTTGTCACTCAAGGTTCGTATCACTGGAGTGTGAATAATACAAAATCAATTTAATTTATCACCAACGAATTTATTTATTTCACAAAATTTATTACAACACAGTTTATCAATAAAAATTCACAAAACTCACTTTATATAAATTATTCTCAAATTTTACTGATCACTTTTACTTTTTATTTCGCACAAAAACATTTTTAAAATCACCTTTTAATTTCTTTTAATCTTTACACTATCGCTTACCAAATATTACTACTCCAATTCGACTTCGTTCTCCTTTTTATATACACAAACCAAACTTCTAGAAAGCTCATGACTTTTCCAGTTAGAATAGCGTAGAAACATTACTTAACAATTTTTATCACGGAAAATTCCATTTTAGTACAGATAAACATTGAGCTATTCAACTAACTTCTTCTATTACACACTAGGTGTCACCGTCACAATATAATGGTGATTTAAGACCATCCATAGGAGTTAAAACAATTGCGGCATTTTTTTATTCGCTCCGGATAGCTGCCGTCATTTTTTTACGCCTAAATTTAAATTTGAGGCGCTATTTATTGGTAAATTAAACTTATTTAACATCAAACTATCATTTTTAATTTAATTGTTTACCAAAAACTTCATATAAAAAATATTTAGCTCTATCTATTTATACGGAGCGCTATCGGGAGCCATTTTTTATATGACGGCTCTCGATAGCAGCTATCCGGAGCGAATAAAAAAACACTACAAATGTGTATTTTAAAAAATTTAGAATATTACAATGTTACCAGAATGCTACCAATTTTACAAGGTAAATCTTTTTTATCCAAAAATATTTTATATTTTATATGATTTGGTTTATATTACTCCCACTGGGTGGCTTATAATTATTCTCATCTTTGTTACATTTTTGGAATATTTCATAGACAGAATTATTAAAAAATTATTTCATGCAGTTAGAAATTGTTATTTGTCTTGAACTCGAGAAATTTTAGAATTATAACTTGTTGGTTTATTTCACGTTTCTTGAAGAGTGCGGTTTTTACGATAAACGGCTTTATTTGTCTGATTTTCTAAGGTTTGATCAATTTGCGGTCTATTTGTAGCTGGAATAGGATCTAAATATTTGGAATTTTAAACTTTGGTACTTGCGTTTTTGTTTGCAGTTTGCTTACAGCCCTGCTGTCAAATTTTAATATTTCTTCTCATATAAACCCTAAACGGT
Organism: Tipula vernalis; assembly: GCA_958295665.1. NCBI lineage: Eukaryota > Metazoa > Arthropoda > Insecta > Diptera > Tipulidae > Tipula > Tipula vernalis. The sequence continues at coordinate 370,977,838 of OY282558.1, forward strand.
TACTATGAAAAAAATTATATTGCACTGATTTTTTACGAGTGAAGTCATTTTAACTTTATTTTCTTGGCACAATACATTTTCAAGTGAGTGTCAACTGTGCTGTTAGTCAAAATCTGTGCAATATGATATTTTTCATAGCAGCCGCCTAGGCTATGTAGAAGGAATATTAAAACTCAGCTGTTATTTGGCGTGACACATGGTACGACTACGGGCATTAGGGGTTAGGTAAGGTTTATGTCCAACTAATTAAATTAAAAGTTTGTTTGAAATTGTTCGAATTTAATTTATTTGACAAGCAAACTATTTGTTTTCTTCCCTCCTCAATTGGCGAACAGATAAACAGACCGACTGATAAAACGAATGTAACTAAATTTAATTAAATTTTAAAAAATAATATGTTTATGTGTTCATAACAAGTAGTCGCTAAGCATTATATAATTTCCGAAACGTTTATAATTTCCGAAACATATATAATAAATAAAGCTATCTATATCAGTCACCATCCGCACGGTAGGAACTAGTAAATCCAGAAATGTCCTACATTATTTAATTCATATTAACAATTTTTAATTAACTTTTTTTAAACACAGAACATCACGTATTATTTATATGATGCAATATCCCTCGTCAAACTCACCTGTAAAAAAGTAAGTTTGGTCATTTTGACATTTTGCTTGGAATTAAGTTTTTAATTTAAACTTCAATCAAAAAACTAGAAAAAATAAAACCAAAAGCCTTATTCATTAAATATTATCCTCGTATTGTGTAACACAATGTGCTTAATATGGTGAGTATATTTTAATGTTACTTACACATCTTGGTATATCAAAGAAGGAAACCGCAAAAATGTCTTTGTGCATTTTGTAAAAGGAACATGACATTTCTCATAAATTTGTATAGAAAAAAAAACTGGAAAACCACAAATTTTACAAAACATTAAAACAAAACATTTTCCAGATTAGCAAGCTGGATTTAATATAATTTGACATATTCTTTTTAATATTGTGTAGGTTTGATTGTATGTATACGGGAAATAAGAATATCTCATTAGAAAAATATGTTTGCATGGAATGCTACATTATATAGCAAAAGTGATATGTGTAATATTATTAAAACTCTAAAAAGTCCGAATGAGTCTGAAAAATCACAACCTAATGGTTAAGTATTGTTAACTAAACAAACGTTAAAAACCTTTTAGTGTCGTAATGCCTTATACAGATTGAAGGTGTGCCAAATTGAAATCGCAACATGAGTCAATTGCGGGGAATTACGCAATTACAAAAATAATTTTGCCGAAAAACAACAATTAATAACACCAAAATGCAATTTGTTTACACTCGTACGCCTGCCATTCCTAAATATAAATACAATTTCGACAGGTGTTTACAAGGAAGAAGATTTAATTTGTTCTTTGTATATATATATATATATATATATATATATATATATATATATATATATATATATATATATATATATATATATATATATATATATATATACATATATATCGTTATATATACATTTATTAAGAATATACCAGAGGAGGTATTCTCTGAACAAATAACAGAATATTAAATAAGGAAAAAGGAAATCAATTTTATTTTATTTTCCTTCTTTAAATATAAAACACAAATTATGTAGGATAAAGTCAACATGAAAAGCTTCTGGGAATTATTTTGTCATAATTCTTAAAGATTCTGGTTTTGTTTTCTCTATACATGTACATATTTTCTTACCGTAAAGATATTTAAATTTGTTTGTTGCTGTGTTCTGAAAAAAATATTTTTCGAATAAACCCAAAAATATTTTTACCGTTAATAGAAAAGATACATAATGTATATATGATACATAAAATAATCATATTTTGCTTCTAGTGGAGTAAATATACGAGCAGCAATTTTCTTTTAAAAAAATGTTAGCTTTCGTAAATTGTTCGTATTCACCTTGACTTAGAATCGTCTATAAATTAGATTAAATGTTTTTATTAAAATTTTAATTGGTTTATCATGTCTCGCTATCGCAAAATATGTTTAGCCCCTTTAAAATTAAGAGCATTAACAAATAAATAGAAAGATAGACAAAAAGAAAGAGAATGAGAGATATGGAGAAGGAGAGATTAAAAGAGCCTGTATATTCTGGGTGTTCAAAACAAAATGAAAAGAGTGTAACTTTCGAGCAGTTGAACAACTTATCGTCGTTCATTCGTTTATAAGAAGTATAAGAGAGAGAGAGAGAGAGAGATAGAGAGAGAGAGAGCTAGGTGAGATTTTCTTAATGCCGCCATTTCCAAAAACTTCTTGACATATTTTGCAGAAGTTTCGTCGTCTGTATGCATTTATCTGGTGCTTTGAAAATTGGGCAACCGATTAAAAAATGCCCAGGTGTTAAGATGTTTAAATCGTCATGAATATTAGTAGCTGTTATGAGTAACGGGAATTGAATATTGTTACTATACCCGGGAATTGAATATTGTTACTACTACGAATATTGTGCCACTCAATGTTTTGTGACCCAAGATATGTAGAATCTGGAAAATATCATTGTATTTTCTTCGGGCACCGACAAATCTAGTTACGTTGTCACTGTATATTGCATTTGGTATGCCTCGTCTTCCTGCAAATCGCTTCAGTGATGATAAGACTGCATCTGTAGACAAATCGGAAACTCCTTTGAGATGTATGGCCTTTGTCGCCATTTCAAAAACTTGTAACCTTTTGGACCCTCTACCCTTGTTGGAGTTTATTGTGATAGGGCCAGCATAGTCAACCCCAACATTTATAAATGCCCGTATGAGAGTTACTCTCGCCGAAGGTAAGTTTCCCATAATCTGCTGACCTAATCTTGGATAAATTTTTATACAAAAATATGCAGCTGTTTGAATTGTTTTTGCGATGTCCCTTACTCCAATGTTCTAATATTTTCTTCTGGTTATAAACAGCAACGTTGATGGGTTTGGATGCAAATATTTTAAGCATCGCTACTGAATGGAAAACCCATTGGTGCCTGATATAATTGTCCATGTTGCTGAGAAGTAAATAAATACATGGGTCACGAGCTTCGCAATCTGATCTAAGAACGTTATTACTATCGTCCCGTACTTTTCCATAACTGGCATAATTAAAAAGTGATTGATTAGAGGAACCGCGCTTCCTTGAAGAAAGTTTTGTTTTGAAATAAATGCTTGTTAAAGTGCTGTTCAGTTCATAATTATTCGAGTGGAGGTTTGGCTTTCGTTTTTTTTATTTCGTAGATTATGGCGGTTGGAATATTGGCTGGATATTTGCTGCGGTATTAAGAGCAATTCATCTTCAATGATGCAAAATTCCTCCCACTATTAGTCTAGATTTGAAGCCCTGATTCAACCTCTTCAAGTGATGTACATCAATGTTTTCAATGTAGGTAGAAGCCTTTGTAAGAGAACCTGCTACTCGACCACGTTTCTGTATAAGCACAGCATCCATATTTATTAAAAATCTACTTACAATCACTTGAATAGTTTGTATAAATATATTTTATATAGTAAACTGACAGTATTGATGTGCAAAAATTATCTGAGTATATTGAGGTAATTAACAGAAATGTACCAAATACTAATATCAATGAAATCAGTTATAATGAATTAAATCACTTGTTCTTCTTTAATGAATTACCTGAATAGAAGTTGTAAGTAATTTTTACAAGCCTAGCGTTTCATTCAAAAATATTGTACCGCAAATAATTTAAAAAAAAGGAATGGCAGTGTTTGAGATTTGCCTCGCAAATGAAGTGGTAACAATATTTGATTTATTAATAAATTAATGTGTTTTCGCTTCCACGATTGAAGTCAAAGAGAATATTATTAATTTATTTTTGCTTTAAGAAGTAGCTTTACAATTCTTTTTAATTCATTGGATTCCGAATAGATGGTGAAATCTCATTAATAAGGTTTTTAATCCATAAACATAAAACGTACCTAATCTTCATAAAAGATAATTCAATTAAATATCAAATGAAACTTGTTTACGATAATACAAAAGGTGGTAAGAAATTTTATAAGGTAAATTGATTTGAAGGACATCAATTAATTAAATAAGTGATAATTTATTAAATGTTATACAATTACAAAAGAGTTATAAAATAATAAATTTTACTGTAGGATTTCAGCTGAACATAATCAAGTTCAAGGATAAGTTTATAAATTGTGTTTGTTGTAATTGATTTTAATAAATGACGTTTGGTTTGTGTTGTGCAGGTACAATTCTAGATCATCTAGCATTTTTCTGCAATTCGATGAGAGTTGACATCAATTATTGTAACTTGTTGTATTATATTGTAACAGATTTGATCCTTTATATTATTTAAAGGTAGACTAGAAAAAGAATAAATCGAATTTCGCTAAGAACTTTTTAAGAATAAAATAATAATGGATATTCCAAATTTTTAATATGTCGTCACGAATCATCTTTAGGTGGGTGTTTTCGACCCTGAACCCCCTTTATTTAATTACCTATACGTTACAAGCGGTGGTTGCTGCCTTCTTTTCTCTTATCGAGTGTAATTTAGTAGAATGAAGATTATCATTTTTACTGTTATAAATTAGTGACGATTTATTAGTAAACTAGTTATAAAGTGTGACGTTTTATTAAAATATACATCCAGTTGTTCTAATGTGCATATAAACTATCGTTATTTAGATTAACGTAAGGATTTTACAGTTGGTGAACGATCTTATTACCACCCGTTAATAATTTGAGTATAACAATATAATAATATAACTGGTGATATTCTTTTATTCATAAACTATAATGCGCTTATAGTATAAAAATTTTGAGTATATTAAATCCTCGTCAATAACATTTAATAATTCGTTTGACTTGAGCTCGTTAAAATCGAGCGACAAATCCTACATCAAGTTTCCTTGTATCAGTCTACAGTGATGTATTTAAAACTCATTATTTGAAGGCAATAATTTAAGAACTATGTAAGCCAAAGTTTTAAAAGATTCTTTTGCGTACGCATACATACAATATAATACTTAAATCAGTCTAATGGTATAATTTGTGATGACTTCTTAGTGTATCAAATTAGCAGTACTATATAATTAAATTAATACCGATGCTATTCTTTCATTGATATATAAAATAAAACCATTCATTATAAAATTCGATCATAATTAATTAATGGTCATCAATGTCAATAATAAACATTTGACCAAATGGATGTGTTATTAATAAGATTCTTTCGGCTTTTTATAGGCAAAATATATTAAATATAATGGCATTCACAACAATTTCGACTTGTTAATCAGAAAAAATGAAGAGGCCAATCATTTATAAATATATCTACCAGAAATGTAGAAATATCAAAATCCCACCCGTACTTTAACCCGAGGTCAATACAAAGTGTATCGACTACAAAAATGAAAACTTTCCTTGAGCTTTCTCTGTGGTCGTACTGATAAGTTTGTACAAACAAAAAGTTCGGTCTACTCATCAGGTGCTACGACTAAACTACAAAAATAAAATTCTAATTCATACATTATGTTTGAGGCAAGAATGCATTGACTTAGCGAATTATTAAATTCACGAAATCAAAAATTCACGGAAAACTATTATTTCTGTGTGTTTTATGCCCACACAAATAATAGAAAGAGAAAGTTTTGTCTGTATTAAATCAATAAGATTCTTTCGGCTTTTTATAGACAAAATATGAAAAAATGAAGAGGCCAATCATTTATAAATATTTATCTACCAGAAAAAGTACTACCCGAGCTGACCTCGGGTTAAAGTACGGGTGGGATTTTGATATTTCTACTTTTTCTGGTAGATATATTTTTAAATGATCGGCCTCTTCGTTTTTTCTGAAGATTAAAACTACAATAATCTTTAATTCTTCTTTATTATTATTAGTATAGTTAATAAATTTTCATTTTCTTTTTCTCTTTAAATTATTTCATATTTTTCTCTTTTTTTTTTTTTTTTTTTTTTTTTTTTGTAACACCCATGTTTATTACGGAGTTTTATTACCAAAATACCAGGGGACTGAAGACGAAGCTTAAATCGTTCGGTACTGCTGCGCGGGCTGACAGCTTTGATGTTATCTGTTTGACTGTGACATGGTAGAATAAGGCAATCAATTCTGCGGAAGTTTTCGACGAAAGATACCTTGTATTTAGTAAGTTTGATTGTTTATGAGAAACGGGACGGAGGTGGCTCCCATATTGCTATGCGTAAAGAGTTGGAACCTGTTAGACTGGCTGGTTTGAACAACTGTCATGTTATAGATGATGTGTTGGTCAAATTGAACATTGGAGCTGGTTCTTCATTGATTGTTTGTCTTGTTTATTTTAATATAAGTTTTTATTTTCGTGATTCGAAGATATTCCTTTCCCATTTGTCAGATGTGCTTAATATATCTAACACAGGTACCAAGTTTATTCTACTTCGAGTTTTTTATCTATCATCAATAGAGTGGAATACAAATAATCCCTTGAACATGCGGCATACCTAATAGATACTTTTGAAATAACTCTGTTGGCACAATTCAACCATGTGAAAAATGTTCAGAATTGAATTTTGGACCTAGTTCTTTCAAATTTTGTCTCCGTAAACTAGACTATTAAAAACTGTCCTTTAAATTAGGAGGTATTGATTGGCCTTCATTATTTGAGAACACTTGGTTCCAGATGATTCTGTTGTATTATTTTACAGTACAAATTTTCTCCTTGGTCGGTCATTCTGACCATGTTACTAGTAAGCAGGACCGCTACCTGAAATGGTATTCAAGCAACCTAGTGCGCTTGATAAAAACCAAAGATAAATATCGAAAACGTTTTCAATCTTATAATAATTGATTTAATTATTTGATATTTTCAAAATACAGAACTAAAGTCAAAACTGAAATAATAAAGTGTAGAAACTTGTATATCTCCCTTGTTAAAACCAACATAAACAATAATCCGAAAGCTTTTTGGAATATCACTTGGCACTAAGTCTGAGTATCCCAGATCAATGTTTCTTAAATCTAGAGCAATATTCAATCATAGATATGCAAGCTTTTTGCGGATCATTTTAGTTCAGTATATATACTAGTTGCTAATGTTTCCAGCACTTATTCATTTCATAATACAGTTGGTAAGCTTTGATTTCTGAAGATGAGGTTTTCACTGTATTGCATACATTGGACATTAATAAAAGTGCCGACCCCTACCAATTGCCTAATTTCTTTCTAAAAAAATCTCAAACCTCCCCTTGTGGTTATGATTATTTTTAATATGTCTTGCTTTCCGTCTAAATTGAAAGGATAGTTTGTCTTGCCAATACACAAAATTGGGGATTTAGCGGACATAGAAAATTACAGGCCAATTTCCATTATAAAATCCCTAGCAAAATTATTTGAGAAACTAGTTTACATATGATTTTTTATCCCGTCAAAAATCAAATTTCGCCAATGCAGCATGGTTTTTTTTCGAAGCGTTCAACCTAAACCAATTTAGCTGAATTAAAACAACACTTTAGACAAAGGTGGGCAACTCGACTTCATATACACCGATTTTTCCGAAGCTTTTGACAAAGTTTTGCACTCTATGTTACTGTGCAAACTTTAATCATATAATATATCGCCAATTTTGTTTAAATGATTTCGGTCATACCTGAGAAATAGAACTCAATTGGTAAAATTTAATGGCATCCTATCTAATGATATTGAGTCTACTTCAGCAGGACAGCGATTTTGATCGCAATTTGAGGATTGAGTTGAGTATTACCGGAAGGCAAAAGTATTGGTAAATTGTATTGGTGTCCAAAGATTAGAGAAAAACAGAGAATAAACATTTGAAATAAAAAAAAAATAAAAATTCAGTGTCATCTCATGCGTACGAAAGGTTGTACATATTTTTATTTCGAGAAAAGAAGAAGAAATGTTGTGAGAAATGTGAGCCAACCAGCGAACATTTAAGACATTTAACAGAAATTAACGAAAGTTTTTTCTTACGGAAAATTTGACAGATTGGCTAGCGAAACTGTAACACAACTTGTCAATTGCTTTGATGGTGACGGTAGCTCGTATTAATATTTTAAAAAATTTGTGTAGAATTTTGAAGTGGCGATGGAATTGGAGGAACTCCGAAAGTTAGTTCAATTATTAAAAAGCCTTAAATTCTTAAAGGACATAAACATAAATAATAAAAGACACAGATCTTGTGGCGTAAGAAAAGAAACGAAAATAAATAAATTTGAAAATAAATAATTTGATGTTACAATTTATAAAGTCTTTAATAATTCGGTTTTCAATTTACCTACATGAACATAAATAAATAATTTTGAATTTAAGCTTAAAATGTACAATGAGCTCCCACAAGAAGATTTGCACAAAGGGCAATTTGGATTTTTGACATTTCCTTCAGTTTTGCGCGATGATTTTCGCTCTGTTAAGTTGACACTTCAATTTAACGAAACTGAACGAACATTTCTTAAAGGTTCGCTGGACAGTAACATGTAAACTCCATATACCGCACTGTTACGTTAAATGTCTTAAATGTTGGCTGATTCTCTCTTTAGTGTTAATTCAAGCACAGGAAAGGGTGGATTTACGTCGTTTGATTTTTCATCATTTTAAATTATTAATAAAATTATAGTTTATCAATATTTATCTGAGATATTTTCCATTTTTAGTTAATATTTATTTATCTTTAAATCATTATTTAATTAACAATTTTATTAGTTTTAAATTTTGCAGAACATTACTGGAAATAAAAATATGTACAACATTCCTTTCGTGCGCATGAGATAACACTGAATTGTTTTTTTGATTTTTCAAATGTTTATTCTCACATAACTCAAAAAAAAAAAAAAAAAAGTTAAAAATATTATGAATGTGGTCGACGAAGAATGTAAAAATTAAAAACCATTTATTTATGCTGCTTTTTGTTTTTTATATTGAAGATCACCACGAGCAATTGATTGCGTATATTGTTTTGGATTTTTGGTAACGAAGTAAAATGAATGTCTCGTTTACAACAACAATAGATAGAAAAACATGAATTCCTCATGTTAAAAGGTAGGGAAAAATAACTCAAGGCGAGCGGAAGCAACAAAAAAAATGAACCGATTTCACCCGCTTAGCTTAATTTTGATACTTACCATCATGAGAAAACACACTAATACAATAAAAATATTTGACGGCACACAATAGCAAAATGTATATTATACGCCGTGTACATATACAAAATTCTCAATCCTCAATCCTCATTTTGCGACCAAAATCGATACCCAGGTGTTCCCCAGAGGTCTATTTTGGATCCTTTGTTGTTTATTATTTATATTAATGATATTTCGGAGGTTGTAATATCAGACCACGTGTTGTATGCTGAGGATCTGAAGGACTTCAAAAATATTCAAAGTTTTGCAAACGGATCTAACCGCTGTTTTTAACTGGTCTATTGTAAATCAATTACCACTGAACATCAAGAACTGTGTAAACCAAGAAAGGTAATAAATTTGAATTTAATTATAGCATTGGCTTGAAATTTTTAAATAAACATGATAAAATCAGAGATTTGGGGGTGATTTTCGACCAGAAATTACGTTTTGACAAACCTATTAACTCAATTTGTCGTACTTCTTTCAAAACATTAGGCTATATCCTCAGAAGAGGTAAAGATTTCAGGGATCCTTCAACTCTCTCGTTACTATTTCTAGCCTTGTTAGAGCTAACCTTGAATATTTATCCCAAGTCTGGAATCCATTTTGGACGATTATAACTACAGGATTGAATGCGTTCAAAGAAAATTCACAAGGTTTGTGTGTTTTAAGTTTATCCCCTCTAATGCCTCTATGACATATAAGAGACGTAGGCAGAAGTTCAGTCTGATCTCATTGAAAGTCTCATTTAATTGATAATCATCCATTCTTTTTTTTTTTTAATAGTCAACAATTTATTAGACTCTAGCTTGCTAGCGAAAATCAATTTGTATACCTCGGCTTACCGCACACGACATCAGCAGTTGTTCCAGCCATCGGCTTTCAGGACAAATCTTGGTCTATCATCATGTCTAAACCGAATTGTGCCCAACCATGCTATTTACTTTAATGACTTGGACCTATTAAACTTATCGCTGTCGGAGTTTAAAACGAGGTTTTATGCTGCGCTATTCTGCAGTACCATTATGTAGTTATTGAGCGTGTTTTTTTATTAGCTCCGGATAGCAAGCTATCGAGAGCACAAGGGAAATTTATTTTGAAAGTTGTTCTATTATACACATGTGTCGCTAATAAACAGAAAACTAAAATTTTAATTAACTTCATGCAGTGGTATGACATTTCTTCCGAATAAAAAATCGGACTAAAAATATCTAAAAATCATCGGGAGATTGTTGAGGAATACGGAAATGTAGTAGCTGCAAAGAGATTTTTAAAAGCTGGAAAGCAAAAGGATAATCGAGATGCATCATTATCGGAATGTGACGAAGATAAATAATATTTTGATGAAATGTACATGCCTGGTACAAAAGTCAAGTCGATTCAAAACAAAGAATTACTGTACGTATTCTACGTATACGTGAAGACACAGCTTAATTTTACGGAAACCTGAACCCCAATTCTACATATTATGATCCAAAACACGTTCTATGAGGAATATTCCTGATCGAAAATCAAATCCTGAAGAGTAAATAATTTTTTTTCACTAAGTTTAGAATTAAATAAATTAATTAATTTTATTATTGTAGAGTTGAGCTGTGTACTGGAGACATGGAAAAATATTCTAAAGCAGAACTATTTGCTTGGGAAGCTTATGGAAAAATATTTTCCAAGTGGAAAAATCATTAAAGGACAAAAGAAACAAATCATTCGAAGCCGATATGAAAAGATGTACATATATGTATTTAAATAATCACTGAATATATTAAAAATAATCCAACATGTATTTATGCTTCTTAAAAAATTTTTATCTTCCACGATTTGCGGTAAGGCTAATTTATTTTATTCAAAGATTCAGTTGTATTAAATCACAATTTGTATACTCCCTCGAATATAACTTACAAACTTAAATCGTTTGCTTGCTGTTCGTTAAACAATCTTGACATGTTACATGACCGCAAATTGAAATTTTGTACAAGGTAATTCCGCTGCCGCTAGATAGTGAACATTTTACAGCAATCCGAGTAACAATCTTCATCTATTTCCCCTTCTCAAATTCAAGCCTTTTTAGTCTTGCTTGAACCCCATTAAATTGACCAGACATAACTGCGGCGTTATCCGATCCTAGATAGGCCCATTCTGCACCGGGATTTGCAATAAATACAATTGGTTTAAAATACTACTAAAAATAGAGAGTCTCTTTTAGTTAGATTCAAAAGACCTGAATACCTATTTCTTGTTGAACATTTTCTCCGTTCAAAAACGCAAACTACCAAAGCCAATGATTTGGCGCACACTTTGAATAAATTCCATCCATTTCAGCTGTTGTTCGTTTTTTGAGTATCGAGTATCCATTTCTTAAATTATTAGTATTAAATGCCATGAAAAATATTAAAAAGGCTAGAATTTGTGGAAGGTAAAGGGAAATAGGCGAAGGTTGTTACTCGGATTGCTGTAAAATGTTTACTATCTAGCGGCAGCGGAATTACCTTGTACAAAATTTTAATTTGCGGTCAGGTAACATGTAAAAGTTGTTTAACGAACAGCAAGCAAACGATTTAAGTTTGTAAGTTATATTCGAGGGAGTATACAAATTATAATTTAATAAAACTGAATCTTTGAATAAAATAAATTAGCCTTACTGCAAATCGTGGAAGATAAAAAATTTTTAAGGAGCATAAATACATGGATTATTTTTAATATATTCAGTGATTATTCAAATACATATACATATGTAAATCTTTTCATATCGGCTTCGAATGATTTGTTTCTTTTGTCCTTTAATGATTTTTCCACTTCGAAAATATTTTTCCATAAGCTTCCCAAGCAAATAGTTCTGCTTTAGAATATTTTTCCATGTCTCCAGTACACAACTGAACTCTAAAATAATGAAATTAATTAATTTATTTAATTCTAAACTTAGTGAAAAAAAATTATTTGCTCTTCAGGATTTGATTTTCGATCAGGAATATCCCTCATAGAACGTGTTTTGGATCATAATATGCCGAATTGGGGTTCAAATTTCCTTGATATTAAGCTGTGTCTTCACGTATACGTAGAATACGTACAATAATTCTTTGTTTTGAATCGACTTGACTTTTGTACCAGGCATGTCCATTTCATCAAAATATTATTTATCTTCATCTTCGTCACCTTCCGATGTTGATGCATCTAGATTATCCTTTTGCATTACAGCTTTTAAAAATATTTTTACAGCTTCTACTTTAACGTATTCCTCATCAATCTCCCGATGATTTTTTATTTGAAAGAAATATCATACAACCATATGACATTTGAAGTTGACATCTAGCAAAATTTTTAAACCAAAATGAAGTTTGCCACAATTAGGGTTGTACAAAAATCAAAAATATTTCAAATTTCCCTTTGCTCCGGATAGCAGCTCCGGATAGCAGCTCCAGATAAATAGGTAGAGCTAAATATTTTTTTATAAGTTTTTAGTTAAAAAGTTGAATTAAAAATTATAGATTAGTTTTAAATAAATTATTTATATGTATAAATAGCTTGTCAAACATTAGTTTAATAACAGAAAATTAGCTGCTCCGGATACCAGCTATCGGGAGCTAATAAATAAACACGCTCATTGTAAAGCATCTTCAGACCTTAGTCAAAACATTAATATTTTTTTTCTTAATTTGTGGTTCCCTTTTTCCTTTTATATTGTTATTATTGTTGTTAACATAGCAGTATTTGTGAGGCAGCATGAAATTGGGTTTTTACCTGTTTGTTGCCCAATAGATAAAATAAAATACAAATAAAAAATAAAATAAATATTTAATTACTATTTAATTTTTTTCTATAAATTCAATTTGGTGAAAAATAAGTTTAATCACATTTTTTTGGAAGTCATGTTTTAATTCTATGATTTTTATGTTTTGAATGTATAGCACTAATAAAAAAAAAAAATTATTAGACATGATTTTTGTTGTTTCTTTTAAAGTACAGAGTGTCAATTTTTTGAAAATTGCATGCACTTGGTGTAGTATTTATTGCTATAGAAAAAGAATTAATTATTCGAAAACTATAAAGTTATTCTAGTTTTAAAGTCAAATAAGTAATGATTGTAAAATAATTATAATAGTACAATCTTTAATTTCTTGTTTTTAAAAATGGCCACCAAAACGATCTTTTTGAATTGTTTCCTATGTTGGACCTAACAGTACATACTATAAAATCAGTGCAACATTTCGTTTCATTTTGTACTACCCTTTTTTTGGTATAAAAATCAAATTTTATTATCTGAAAACATAAGTTTTTTCCAAATTTCATAAAGTAACCGTTTAAACAAAGAAACGCAATTGGCTAAAACAATTAGTAAAATAAAAATAAATATTGGTATTAGTTATGCCTTTTGTTTGGTCCAACACCTCTGATATTCTGTACCTCTTATTTTTGGAACTCCTTTAAAAAACCGGAATAATCTTTTTGGTATAAATTATTGTCAAAATTAATTTTTCAAGTTGTGTGTGAAGGATATTGAGTTAACCAAAACAAGAAAACAAAAATTTAAATTTATTTTAATATGTATTAGGGTAATAATGAGTTGCTTTAAAAAGTGTCGTAAGCCGTTTCTTGAGTCAAACTTTTCGAGAAAAAAGAAATGTTAATGGTAGTATTAAAATTAGCTGAAAAGTCGAATTTTTTATTGCTTCGTTTTACTACAAAACCCTAGTTTCATAGAAAACAAGAATATAGATCTGAAGCCAGAGGCACTTGTTTCTTGTGATTTTGCAGAAAATGTTGTGAGTTTATAACGCAAAAGCAGCATAATGGCTACATTGGAATACCAAGCAAGTGACTATTCATCCGTTTGTTATTTTAAAAATGTAAGAGAAAAATTGCAGCACTGCTACACCCTCATTATAAGATATTGAAAACCTAAACTCCTGATTTATCTAAATTTTATTCTATTGCTGCACCCACCGCAGTAACACATTACAAAAATAAAAGAAATTATATGAATATATCTAGGAGATGTAAAAATATAAAACTCATTATTAATGAATACATTACATAACAAACATATGGAAGAAGTAACTGATATTTACCACCCCATCTTCACCACATCATAGCGTGTTAAATGAAAATAGTAGTACGAAGATCATCAACTGGAATAACACTCAACGACTGTCTTTTAGTGGGATGCACTATCCAACAAGATCTTTGGTCAATTATTCCGAGATTCAAAAAGCATCCGATAGCGTTCTGTGCTGATATTAAAGTGCCCGATTCAGATTTTCAACGTATTTATTAGTAGGACTCGAGTAAACAGGCAATAAAGTGCTATAGACTTAAAACAGGTACTTTTTCTGCTATATTTGCACTACTTCAGCTGGCAGACGACAAAAATATGAATTATCTTGAAGCTTTAACTGTCGTAAAGCGTGATTTCTATTTCTTTCAAGATACAATTAAAAAACAATATAATAAAAATATTACGAAACGGAGGTTTTGAGTTACGAAGGTTTGTATCAAATGGACCGTCTCTTTTATCAAACAAAAATGAATTCCTGAGCCAACTTTTTTGGTATTAGAGATACCCTACAATAGGATTACAAACAAGACAAATTCGCCATATATTCTAATAAATTTGAATCAGATGAAAACAAGGTGTATACAAAGCGCTTAGTATTATCTAAAATAGCCCGGCTGTTCGATATATTAGAAATATGTGCGCCTAAAATATTATTTGCCAAATGCAGTCGCTTTGGTCATATACCGAATTATGTTAGGACATGGATAGATTGAATTGATATCACAATTATTAAACCTAAACATGACATCGTTTCCTCGAAACATTGGCATACAAAATTATGAAACAATTGAATGTATTCTTTGGAGTGGCTTCAGAGAAAGGCTACATATGCGTAATTTAAACACGAGTAGCTTTGCGGAAAAGTCAAACTAATCCAAGTTTGGAACACTGTGTTCTCCGTTGTTAGCTTATTCTGAAATTACACTTTTGCGGATTAAAAGTGAACCGGCAGAATTCATCTCAGTCAAATCCAACAATTGTCTTCGCCCAATGAATGTTATTTTGTACCTACAGAGATCAATAGGTGAAAATGAAGGGTTACATCTATGAATTAAATTATATTTTGTAGATGTATTTCTAATACCACAAATTGAAATGAAAAATATTTTTCAATGTAAATCTAATTTTGCTTAAAATTCATACTTACTTAAGTTTGATACTTAATTTATATTAATAAATTAAAAGTTCTTACCTGAAAATGAAAAACAAAAAAAAAATACAAATTATTCAAATATTCAGATAAAGGTGATCAAAGAGTTAAAAAAATTAATCATGAATAATTATAAAATTTGCAAAAATAATTTTGTTATGCTTTAATATAACCCCCACTTAATCATAATGTCTGGAATTAGTATTTATCTTACTTTCTAGTCTATATACGATTTAAATGGCAATATCAGGAATTAGGTATCATATTTTTGTATTTCAAATAAGAAAAAAAAATCGTTTGTTTTTCTCTATGCTGAAACTTAATCCGTTTGGAATTTAGAATTTAATATTTTAAAAATATGTTCATCTATTGTGTAAATAAAGTAAAGAAATATAGATTAAAACATAATAATATTTACGAAAATATTTAATTTGCGAACACAAAAGGAAAGTATATAAAAATACAAATTACATACACACCGTTCCAAGAACTTTTCCGTATTTTTACACCGCCCTCTTAGGGATAATACAGAAGAAGGTGTAGAATAACAAGAAAACTTCGTTATGTGTTACTAAGGCTTTGTGAGTAAAAAACTCGGTAACTTTCAATAAACTCGTAGCTATGTTTTACATTATTTATCTAAAAAGAAGAACTTTTTATCGATACCATATTTAGAAAATTTTTTACAAACGAGTAATCATAATCTTATCATTTATCGCTTGTTTCTTTGATATTGTTATTTTATGATTCGTACCATATTCACATTATTACGCGTCTTATATCTTTTGATTGCTTTCATATCCTTCCGCAAAATTTTTAATGACATACCATTTATCGGTAGGTGTACATCGCATAGAGAATAGCAAATTTTCTATGTCATGGAAATGTACCTTTCAGGTGGAATGAAATGAAGATAATAATATTGATAGACAAATTTGTTTCTCCATTGTGCTACGTTGTTGTTGTTTTTTACACAAATATAGCTAATTTCCGTTTTGTACAGTATTGTAGATGATTTTATTTTGAGAGATAATTGGAAAGGAAAATGATGTGGAAGAATATTAAACGGAAACAAATTAGGAATCTGTTGCAAATGAACGATTTTAAAATATGTCTAAGCAAGCAAAAAATTTGAGATAAACATACACTTTATGGTTACTTTGTAATATAACACATTTCCTTATATGTGTATTGAGACAGACGTATTCGTTTATGTATAAGCTTTGTCATCTGAATTGAAATAAAATCAAGCGCTTTATTCGCTTTAAGCCAATAAAATACAGATTATAGCAGGGGAATATTGTAAAAATGTTTAATTTATATATGCAAACGGTTGATGTTAATGTTTCAGTCTAATTTGATAATTTTCTAGTACTAATTAGTTAAAGATAAGATACCGGGACTTGAAACCATTTGTAAGTATCTTCTCAAAAAAATAATTAAGGAAGCCCTTTTGTTCGACGAATTCGAAAACCGTAATTCGAAAAAAAAAATATTTTAACGTGTGACAAGGAGTTGAGCATGTTTTTAGGCTTCATACTTTTGTGGTAACTAGAGTGAGATAGTTTTCATTGTCTCCAGAAAAAACTTGTTTTTCTCGCCGACAATTTGTTAAGTTTGTCAAGAATCTTTCAATTTTTTTTTTGTTTATAAAATTAGTCTATTGTATATTTGTTTAAAGTTGATATTCTTTAATTGGTTTGATTGGCAGCTAATATCTAGACACTAGATACTAAACCACCTTTTCTAAGATATCGATAATTTACATTCAACAGTTATCGAGGATAAAACGAGTAAGGGAATAAAAAACATGATACGTTGTTAATTATTTTTTTTAAAAAAAAACGTTACACGTTAGCGATGACATACCGGAACACCGCACCTTAGGTTACACCGCACCATTATAGACGATTTTAATTAAGCAAAAATTAAATTATTAGAACTATTTTTACTTAAAATAATATTTTCAACGAAAAAAATATAAATTTAACTGCTTTACTCGAAAGTCATAGTATAACATTATCGGCCCTAAATGAATACTTTTAAATGTGAGATATCCTATATTAAAAGATTTTTAAGATGCTTTTTTGACGCATAATCACACTTTTGAACAAAAGGAAACATATACACGAAGAAATAGAAGAGAATGTAAGTTCCCTAAAAATTCCTTCAAAATAACAAAATATGCAACAAAATATAACAATATAACACTGATGATTATAGATTCGAAAAAAATAAAAATGCTTCAAAAACTACGCTGCAACACTACAACAAATATTTTGATAAATTATGAATCATCAATGGCACAGACGACGACTCACGGTAACGATAAATTGATAAAATACGGAAATTTGAGCATAGAAATACATAACTTGTTACCGTAGTTTATGGATTACATTCAGTAAGAGAACACTCAAATTCAATTTGTTCCGACTAATTCCGGATTATTTCGAGAACGAAAAATCATAATATTTGGATTTTTGAGCTAAGAAAAGCAAAATTGGCTACCACAGATTATGTATTTCATGCAGGAAGAGAACACTTATTTTGAATTTGTTCTAAAAATTCCGTTACGACTCAGTAAACATATTTTGGCAAATGATGGATCTTTTCGATAACAATGAATTCCTAAAATCTGGGTATATGAGCTTTGAAATGCATAATTTGTTGCCACAGTTTAAGAATTACATGCAGGAAGAGAATACCTAATTACAATTTATTCTAAAAATTCCGTTGAGACTCAACAGAACCATCTTCACAAATTATGGGTTGTATATATACAGGGTGGCTGAGACCAAATGTTACTAACTTCACTCTGCTGTCATTTGTGTAGTTGTCATTTTCGCGCATTAATTTTTTGACAGATTGAAGTTTGGTTAGTTGTTTATATGTGGTCAATAAATAATTGTTCTAAATTAATATCTTAATAAAAAAATCGTAATGGAATTCAAACGTAATAGTGTAATTGCACTGTATTTGGGTGGAAATTCACAAACAGCAATAGTTCGTCAGCTCCAGCATTTGAATGTGAATAAAATGTTTGTGTATCGAACCATAACTCGATACAACGAAACTGGTAGCATCGCTAAACGCAACAGAGGCGGTCCTAAAAAGACAGCAACATCAAAAGAAATGATACGAAAGGTGAAGAAACGAATCCAACGAAATCCTCGTCAAAGTGCCAATCAATTAGCCGCACGTCTACATGTTTCACGATACAGCATTCAAACCATATTGAAAATGAACTACACTTGAAGCCCTACAAGATACAAAAAGTTCAAGATCTTACGGAGGCACAAAAAAAAGTTAGGCTTGAAAGAACACGAGCATTGAAGGCCTTGGCCGAACGTGATGAGATTCCAAAAATTGTCTTTTCTGATGAGAAAATTTTCACCATTCAACAGCATGTGAATAAACAAAATGATCGTGTTTGGTTAGAGGACAAGTCCAACGATAATTTGGACACAAGAGTTGCCATGCGCAAGCAATCACCAGCTTATGTTATGGTTTGGCCTGCAGTTACTGCAGATGGACGCACTCCTCTGGTTTTCATCGAACATGGAGTCAAGGTAAACCAAGAGATGTACCGCCAAAAGATCCTAAACGATGCTTTGCTACCTTGGGCACGTAAACACTTTGGTACGAACCGTTGGACATTCCAACAGGACTCGGCACCGTCATACAAAGCTCGAGCGACACAGCAATTTTTAGAAAATTGCGTTCCGCGGCTGATTTCGTCGAAAGAATGGCCACCATATTCACCAGACTTGAATCCCATGGATTTCTCCATATGGTCCATTTTGGAGAGTAAGGTGTCCACTAAAAAATACGAAAGTGTTGATGCATTGAAGTCAGCTCTTGTTCGAGAATGGAATAAAATTCCGCAAGCCCACGTTCGGTCAGCATGCAATGCTTTCTATGGAAGACTGAATCAAATAATCAAAGCCAAAGGAGGTCATATCGAGCAGTAACATGTTTTTCATAAAATGTAATATGTTTTCAACATATTCCACGAAATTTCAATAAAAAATAATCAAAATTAAAAAAATTACAGCGTTTTCATTTGGTAACACTTGGTCTCAGCCACCCTGTATTACTCTAAAAAATGCAAAATTGGCTACCACATTTTAAGTATTACATGCAGGAAGAGAATACTATATTTCATGTTGTTCTACAAATTGCTTTGCGAGTCAGTAAAAGTGATCTTGACACATTGCGGAATCATATCAAAAACGATAAATTCATAAAATATCGAAAATTTAGCTCAAAAATGCAAAGTTCGTGACCCCTGTTTAAGTATTACATGCAGGAAGAGAACACTTTAATTGGATTTATTCTAAAAATTCATTTACGACTTTGTAAAATTTTCATAAAAAATTACGGATCAAATCAATGGCGGTAAACTCGTAAAATATGTATATTTGAATTTAGATATTCAAAATTGGTTACCAAAGCTTATGTATTACAAGCAGGAGGAAAAGTATATTTAATTTAAATTTGTCCTAAAAATGTTGGTGCGGTTCAATAAAAGATATCTTGACAAGTTCCGGATCATGTCGATTAATCTGGATATTTGAGTTTAGAAATACATAATTGGTTATTACTGCTTTTGTATTACATGCAGCAAGAAAATACCTATTTTGAATTAGTCTTAACAATTTCTTTGCAACTCTGTAAAAATAAACTTGACAACGATCAGCTCATAAAATATAAATGTTTGAATTTAATTATGTATTACAAGCAGAAAGAGAATACATAGTTTCAATTTGCTTTAAAAAGGCCGTTGCGACTCAATAAAATTATTTTGACAAATTTCGGATCAATTCGATAGCGATAAGCTCATGAAAAATAGTTATTGGAACTTAGAAATTTAAAATTGGTTACCACAGTTTATACATTACTTGCAGGAAGAGAGTAATTGATTGGAATTTGATCTAAAAAATACGTTGCGGCGGCTTAGTAAAAATTATCTTCAAAAATTACGGTTCATCTCGATAACGATCAATTCATAAAATGTAATTTGGCTAAGAAATGAAAATTGGCCATTACATGCAACAAGGGAATGCCTAGCTAGAATTTCTTTTATACATTGATTTGAGACCCAATTAAAATAATCTTTACAAATTACGAATCATAAAAATAATAATAAATTTATAAAATATGAAAAGAGTACTTAATTTTATAATTAATATTATTTCGTATAATCACAAAACACCAACAGTTTTCACTTACATAAAAATAAAAAAACCAAAATTTTATTTTTGAATTTATTTACTTTTATTTATTTAAAATTACAACTAGTTTCGATCTTGTAAAGATCATCTACAGGTAATTTTTTGCAATGCATAGAAATAATAATATTCAATTGCAAAAAATTACCTGTAGATGATCTTTACAAGATCGAAACTAGTTGTAATTTTAAATAAATAAAAGTAAATAAATTCAAAAATAAAATTTTGGTTTTTTTATTTTTATGTAAGTGAAAACTGTTGGTGTTTTGTGATTATACGAAATAATATTAATTATAAAAAGATCACTTACGTCACTCCGCTTCAAAAAAAAAAATTTTTTTTTTTTTTAAAAAATGTTTAATACTTAATTTTAATTTGGCCAAAAATTATGTTGCGACTCAATTAAAATTATCTTCGAAAACTACGTTATTGATAAATTCATAAAATCTGGATATTTGAGCAAACAAATGAAAAATTAGCTTCCACAAATTATGAAGTAGATGCAGAAAGAGAACAACTAATTTAAATTTATTCAAAAAATTCCATTGCGACCCAACACAAATTTTATTGACTAATTCCGGATCATTTCGAGAACGAAAAACCATAATATTTGGATATTTGAGCTAAGAAATGCAAAATTGGCTACTGCAGATAATATACTTATTTTTGATTTGTTCTAAAAATTCCGTTACAACTCAATAAACTTATTTTGACAAATTGCGGATCATTTCGATAACGACTTATTTATGAAATCTGGCTATGTAAGCTTTAAAATAGAAAATTGGATGCAACAGTTTAAGAATTACATGTAGGAAGAGAACATCCCTGATTTGAATTTATTCTAAAAATTCCGTTGATGCTCAATAGAACCATCTTCACAAATTATAGGGTATATCGATAATATGCGAAGAAATGCAAAATTGGGTACCACAGTTTAAGTATTAAATGGAGGAAGAGAATATTATATTTCATGTTGTTTTCAAAAAGGCTTTGCGAGTCAGTCAAAATGATCTTGACAAATTATGGATCATATCAAAACCCACAAATTCATAAAATATGGAAAATTTAGCTCGAAAATGCAAAGTTTGTCACCCCAGATTAAATATTACATGCAGGAAGAGGGCACTTTAATTGAATTTGTTTTAAAAAATCGTTTACGACTCTATAAAATTTTCTTAAAAAATTACGGACCAAATCGATAGCGATAAACTCGTAAAATCTGGATATTTGAATTTATAAATTCAAAAGGAAGAGAGTATTTAATTTAAATTTGTCCTAAAAATTTTGGTGCGGTTAAATAAAAATTATCTTGACAAGTTATCTTAACAAATTACGGATCATGTCGATTAATCTGGATATTTGAGTTTAGAAACACATAATTGGTTATCACTGCAGGTGATAACACTGCAGTATTAGATGCAGAAAGAGAATACCTATTTTGAATTGGTCTTAAAAATTGCTTTGCGACTCTATAAAAATAAACTTGACAACGATCAGTTCTTAAAATTTATATGTTTGAATTTAGAAAT
The DNA here is from genome assembly GCA_958295665.1 of Tipula vernalis. Taxonomy (NCBI): domain Eukaryota; kingdom Metazoa; phylum Arthropoda; class Insecta; order Diptera; family Tipulidae; genus Tipula; species Tipula vernalis. Next base: position 370,999,920 of record OY282558.1, read on the forward strand.
GCACAATTGGTTACCTCAATTTATGTATTACAGGCAGAAAGAGAACACATAGTTTCAATTTGCTTTATAAATGCCGTTGCGACTCAATAAAATTATTTTGACAAGTTACGGATTATACCGATAATAAGCTCATAAAAAATAGTTATTGGAACTTTTTAAATTGGTTACCACAGTTTATTCATAACTTGCAGGAGCACCTAAAATAGCCGTTGCAACTTAATAAAAATTATCTTCCAAAATTAAGGTTCATATAGATAACGATAAATTCATAAAATATGAATTCGTATGCTTAGAAATGCAGAATTGGCTACTATAGTTTATATATTACACGTAGGAAGAGAATGCCTAATTTAAATTTGTTTTAATAATTGATTTGTGACTCAATAAAATTGTTCTTAACAAATTACGGAACATACCGATAATATTAAATTTATAAAATATGGATATTTGTGCTTAGAAATGAGCACCTAATTTACCTAATTTAATTTGTCCTTAAAATTATCGATTAAGATAAATTCATAAAATCTGGATATTTGAGCATAGAAATGAAAAATTATCTTACACAATTTATAAATTAGATGCAAGAAGAGAACAACTAATATAAATTTATTTATAAATTTCCATTGCGACCCAACAAAAATTTTATTCAATTATTCCGAATCATTTTCAGAACGAAAAATTAAAATATTTGGATGCAAAATTGGCTACCGCAATTTATGTGTCACATGCAGGAAAAGAATACCTATTTTAAATTGGTCTTAAAAAATACTTTGCAACTCTATAAAAATGATCTTGACAAATTACAGATAATGCGTAATGAAATGCAAAATTGTCTACTGCAGATAATGTATCACTTTCAGCAAGCGAACACGTACTTCGGATTTGTTCTAAAAATTCCGTTACGACTCAATAAACTTATTATGACAAATTGCGGAACATATCGATGAAGGTTTATTCATAAAATCTGGCTGTGTGAGCTTTTAAATGCAAAATTGGTTGCCACAGTTTAAGAATTACATGCAGGAAGAGAATACCTAATTTAATTTTTTTCTAAAAGTTCCATCGAGGCTAAATAGAACCATGTGGACAAATTATAGATTATATAGATTACGATAAACTTTTAAAATATGAATATTTATGCTAAGAAATGCAAAATGGCCAACTACTGTTTAGGTATTAAATGCAGGTAGAGAATAATTTGTTTGATTTTGTTAAAAAAATTGCTTTGCGAGTCAGTGAAAATGATCTTGCCAAATTACGGATAATATCGATAACGATAAATTCATAAAATATGAATATTTCACCTAAAAAATGAAAATTTCGTCACTTCACTTTAAATATTACATGCAGGAAGAGAACACTTAAATTGAATTTGTTCTAAAAATTTCATTACGACTCAATAAAATTATGTTGACTCAATAAGATTATCTTGAAATTACGGACCATATCGATAACGATAAACTAGTAAAATCTGGTTATTTGAACTTAGAAATGCCGATAATGTACATAAAATCTATTCAACATAAGTATGTATGTGACTTTAGAAATGCACAATTGGTTAGAACAACTTATGAATTACATGCAGGAAGAGGATAAGTAATTTGAATTTTTTATAACAATTACGTTGTGACTCAATAAAAGTTAACGTGGCCAATTGCTTATCATATCGATAATGATAAATTCATAAAATATCCTCATTTATGCTTAGAAATGTACAATTGGCTTCCAAGTTTATGTATTAAATGCAAGAAGGGAGTACCTATTTTAAATTTGTTTTAAAAATTCCGTTGCGACACAACAAAATTATCTTCAGACATTACCATTTATTAACTTAGAAATGCACAATTGATTAACACGAACGAAATATAGATATCTAAGACTGTAAGTCCACGAAATATAGATATTTAAACTTAGAAATGCAAACTTAACAGCTTATGTATTACAAGCAGGAAAAGGATGAATAAGGGTAAATTTTAAAATCTAAAAACTTCACTGTGATTCTATAAAAATTATACTTACAAATTATTGATCGTAAATGGCACAGAACACGTTTAGCGATGGCGATAAATTTGAAAATGCAGATATTTAAATGAAGAAAAGCTCAACAAATGAGGGTAGTTATGCTCCATTGATTGATTTAGCTTCAAATCTACGATATTGAGAGCCTACTATTGTATAATTAAAAACAATAATATTTAAAATATGGTCCCTTAATCTATCTTTTGATTTTGCGAACCATTTTGACAATTCGTCACATATCAAATTCGAAAATAGTAAAGCACCACCACGGAAGTGCCAGTGTCATACGAAGAATTTTTGGTTTTCGTTTAATTTAACAAGCTTTTTTATCTTTGAACTATTGCAGCGCAACTATTGCTTTGAAAGCCAAAGACTGATTCTCCATTTCTCATCCTCAATATGATACAAGTTCTCAAGGAATCTGAGCAGAAACTTATTAAATTAAAATTACAGCATTATATCTTTAACCTAATCCTACTCATTTTAAACATCAATCAGTTATTGCCCCTAATTTAGGAATCCATTTGAAATAGGACTAGTTAGCTTAAATCCTCACTTCCGCAATCTTAATGTGTAAAAATTTTGCTTTTACCCTCTGTAATTATTTATTAATTTAATATAATTCGTATATGGTATCACAATATATCCAATTAATATCTAGAAAGGGATTTTAATTCAATAAGGAGAACAGCCTATATACGTCATATGTATTATATGTACCAAACACGTAATTATATCATATCAAATAATCTCCAAAAATGTATCCCTAATTAACCCTATAGTTGATAATTAACCCACCCAGTGAGACAAAACAGAAATGTAAACAAATTTAATAATTGAAATTTATTATTCAATTAATAAATTCGATATAGACGTCAGTGTCTGGTTTTATTCGATTTAATCACGATATATTGTAGTATAAATATAAGCAAGATTTTAATATTATACACACACAAACACACATAAACACAAGCACACTCATTGAACCATTTACAAAATTGTGATGAATCATCGATATTTTATAGAAAAATGTTGTTTTCCCCAAAATTCCAAAAAATTCTAATTTCGCTAAAAGCAATTTGCAAAATATTACCTTTTAGAAGCAACACAACACGTAAACGATACAAAATGATTGATTGAATTGAATGCTTCGATGCTTGTCAAAAATTGTTCAAAATAAAATCACAATGAATTATTAAATTAGATCTCTGTCATGTCTTGTAATTATTTTTAATTGGTTTTAATCAAAAATTATGTTAATGTGGGGCCTACCACACATATACAGCTTTAACTGTTACACAAATGACTTTAGTATGTACTTGTATAATATTTTAATTCTAGGCGTATCATACAATATAAAAATTATATGTTCGTAATTTAAATTATGGTTATTACTATTATATGGGTACTAAAGGGTTAATTATGTTTAATTATTCTTTTTTTTTTTATTAATCGTAAGTAGCACAAAAATTTTCAAGATAGGAAAGATAATTCCTTTTAATGAAGACATTTTATAAGGTTACATTCGTATGTATATAGAATGTTTGGTACATTTTAATGACAATAGGCGGTATGGGAATTAGATGTGAATTTATCTAAAAAAAATTGTTAACCGACAAATTTTAGATGTATAAAAAGAAATCTCGATATCGACAAGATGAAAATTCGTTTATAGTTCAACAATGGGCATAAAAATGGAAAATCGTAATAAAATGAATTGAATTGAAAAAGTCAATTGTTTGGCACTAGAAGATTCGACCTGGAATTTTTTTTTTATTTTAATAAGGGATATAATTGAGTATTGGAATATAAACAATTATCAAATAAAGGGAAAATTCCTTTTCTTTTTTTTTTTTGTTTAGTTTCTATTGAATAAAATTCTTTAAATCTGCTCGAAATGACTTTTTGTAGAAAATTACATTTATTTTGGAAAACGATTTACCAACTACAGAAAAGATTGTTATGTGTACATGCACAATTTTAGTTACCTTTACGGCAAAGAGTTAGATATTATTGTTTATACCCAGTTCCTGTTCAAAACCTAAATGACAAATATATTTAGTACCAATTTTTGACATTAATTTAAGAAATAACTCATACATTCATAATATTTTATTAAACTGTTCTGATAATTATGTTAAAAATGTTTCGAGTATTTCTTAACTTCGCAAATGAGTACAATTTCAGATAGAAAATAGCATAACTAGCTTAAATTATTAACTTATTAAGTAATAATTACGCCTTACTGTGCAGATTTCACTAAAAGTTGGCACATTAAAATAATTACACCAGCATTTTTTCTGCCGCACTCAAAAATGATCATCGGAATTTGCAATGATTATTTGAGTGTGTGCGTTTTTCTTTAATCCCAAAAATGTTTGCTAAAAAAAATGTTTCAGTGATTTCGGACGAAGTTCAAGTATATTAAAAATAAACTTTATTCATTCTTAAGTTTACGCGACTGTTCTGTTTCAGAATATTTTAGAAATGTAGGTTTCCTACAGAAACTACTAAGAATTTCTTTTAAATAAATGTAGTCTTTTGTGTGTAGGTCTAACCTAAATAAAAGTATACCATATGTGTTGTGCTATATTTTCATAAAGTGGAAGGGCCAATCGTTACGATTTTTTGTTGTTATTATGTAAAAAGGGTTGTAGATGTTTAACATGTTTGCTACACTTGAAAATGTACTAAATCATCCACATTTGAATCGCTAATCAAAAATGCTCTTAGTCCAGATTTATTGGTTTGAGTTTCTTAAAAATATTCAAATCAACTGACAGGTTATTAAAAATTTTAGAAGCCTAAATTAATAATTTATTTTGAATATTGGTTGATGTAAACTTTTGTAGCCGAATACAGTGATCATTTCCCAAATTGTAACCAGTAATGACATTTAATTGTCTTCATAGTATTGAGCACATAACTTAATGGAAATAACTGTACCTGTCTCCTGAAATGAATGCCACAAAGAATACAAAGGAGGAATATTATGCAAACCTCTTTTAATATGTTTTTGCGCTATGATAAGGGAATAAATTCTAGCATAGTAGATCCTACCCAGCATACTACAATAGCAAAATAAATATTTTTTTAAACTGGTATAGGGCATACCAGCCGTAAGGAGTATATATTATTGATCACTAGTGCCAGATACTTCGAGAAAATCTCAATATGGTCCTTCTATAGCATCGTGTCATCAATAGATAGACCGACATATTTGAAAGGTTTAACGAATTCAATTTTAAAACAAAATCAATGACACTATTGTCAATTAATCGAATTTCTTTTATCCAGATCCTTATAGAGAAAATTTGTAAATTCCAACAAAACATTTTACGAGCTTCTAGATTTTCTAAATCCATACTGGCTTTTAAGTAACAATTTAGTTTCATTCAAGAAACTGCTGATACTGGAATGTGCTTGCTGCTCAATAATTTTACCAAATACAGACCAAAGATATAGGCCTATGTTATTTTATCACGTTTTTTTAATTTTGGAATAACCACAGATTCATTTAATTTAAGAGGAAAAGTACCAGAAGAAAAACTGCAATTTACAATATATGTAAATACATCCACTATATAAAGCGAAATTTTCCTGGATCTGTTGATCCAGTCGAATTTAAATCAGACATTATGATTAGAATTTCCAAATGAATCTGTTTTCCAGAAAACGCAACATTTTACTTTAGATTTATTAAATACAAGATCAGAACAAATCTGATTATTAGAGTTAATAGTTTGCATTAAATTAATATCTCGGATAAAGCAAGTTTATCATTTAATGAAGAAATATCATCGATTATGAGTTTCTCAATCAAATTTTTCTAATGCTCCTTATTTAAAACATTGTTGACCACTCTCTTCGGCTTAACAAATGTTTCATGTTTAAGCGCTTTATTTAAAACTTTAAACTTCAAAAAAAAGTTAGAATTTTTGCGATTTTTAAATAATTTTTAAGATAAATCTTTTTCAATTTAATTGTTGTCAGTACAATTTCTGAAATCCAATACTTAATCCTTCTCTCCTTAGCTTTTACTACGTGCCTTGAAATATTTTTGAATTAATCGCGCAATAAAATAATAATAAGCTCTAAATACATTGTACAACAACAAATAGATTTGCATAATTTAAATGATTATTGGTAGAAATGTTCGACGGTACAAAACTCATCGATGTCATACAGTGATCAGTAATATGTAGATCATAATTTTCCGCAACGAAACTAGGGTCAAATTTCAAAGAATGTCTTAAATATTTCTGTTCTTTGCATTACAAATTCTCGTTGACATATTTAACATAGACCGTAGCCCATAAGACGACATCATAAATATAAATAATTAAAACTAATAAATTGTTCGCTTTAATCCCTGATACAATATTACAAAGCTCTAGCATTAAAAATGAAATCTATAAATAAATTGGCCCGAAAACTGAACGGAATTAAATTCAAAATTTACTTGTGAAATGACAGCACTGGTAGCATCGATGTAAGATGTGGTATTTTTACTATCACATAGATTAATAACAACCCCACCGGCCCTGTACGTAACGTTAGATTTACCGTATATGCTAAATCCCGAGATTTTATAATTTTCAAGCCCATCTTGTTCAACCCAAACCCCAGAGAAAAAAATGATTTTCGGGAATATGTCAAGTGCTTGTTAGCTACAAATAAATTGAAATATTGGCTTATGCTTCTAATATTATGACGAGCTACAAAGGGGTTTCATCAATTCTTAGCCTATATTGGCTTTTGTAGGTTTGGTTATCATACCCCTAAAACAGGATGACTTCAGGTTATATTCTAGAATTATTTTACAAGAACCCCAGCAGGCCATGAAGTTAAAGCCAGTAGTTTTTCAAAATCGGCATCCGGGACCCTTCTTTTAAAAGACGAATAGTCATGTGTAGAATTGGCTCGCATTTTTTGCATATTATCTAAGTTAGACTTATATTCCAGATATCGTCTAATGTTTAATTCATTGACACCAGGATGCAGTCTTGAAAAAAATGTCTCCTTCCATGGTTTAACTGAACGTAATAGGCCCCAGTGCCAATAATAAAATTGTTCACAATCTTTACCACTTTTGATTTCAAATTATCTAAAGGAGATTACTGAGCAGAAGCGCTGACGTTTTTAGCAACTCTGAATCATTTGGTAGAATTACCAATATTCTTTCCATATCTTGAATTTGTCGTGGATAGATCAATCGATGAAGAACTAGAGCTCAAAATTAGCGATACAGGGAAACAAATCGAAGATGATTTATTTGTCGAATCATATTTAACATTATTTGTGACACCGGGATTTATTTTTGTAAAATACTATGTAAGGTTATGAAATCGATCATAGCGCATATTTTTTACGAATTATCTCAAAAACTCAATTTTTTCAGTTGCCTCACTTTTCAATGTCATGTGCGATATAGTTGAATAATATGACACCTTCACTTATGATGCTCTTATTAGGGATTTTCGATATATGTCATAAAGTGGGAATGCCATGTCAACTCTTTCTGGCTAAATATCAAAAATCGTTGGGGAAAGCTTGGCCTTCCCACATTAGTTCAGGCCTGGTAGTATTGGTAATATCTATGAGAATATGACAAATCACCATTATTTGCAAAATTTTCAAAAATTTGTCGAGAAACCCCAACCTAACTTTTCGTAGTAACAAAAATTGTTTTGGAAAACTTGCCTATACGTTCACTTAAAGAAAATTAATCCAACTTCTGGTAAAATCTTTAAGATTATGTTAAATGATCACAGTGCAACAGCACATTCCACTAATGAAACCAAAACCATTAAAATGGAGCGCACGATATGATAGAGGGACTTATGGAAAACCAAATAGCTGTCATTTCAAGTGAGTAATCACATGAGATCTCAATCATCTCTTCAGCGTAGCTAAATAAATAGAAAGAACAGTGAACCGGGATAAGGGGAACCACCAAATTTAAAAAATAAAGGCGAACATTTGTGAACTTAATCAAACTGCTCAAATTTCAAACGTTAAATGTTAACAAAGTGGATATGCACAACATCCTCTTTAACACTAGTTCCTAAAAATTGTTGTCACTTTTTAGTAGCAAAATGCCAACTCCACACTGGATTTGTTCCTAATTATTTTCTACTAAAAGCAAAAGTAAATGTTATAATTTTTTTTTTAAGCTTTATCCGTTTTTCCGCTGAGAGCAATTTTTAAAATTAGAGTTTGCTCTGACTTGCACTTTAGATAGAAAAATTATATTATCTAATAATTATTGACTAATATTTAGACTGGAAAAATGTTTAACCGCTAATTTATAATTAGGTTAGGTCGAAGTAGCTATAGGCACACTTTGATCGGTGACGGTTCATTGTGATACCACAGAATATATCTCTTTTACTTATTTTGAGCCACTCGTAGTAGAGTAAAACGACCCGCACTTTACGGTTTTCGAGTTCCGACATGTTGTCCATTTTGAGTTAACCCTAGTGTTTGTGCCTTCTGCGTACCAATGCTGGATATGGGCAAAGGAAATAAACCAACATCTCTTAGTACTCCTCACCCAAACAGCTTTTAAAGAAGTTATTTTGTTCCAGACCCAGCCCTCTTTCATATTCTCAAAAAATTGCAATGTCCCGTGAGAAATCCTACGACCGTTCTAAATTAACATCTACTTAAACCTGTCTTGCTACGCTACAGATGAGAGTAGTCCATCTTTCATCTAGCGCTGTGATTAACTTATACAACTGGATAGTCGTACTGTGTCTAGGAAGTGCATCTACCCTGCAGCTTCCTATGACGTCCGAATGACCAGGGACCCAGAGTAGCTGAATGTTGAAATGCTCGCCCACCTCATTAAAAGATGAGTGACAACACAGCGCCGTTCGTGACGCCAAAGAGACTGATTCCAGCGATCTGGTTGCCACTTGACTGTCGACATAGATTGCAATATCACCCATAAGGATAACACATTATTTTTCAAACACGACCTCTTCAACCACTGGTACCACAACTGGCTAAGCACTGCAGTAATCGGAGAGACGAATAGAAATATTCACATTTAGTTTATCACAGAATACTCTAGTTTCCACTTTGCAGTCTAGCTTGGAGCCATTCGTGAAAAGAGTTGCAAATCTTCACTCTCCGATATCGATCCATCCCTCCAGGATTTCCCTCAAGAAAAATGGTCCGAAATCGCTTTTCGATGCTTAGAGTCATGATTCGGGAGCTTATATTTTAGCTTTGCCTAAAATGTCGACCGGCAGAAGGTGCAAAATAAACTCTAAAGCACGTGTCGGTGTTGACCACAATGCCCCGCTTACGTCCAAAGCTGCCACTACACCCTCACTCCTTAAGTGAGTACGGCCCACACTGCGGGAGTGTTGAGTCAGTTTGACAGCTCCGGTTTCAGACATCATAGTAGCGTTGTTTACTCTCACCAAAATGTTGGTCCTCCAACTAAGCTTACTGTATAAGATAATGCCCAGATATCTTGCTCTGTCAGTAAAACAGGTCTCGGGCCATTTAAAGCATTTTGTATTTCTTAGGAAAGAGTAACAGCTCTGTCTTGGACGAGATAATTCCCAATTCAAATTGTTCACCCCATTTCGTAACGATTGTAAGGTTGTCCACGATCATGCCCAGGAATTTCCCGGTAATGGCCGCTATAAATCACTAAAAAACACTAAAGATCCATTATTTTCACTTTAAAGCTAATAATAGAAGCAATATTGAATCCATCAATTTGAAATGAGCTTGATTGGCCTTAAATTATTCATAATCAGCGACTTGAAACACTTTTCTATATCGTTTTGTAAATTATTTAGTTAATTAATAAACATTTCTTCTTAAAAACAGTAATTTATTAGCAGACAAAGCACCCAATCCCATTTTCGGTTCACGCAATATTCACAGCACATGCAAAGCCAAGCCCTGTGGTTATTTATTCAGAAATAGAATTTTTAATATCTTCATCAGGACCTCTAAAATCTACGATAAGGTTGCCCATATGAGGTTCTTTCAATACATTGAAACATTCTTTTTGCGAAATTTCCAACGTCTTATCGACGATAATATCTAAAAAGCAAAAAACAATGAATTGAAAATTAAACAGCACATTGAGGTCTCATAAAAAAAATTGATTTTCTGGCACGTAAAATGTGTGAAACCTATTTGTTTTAGTTAGGCCTCACTGCGCTGGGATACACCCAATATGTTAGAACTTTAATCTTTCATTTTTCCGGTCTATTTTCCGTTGTTCGATCGCAGCTTTCTCATCAACTTTGGTTTTCATTTCATTCTGGAACGGGGTTAATGTTATTATATAACTTTGCCGTTCAACATTTCTTATTCCTTTTCGAGCTAGTGTCTTAATGACTATTAAAAAGCTTGGCATTCTATTGTTCTCGCAGATATCGTTTTCATTTACGATTGAAACCATCGGAATATCATCTAGGTGAAATATTTGTGTCTCAGTTTGGTTTATCTAAAGCAAAGCATAGAATTAATTGATTTTGAAACGCATCTTCTAATAAACAATTCCCCTACTTACATCAGGCATAAAATTCTCAACTTCTTTAGTCTCAAAAATTATAATTTTGTGTCCAATTATAACCAGCACTAAATTTAAATAATTAAGGTGGCCCAAAATAATAATATTTAAAAAACATTGTTCTCACCTAAAGTTGGATTCGGGAAACCTAAATTAAAATTAAGTACGCTACATTAAAACCAACTTTTAAGTAAATTACATACAAAACTGGTTATCTACATAATTGTATATCATACAATATTTGTGAAATCAATCTTTTAACCTTTCATATATTTTATGCAACAATCGAAAGTCGCCGGAGTGTGTAGCATTGCTCTGCCCAATTGCGTCCAGCTGTTTAATTTTATCATATCGAACAATTTTAATAAATTCCTTAAGGTTAATGATGCTCGTATTTTCTTCAATTTTTGAAATTTTCTGTTGGTTAAATTTTCTTTGGAATTCGGGTTGAGTTTGCGAGACACTTAGAATAATCAATATCGTTTGCGTTGAAGAGAGAAAGCAAACAAGAGCGAAATCTGTTAATTATTGTGTCACGTTTGACATATTTGTCGATTACCCTTTTCAACATCAGTGCGAAATGTTTCTTGGAGAACTGATCGTCTAGGTTGTTGCTTCTCCACACCTGAACTTCCTTTATCCAACCTTATGTTGCCTCTGTTGTTCTCGAGTGCGCTCGGCTGTAATATTAGACCTCTATTCTTATTGTATAATATTCTATTATTGTACAAATAGTACCAAAACATATTTTGTTGCCACAATTGTTTTCCCAAATCAATTATGTATTTATATCACTATTAACATATAGGTTACTATATAACACAATCTTAGTTGAGTAAACAATTATTAACTTTAAATTAATTATACTTACTTCCCACCACCGCCACCGCATAGAATACTCATTAATGTACAATTACAACATCAACCCATATAAAATAGATTAACTGTTGACCGTAACACCGTAAAACAAATCCCCTACTGTATAAACAACAAAATAAATATTCTTCCTAAAACCAAATTAAGATTTATGGTTTTATAAATTAAAATATTAATTTCCACATAAAACCGATAAAAACTTAAATTAACAAAAAAAAAAAACAAATTGACTTAAGTATGTACTTAATACATAAGAGAAGGAGATTTTTGTTCATTCTGTACAAAGTATAATTACCTCTTGTGTTATTATTTTTATTTCTGTTAATAATTCGTAATGTAAACATAATAAAATTATTATAAATTAACCAAATATAAATATCTAAATCTAAACACAGAATGATTTTTCAATTTAGTTTTTCTTTTTTGGAAAATTAATTATGTAAACATTAGTATAAATAAATACCGCATGTACTCGTTTGTATAAACAAGTTCACAAAATATAATTATGTTAATTATAAATCGGAAGTTTTGGCCCCACAATTTCAATAAAAAGCAATAATATTTTTCTTTAATTAGAGTTTATTATGTAGAATGTTAATTTTTTATAAATTTTAAGGTTCGATGGAACTACAGATTTGCATTTAACGTGCGACATTCAATATTTTGATTGAATATTGCCCTGGGAATATAAAGACGTGAAAAGTAATTTAAGAACATTATTAAAATTAGATTACAGACATCTTTTAAAATTTGTTAAATGTTTCATAGAGATTTGCCCCTGGAGCTTCAATCTAATTAATTTTTGATTTATAGAAAAGCGCTGCTATAACGTTGTTGTTATAGTAGAAAAATTTAAGAGTTCATTGACTTTTTTGTTTTAAGTTTTGTGATCGTTGTATTTGTGGAATTTATTGATTTTGTAGCCAAATAAATAAAAAAACAACAAACAATAATTGAAGTTGACAATTATTTAGTTTTTTTTAAGTTACTTACTTTTTTCATTCAATTTAATTGAAAAAACATTTCTCGTTATAGAAACAATGATTTCAATTTAAAACAAAAACGAAAAAGTTTTTTAAATTAATTTACATTAAACAATAATTAAGTTGTTTTTATATTAAAACGAAATAACAGTTTTTCCTCTGCAGGATGCTTCTAAATTTACTAGTGTGGAATTTATGAAAAATTGGCAAAAAACCTTACAACAGCCAAAAAAGTGTAAAAGCAAGTATTACACTTTTGACACAATCTATAACGAGATAGCTTTTGTCATTCTTTGACAAAATTGTGTAGCTTATACCATGCTAATACGAAAAAAAAATTAAATTTTATATTCTAAAATTTTGGAAACTAATTAAATGTGGTGAGTTGTGTTAAAGCTCGAAGGTTATACTAAATAGTTACGCAGAAGTACGTCTTAAGTGTATAATAAAAATGAAATTTTTGTTCATTTTTATAAGGCATTAAAATTCGCATAGATCATTACAAATGTAAATTAAAAAATATTTATTAACCAATGACAGGCTATCGTAGAGATTGTTCCCTTGATCTGAGTATGCCGCAATATTAACGCGACCCGCAACAAACCGGTGGTCGATTTTACAAAAAGACATACACTTAAATCATGTGTAGTGTATTTTCGAAGGCCATTGATATGAGTATGTCATCACATTGGTATGCATTTAGTGGATAATAGAAAGTAATGGTCGCAACAAACCGGTGGTACTAACTATTTATTATTAATTATACGTCCCGAATGGGCAACAAAATCGTCAAACAACTGACTACTATCAAGCCACACATCATTTGTATGAGAGAGTATACGGAAACGTGTGATATTCGTGCTATTCGGCATAATAAAAAACAACGTCATAGAAAATTCGGTCGTCATATGGTTAAATGCATACCAATGTGAAGGCCTACTCAGGTACAGGAAATAAGCTATACGATGGCGTGCCACTGTCCTTCGAAATTAAACCACACATGATTTTAGTGTAAGTCTTATTGTAAAATCGACCACCAGTTTGTTGAGGGTCGCGTTAATATGGCGATTACTTTCTATTATTATATCGTTATTTATACTATATATATATATATATATATATATATATATATATATATATATATATATATATATATATATATATATATATATATATATATATATATATATATATATATATATATATATATATATATATATATATATATACATATATATATATATATATATATATATATATATATATATATATATATATATATATATATATATATATATATATATATATATATATATATATATATATATATATATATATATATATATATATATATATATATATATATATATATATTATATATATATAACAGGAAATACGGCACATTGCTGTTTATTGAAATGGAATACTTGAGATCCATCTTTAACAAAATAGAAACAAGTTTCAGATAAATCAAACATAACAAGTACTTCTCCATTTAAGAATCCTGGTTTCTTGTAGAAAAATAACTTAAGATAATGCAGTTTATCAGCTAATTCGTCCACAATGTCAGAAACGTCAGCTCGTCGACCTATCATTGCCTGTCCATACCCTTTACAGTACCTGATCAAATGATAAATTAAAATGTTAAGTAATATTGTTTACAAAATCGACCAGCAATTAGACGTACCACTTTTGCTAGCAATAAACTTCTAACAGTCACGATAATCACTAATTGGATTTTCGGTTCCCTATATTCAGGTCGCAATTTTAATTGCGTTCATCATCAATATTCAATTTTGATTTATCGTGCATACGTATACGGAGTATATTCCCCTTGCCCCAGCCAATATTACATATTGTGGTCGAAGTTTTGCAAAAGCGCTAAACTAAATTGGATCATCGAAGTAAGATTTTTTGAGCAATGTATGTGATTCCTTCAAATCCACTACTAATATACGAATTGCAATTTGTTACGTTTGTCATTAACTTTAAGTAAACAAGTATCCTTAACTGCTGGGATTATCCTACAAATAGTGCCATTATAAAAATTAATAATTTTTGTAGTGATAGATACCAGTTTTGCAATAACATTTGCCAAAACCGCTCGAGTTAATCTTAAATCTTTAGCTTTTTAAACCAACTATTTAGAAGTCCAAAACTCTTTCTAAAATTGTCTATAACTCCAAGAATCTTGCACGGTAGTCAGAATTTTAAGTTTCATGGTGGCATTACCTTCCAAGCTTGCTTTCAATTGAAATAATCGAGTAGATGAAGACTCTTTCTTAGTTTTCGTAGAAGAGTTTGGATTGAAGGAATTTTTGTCAGATAAAAATCATCTTTATCCATACTGCTCATACTGATCGAGTAAATGATTGTTTTAATCCACAATCATTACATATCATGGCGCTATTTGGAATGTTTGGATTCTGTTCGAGGAGTTCTATTAATATATTAACAACTTTTGTAAGACATAATAACCAGGGCCCTATTGCACCAACTACTTATCACTTATTACTTATCAACTTATCATAAGTTGATAAGTAATAAATGATAATTAGTTGGTGCATGATAAGTGATCAGTGTTTCACCAAAAATAACAAAATATTACTCACTTATCAATTACTTATCAATTTGAAAACTTATCAAATTTTGATAATGAAAAGTGATAAGCGTTGCACATCAGATTGTCTATAACTTAACAATTGACGAAATATCAAATTTTTATGATAAGTTGTAATGATCTATATAAAAATACTATAAATGTGATAGTGTTTGCAAAATAATGGTTTTGTACCTATACAGCAAAACAATTAAAAAATTCTTATTCTGTAATTTAATAACAACAACAATTTTCCATGTATATAATAATACATGAAGAGAAACCTTTCTCAATTGAAAGTTCTTATTTCAGTGTTTAGAATCAATTGTAAAACTTTTCTTTTGTTACTTTTAAAATAAATTCTCTTTTCTAACTATAAATAAATTTTCAGCAGTGCTTAAACGTAAACAATTTATTTTTATAACAAATGAATTAAGAGAATTCCTATTAACAAATAAATTGAATCTAACTACATTATACAAAAATTGTAATCGTCATATACAAACCAAAAAGATTTTCCACTATTCGTCTCGTTCGCTTATGAGCACGATTAAATCTTTGCTCTATTGCATCATCCGGATTTCATTGCATTGGTGGGATAAGCTAACCTTTAAGGGGAAGCACTGTCACCCAAAATCACAGCACCGGGGAACGGGCGAAAACAAGACTCAAAATTGCTAAATAGCCTTGAATATAGCAATACTCTGGAGTCGTGGACACTACCTGGCCATTTTGACCTTCCTGGTCGATTCGCAAAATGTTCTTCATTGACCGTAGATGCATCTATATTATTCATTGTTCCATCGAAGCAACCAGCTACCTGAGGGTAACCACCCATCTCAAGAACTTTCTATCCTGGATATTCCTAACCAATGCAGTGTTGTTAGTAGCTGCTATAGTGGACTCAATGCGCAGTTTCGGTCGCTTCCAAGTTGCAAATTTACTCCGATTTTTAATAATACGTGCTCAATTTGTTCATGTGACGAACGAAAATGTTTTATCACTCGCGAGTCCAGAGAATATTTGGTTGTGGCTTTTACTACACAACTTCTTCTTTCGTTTTTATCCTCGAATAATCTTTCGAACCGATGCATTTATTTATAAAAATTATTTTTTCGTTTAATAAATTTCAGTTTTTGTTCACTAAAGTTGATATACATTTGATAGTTTTATATTAATTTTAAAATATCGAGAAACAACTGTCTTATCTCTATGGTAAATCGAAAAGAATGAAATTGTTCTTCCTTTCACTTAATATTATAACTTATTAGAATACAATAAATTATTATACACTTGAAAACACATTATTACATGTATTGTCATTATCATTTATAATTATTTGAATAATAAAAAATTTTATTGTAAAATGTGTTTGTACTCTTTTAAAATTGAACAAAAGTTCTCATCTTACAATAACAGCAAAAAAAAAAAACGTTTTTAACAGACTTCCGTCATACTACTATAATTTGTAGCTCTTATCAATTTTTTTGAGTAGTGAAATTTTTCTTATTGATATTTTGGATAAGTTATCATTAAATTAGTCGATTATTGATAAGTTAAAACTTTTGGTGCAACAGAACTATGAAAAAATTATCAAAAACCTCAAACTTATCGCTTATCAAAATATTACTTATCATTTATCATTTCGCAAATTGGTACAACTTAATTTTGATAAGTGAGTGCTTATCACTTATTATAACTCAATTAAATACTTATCAAATTTCAATTTGGTACAACAGAAAATTATCAAAAACTATGATAAGTTGATAAGTAATAAGTGATAAGTAGTTGGTGCAATAGGGCCAAAGTACTGAAACCAGGTACTAACCCGGAAATAAAATAATCCCAAAGAAAAGTGCTTTAAAAGCCATATTGGAAGCGCCATCAAAAGTATAGGCTGGAATGTCTCCAATTTGAGCACAACAATGATTTCGTCGGACTACTTTTTCATCTCCAAAACCAATAAATTTAAAAAAAAATCATGATCTCTTTGCAAGAGGCATCACATTTGATTCGCCATATTGTGTTTTACAAAATGCCACCGGGCAAAAAAGTTCAGAACATCAGAAAAAATTTGAGTTTTGAAAGAAAGCTTTTTTTGGCTCTGAATTTTGTCCGTCTGTCGTTAGTCGTTTAGCCAAAATTTGTTTATTTTAAAACTTAAACACGCGAGTTTGGAAACAAACTTCTTGAGGTTTTGATTTAAAAGGTTTACTGTTTGTCGTAAGTTTGAAAGTTTAAAATATATAAAACATTTTTGAGTTTTGTTTCAAGACTTCAAAATTTTACAAAAAGACAAATTTAGTTTTGGAGCAATAATGGATATGAGTTTGGTTTGTATGTAATGAATTGACAATAATCAACTTTTTTTCTGTTTAGCTTACGTCCAAAAAATTAAGACTTAAGTCGCCGTAAAACGAAACTTTTTAAGTAAGTTTATACTATAAATAAATAAAAACCATGCTATACGAAAAGCCATAATCAATATGACAAATTTTGTTGAACAGAATTCATGAAATAATTTGGCTATGACATCATTTAAGATATTTTTATTTTATAATTTAATTCAGAATACATTTTTATGTCTATCGCGAAATCACAATGAATTCATTAAAAAATTTTGTTTAAAAGCACATATACACCAATTCGAAAAGAATACAAAGAAAACATATAAAGTTTGTTTTATGTAAAAACTCTAAAAACTCTAAAATGGCTTTTGAACTTCTTCAATATGTTCTGAATAATTAACATAAAACGGGTTCCATATATGATGGCACCATATTCAAGTTGAGAATGCACAAATCAAATATATAATGTTCTTTAGCAAACATTTTTACAAATTTATATGATTTTAATACGTTCCGAAGATTGTAAGAGAATTCAATCCAGTTTCCAACTGATAAGCTTATGATTATGAAAAAATCAATCTTTTCATCAGGCCACGGCGACTGGACTGAATATACAACAATTTACATTCTATATATACAGAATGTTGTGTGCGTTAAGTACTAGCGAATCGTACTAATACAGATAAATCCTCTTACAATTTTTTCTTCTTCACGACATACACACAGCTCTATTTCTGTGTACAAAGACAAGTTGAAGTTTATCAAAACAAATTGGTATACATAACATCTACACTATTTCTATGTAACATAACATATGAAATGTACTTGGTTTGCAAAACCAAAATAATAATAGTTGGTCGTCCAGGGTAATACTCATGCTTTTTCACGGAAATGGAAATCTTGGTGTCAAAAAATATTCGATTCTTAACCATTTTCTCTAACAACTTTGGCAAAACGGACGACATATAGATTCAACAATTCCGAAAAGACATCCTCCGCTTCCAACTGGAACAAAATGAATGGCGATATATCGACAATGTTTGAGTTCGAAATGTTTGAATTAATTGTATAAACACTTTCAAAAACATTTGCAAACAGATTGCACGCATCTTTTGCAGATAGTCATATAACTGATAATGTAAGGAGAAAAAGGGAGTGTGACCTTTAGAACTGCTTTTATAGTTGACAAAACACCAAGAACGATTGGGATCAGATTTTAAAAGTGACTCGATCTTAAGAATGTAATTTTTATAAGGAACCGGTACAAATATTTATACTTCGTCCTTCCTATATTTTTGAGATTAGGGATTCTCAACACAAGTTTGCGATTTTTGTGTCAAAAGTGTGACTGGGAAATGCTAGGATTTCTCGGTTTTCGATTTGTTTTATTTACTCGTTTATGTAACTATGAAACGGCATAGGAATAGTATATTACAGAAAAACCTCTACTTAAGAGCCTAGCTGTCCCTTATTTCCGACCGTCCCTGTTCCGATTGTAAAAAGTTAAAATATTTCATGTAGAAGTTTATCCATCAATAATATTTTCAAGTCGAATTCAGGCCGATTAGAAGTGAAATTGGTTATTATCATAACCGATAATGATCAAATACAGCAAGCATGATGGAAATGGGGTTCTAAAGGATTTTCACAAGAAGCTCTGAAATATGGCCAGTTAGGAAGGAACTTTGTTCATGTCGTATTTACCAAATTTAATCACAATCGGTTTAGAAATAACCGAGTTTCTCCCTAATTGGTCATATTCTAGAACATTTTCTAAATATAATTTTAGAATCCTATTTCCATCGTACATATTGAATTACATCAGAATCCGTTGCAAAACAGCCAAGTTCATTCCTAACTGGCCATTTTAAAGAACTTCATCCCACTATCATTTTAGAATAACATTTCCATCGTACATGCTCAATCTCACCATAAACGGTTAAGAAATAGCAAAGTTCCTTTGCTAAATGGCCTGAATTTGACTTGAAATTCTACGGATAAACTTCTATTCGAGATATTCAAATTGTCTGCATTCCGATCTAAGGAATAGTCGGAAATAAGGAATCTGAGGAATAGTCTCTTAAACCGAGGTTTTACAGGATATATTACAGGAAATTAAATAAATAAATCGGAAACCGGGGGATCCCAGAATACAGAAAACGAGATCTCAGAATTTCGCTTGAGAATCCATACATTTTCTATGTTAGTTGAAAACCGGGAAACCCAAGAATATCCCGGTCATAAATTTGAGACAAGGATCCCGAGAAACTGGGAAACTAAAACTCACTCTGCATATCATCAATATTGATAGTAGAGCAATATGAAGACAGACGTCATTATCGAGAAAAGTATTTGTTTACATGATAATTATTTACATTCCCTCTTTCAAAATTATAATTTACTGAATGAATATTATTCTGAACTGTCTCACAATATTCCAGAAGTAAAGTATTATATAATGGTGATTGGTTAATACTAGATGATCCCGCTAAGTGCTCACAAGCCCGAACGGTACTTTGCCGGCTGGAAAATTATTTATTGAGAAAAGGAAATTACCAAATCAATCCTATACGTGCTATATAGGCAATTTAATTAAGCATCCTACATTGTACATACTCGTAGTTATATAGAACAAAATTTGCTCAAGAAAATATTGAATCCGCATAAAATTTCACTAAATCAATTTATGTGGTTGTTTTTGTATTCGATTTTCAATTTTCTATTATTTTTATTTATGGATTTTCTTTTCAACATTCATTCCATTGTGCTTTGTCAGAACTTTTATTTTTTTAATCTATTTCGTTTGATAAAAATCAATTCAATACACATAAAAATGTAAATTCGGTTTCGTGTCTGCCATACTTTATATAACGTTTAACCAAACAAAGAGATTTCGGAAGAAAAAAAATGCAGATCAGGTGAAACCGAAAGTAGAAAAAGGTAAATTGTGCGGAACGTGTTCGTCTCCAAAATACATTTGCTGTTCTTGATTAAAATTAAAAATGTATCGATATTCTAGGAAATTCTGTTTAAACACACAAACATTTTTGTTTTGATTATTTCAAATATACAACACTAAAAGAGATTGGTGTTTTTGTTGTTACGTATATAAACAAGATGTTATTTTTGTGATAGCTTCTTCTAGTTCTTTGCCTCTTCAAAAACACTCAAGTAGGCAAAACTAAAAATAAAATGTTTGGTAAACGTTTCAAGTGCACAAAATACTCAAATACTATTTAGAACTTGAACAAACGAAGAAGCTAAGTTACGGTTATATATTTTGAGTATTATTTTCAAGAACGGTGATGTAAGTTATATGCGTAACATAGATACATATACCTACCATATACACAATGTTTGGGTATCATCATCAGTTTTATAACTTAAAAATTAGACACAAAAAAAAAACGAAAAAAATTATTTATTTTATTTGCAGGAATATATTGTACATATTATAGTTATTGTTATAATAAACATTTTTTAATATGTGCCATGATTAAATTTTATTTATGATCTCACACCAAAGTAAAATTCATAATAAACGAAAAAAATTCGGAGAAATTTTTTATCGCAATATTTTGTGTTAACGATAATGATGTATATTTCACATCTCGTGAACATTCAACAAGCAAAAATATTTTTTGTTTTATTCATAATTCATGTCAACAATTTAGAATTTCATTAGAAAATATACCAGCAACTTTTTATTTTAGAAAAGCCACCGTTTTTACGGACTGAATGGAATTGCTGTATGGAAAGGAAATTTTTTTACACGTGAGATATTCCGAGGCTTGTCACTTTCAATAAACGTTTTTTCAATAAAATTTTGATAGAGATAAAATTAAGTGACCGTCTAATCACATTTAAAATGGATACGTCTACATATTTCTAAGGAGTTAAATAGCTCGGAATGTTTGCGACTTAGTATTAATTTTTATGTTGAGTGTTTTCAAATTATTTTGTTAGAATGACCAATTTTGGCAGTATAGAACATTTTAATCCTCGAAAATTTTAATTCGTTTGGAAATTGGAATACTCGACAAATAAATCAATGATTGATTGGTTAGTTTGTACAGACACAATTCGATTCAATTTAAGACGATTCTTAATTTCTAGATTATAAACAGAAAAATTTTTCAGGTTAAGATTTTAATTTATAAAACACTGTAAAACATTCCATTGTGATTAAGGTTTGCCCGCTCCCGTACCTTTAACATTTCCGGGAAACAGGATTGTAATTTTCTGATTCCAGGGAATTCCCAAATAGGATTCGGGACACGACAAACATTTAATCCATTACTAGTACTCTATATTTCGGCCTTCCATCATGGGAAATCCACTGATGGAAAAAATAAAAATTTAAACTAACACATTGCCATAAATAGTATAATTCCACCCAAATACTTTGATTTTTTAAACATATTGCTAATAGTTAGCGGAGCTGAGCCCAATGATAATATAACTTTCCTTAGAATACCGACTTAGTGTACCCAAGTACTCGTATATTTTTGATCCTTTTCCGAATACTTGACTACCAAAATAATTTGATCGATTACCCAGTAAATCTTATTCAAGGGCATGAAATAACTCAACGGGAAGATGTCTGCCTTATTTTTTTAAATTAAAATAATTTCGCACGGATTTAATTTGTAGCGGCTCACTCATGCGTGCTCCGCCACAAAGTATCACTCACATACATTCATACGTCTGAGTTTTCCCAACCACTAATGCAACGTCTTCAGGCCACTCAACGTTGACATTACCATTTGGAAATATAAGCATTCAACCAATGAACTACTGTCTCTTCCACATGAAGAGAAAACAAACTAAAATAAAATTATTTTCTTTTAACTTCAGTCTGCTCTCGAATTTCAATAAAGCGGCATGCCACCCACATCATGCAGTGATATAAAACAATTTAAATGGAGTCATATACAACATACAAACGTGGAGCCACACAAAATACACACGAAAAGGAACACGCAACACGTTCACAATGCTCAACATCGCTGTTATCATCGTTTTGCACAGCGCCGCATATACACACTATGGGGGCACATAAATATTTATACATGTTGTACACGCAGTCATATACATGTACGCACACATATCAGATATATTTCATTCACCGTAACACATGCGGTACAACATCATCATCACCACTATCACTGCCGACGCCATTAGCACCAACAGCAGCCAACACCATAATTTACTTCAGAAAAGAAGACATCATCATCACCTATCATCGCCAGTATTACACCAGCCGGCGCAATAACATCGTCGCCACCATTCATCATCAGCGAAAACGGCTAATATTAGCAGCAGCGCTATTATCACCTCTTTCACCACCATCGCCGTCGTCACACCAGCTAATAGTGGCAACAACAAAATCATCATCGCCATCGTCATTTATCTTCTGGTCCAACAATAGCAGCAACAACAACAACGGCAGCAACATCAGCATCATCATCAACAACAGTTAATTTTTTTTTCTTTTCCATTCTGGGTTTATAGTTTTGCTCTATTTAGATTCTTTTAATAAACGTTCTTTGATTTTGTTTCATTGAAATGGATCAAGCAAAATGGCGTATCGCAAAACGTCAATTTAGCCATTCCCCAACGCACTCCGCTCTGCCTTTTATACGGCCATAGTCGAGACTCGCTTCAACTGCCGCCGTATAACATTCCATATCACTGGGACACAGTCGAGACTCACTTTTACTGCCCCACCCTCTCACGAGAAAGTCGAGACTCACATCGACTTTCTCCGGTCACAGTCAGGTCCGTGGACTGGCCACAAAACGGTCACTGCCAACATCTTTTGGCAGGCCCCAAAGCTGACGGCGGACTTCAAAATTCATTTTGTGATCTGGCATGTCACAGCTTTGCTAACAATGATTTGGAAACTCGGTCACTGCACCATTCTTCTGTCAAACTGGTATGGTGGACAGTGCGGGAAGACTAGAGGTACACATCAAATATTTGTCGAAGCGCATGCTCCCAACCTATCTGGTGTGTGTTTCAACGATTCCTTTCATCGCTGCCTATCTACCATCACGACACACACTGCACAGTCAATCACTTGCGTCACCAGACAACTTCCGAGATACCCATCTCGACGAACATCCTCCTTCACAGCTACTGACGCATGCATCGACAGAGCACATTCTCTTCTATTACCTTTGTCTCGACACATCGCCTTAATTAATGTTCAGAAGGTGGGCAATTTCAATTTAACGACCGCCTCCGTTTAGCTGATCTGAACACAGACAGACCGAAACCAACCATGTTTCGCAGGAACGGAAAAATCACTTGCGGGGGAGTCCTGTAGCGGTTCACTCATGCGTGCTTCACCACAAAGTGTCATTCCCATACATCTCTGTATCTGAGTCTGAGTTTACCCAACCACTAATGCAATGTCTTCACACCGCTCATCGTTGACATTACCATTTGGGAACACAAGCATTCAACCAATGAACTACTGTCTCTTCCACATCAAGAGACAACAAACCAAAATAAAATTATTTTCTTTTAACTTCAGTCTGTTCTCGAATTTCAATAAGGCGACATGCCGCCACATCGCGCGGTTATATAAAAAAAATTAAAATGGTGAAGAGATAAATAAAATAAAAAATGTTAATTAAATAAAATTTAAAATGAAAATTATTAAGTAAATAAATAAAAAATATTAAATTGAATTTTTTTGTGTACAGTTTATTTATTTTGTGTAGCCATAAAATCAGTTTGTAAAAGTTAAGTGTGGCGGAATTAATTCATATTGTAATTAAAAAAATTCAAATTAATCGGCGAAATAAATTCATTTTCAAATGGATTTAACTCCGCCGATAAATATAAATTTATTCTGTCACAAAAATTTAAAGGTGGAAATACCAATATTTTCATCGAAAGACAAAGGAATGTAACATCTTCATATGAACTTTTACTGGAATGCCACACTTACATTATATCTTCTCAAAAGAATTAAATCGTTCATTAAATTAAAAAAGATTGAAATGGATTTAACGTCTTCAAATGAAACTGAAAAGCTTCACATACTTTATACCTTTCATGAAAAGTTCGTAAAAACAAATTGGATTACAAAGATTAAAATAAATTTACTTCTTGAAATGATATTGAAATGGTACATATACCTTACACCTTAATTTAAAAGTACTAAAAAGCTAACTCGATTACAAAAAATTGAGATAACTTATTATCGTCAAACTAGTAAAAATAAATTAAACAAACAACAGTTTATTTTCATTATTTCGCATTGTGATTTAATCTCGACGAATTTGATTAATAATTAAAAGTGAATTAATTCTAATAAAAAAAAATTAATTAATTTCGCTCGGTTTAAAGCCAATTTTTTTCAAAAATCGATGTCGCGGTATTAATAAGGAATTAATTTCGCTATTTGGGAAATGGAAATAATAATATGTAGTCTATTAATCCAAAGATCCATGACCAGGGACATAGATTCTTTGAAATAACCACTTTTAAAACTAACTGTTAGAATTGCGTTTTGATGGCCAAATCTACAAGATGTTGATACTAAGTCACAAGAAAATGTCATTTGTCACTTGATTAGAATCTAGCTAAAATGCGGATACTCTGTTATTACGGGTAATAAAATAAAAAGTAATCGACTACCCGAGTACTTTGAAACTCAAATAATTTAGATACTCTAGAGACAACATCTTAATTTGTCCTAATGGCTAAATTTTCTTTTGGAAACTAAATTCTTAAGCAAGAACTTAACTAAATTCTTAAGCAATAAAGCTAAAGTCGTTTCATCTTTTGGTATGTGCCTGTCTTGGTTTGAGTCTTGGTCGTTTCAGAACATTTTGTAGCTGGATGGTATTGCTCAACGTTCGTTCGTCTCTCATTTCATATATTTTCAGATCCCTAAGTGTTATTTTTATTAAGGAACCGTTCCAGCTTACTCTCTTAAGTACTAATGTGACTATCTAATCTCTTCTGATTAATCCCATGACGCTAATAAACGGCATTGAATTGCTAATAAACGGCGGGAATTTTTCAAAACATTCCCGGGAAACTGGAATACCTGTAATTTCTTATATTCCCGGGAATTCAATTCCGGGAAATCCCGGGCTGCAACCCCTAATTGTGATGTATCAACTCATAACCATATATAACGACGTCATCAAGTTACATAAAATATCTTATCCCATTTAAACCACTGAGGATTTATTAGGCGCTGAAAAGATACCAGAGCGCCTTTAAGATCCAACCTTTCCCAAGGAAAACTAGGTAAGGGAATTGAATGTTATTTTTGTTTTATCGTTCGGGTGCATTGGAATTTGGTGATAACTTTTTGCTAAATCTAGCGAAGTGAAATAACCTGGCTTCCCCATAATTGTTCCAGAATTTCAGAGCCATTGGGTAAAGGATAAACATCATACAATGTGATTTTATTTAGTCTTCTAAAACCTACCACGAATAGACATTTGCTCTTATTGTTTGAAGATTTTTTTGAAAACTTGAACAGAAGAATTATAAGGACTAGGACATCAAATTGATTTTTCGTTACGTTTTTTACTGCCACAAAAAAATTAAATTAACAAAAGGTATAGGTATACAAAATTTGTTAATTAAACAACAAAATTTGAATCAGATTAAAATAGCGAAGCATTAAAACGAAGTGATGGTGAAAATTATTTTTCTGGGACTTGAAGTGAGTGCGACCACCGATTCCGCGTTTTGTAGAGAATTGACCTGCGATTTAAAACATGCATTCACATGAAGTCAATGTGGTCTGAATAGTGCAAATTCATCTAATAATTTGATTCTAGGCCTATTCCACTAGCACAATTCCACTAGACACAATTCCACTGCACGCAATTCCACTGGCACAATTCCACTTGGCACAATTCCACTGGACACAATTCCACTTGGCACAATTCAACTTGCACAATTCAACTTCCACAATTCAACTTGCACAATTCAACTTACACAATTCAACTTGCACAATTTAACTTTTTGATAATCAAACGCATTTAGGATGGTAAATCGCGCGCGCGATTTACCATCCTAAATGCGTTTGATTATCAAAAAGTTAAATTGTGCAAGTTAAATTCGCTTAATTAAAAAAAAAAGTTAAACTTAAAAGTTACCT
This sequence comes from Tipula vernalis, assembly GCA_958295665.1. Classification (NCBI taxonomy): domain Eukaryota; kingdom Metazoa; phylum Arthropoda; class Insecta; order Diptera; family Tipulidae; genus Tipula; species Tipula vernalis. Next base: position 371,026,429 of record OY282558.1, read on the forward strand.
GAAAGAACTACGAATGTTAAACACGAATTGAATGAAAACACGAATTGTACGCAGTGAAATTGTGTCTAGTGGAATTGTGCTAGTGAAATAAGCCTAGAATCGTAATAACTACATCAACAGAAATATTTTTTACCATTGCTATCTTCACCATTTTTTTGAAAGCTATCCCCTTCTTTTATTATTAATTAGCTTTTTTACACGTTGCAGTTTTTATTAATTTAAAATCCATTGTTATAATTATCTTCGTAATTATGTTTCAATCACACCAATAAAATATTAAAGTGTGTGTTTGCGTTTCATTAGTGTAACTGTACAAGTTATAATGCAAGTTAAATTGTGCAAGTTAAATTGTTCCCCAGTCGAATTGTGCCAAGTGGAATTGTGCCAGTGGAATTGCGTCCAGTGGAATTGTGTCTAGTGGAATTGTGCTAGTGGAATCGCCCGGCTACCAATAATTTGTGTTGCACTTTGGTTCGATTTCCACTTCCTTCCAAACACTTAAAGTCCCTTTATAGTTGCGGCAGAGAACTAACAGTTCTAGCCGAGTTATTGGTGGATAAAGGAGAATCCCAACTTTACAACCCTTCTGACTGAGGCAAGCTGTTGAGTTTCTTTATAGAGTCGATTCCAGCGAATTTTAAGTACAACACGAACCGTTCAGTAATTGGAATTATGGAATTGCACCTCGTTCGGCAGTCTAAAACAAGTTTAATTATTTTCCTTCCTATTGAAAGGCATATTTTTGAAGAACATTGTTTCGTAAGGATGATCTTATGAAAAAGTTTGTTTACAATGGGTCGAGTTTCATATAGTGTTTTCTTTATATCTGCTCGAAAATTTAAATTTTCTTCTAATTAATTTGCAATCACTTTCAGTGTCATTTTCTGAATCATCATTGCTGTTCTCCTCTGCTTCATCATCACCTTTATCAATACTTCACTGATAGGTTATTGATTTGTAGAACACGGTGAGCAAGCAGATTTTCGGTTGGTATAATCCGCCCATATTTCTTCGTATCAACGGCACCATCTGATCCTACAATATCATCTTACATGTTCAGTTCAAAATTATTTTTCTTTTGTTTTATAAATGATTGTGTTGCGTCGTTTAGATTAAATCTTCAATTTGTACTAATCCTATTTCGTATGAGTACATTTTTTAATGCAGTGAAACATTTACGTAGCTGCAGATCGTTCTACTTTCTTGTCTTTAAAAATGTCTTTATGTTTCATAATTGTTATCTCGCTGTTTGGCGTTTTGTATCCATGCTTTTTAATAAATTTCTAATATCCGCTGATCTTGTAATGGCACGAATCGAGGAAGCTTCTTTACTGCACACTATACCAGCAAATCGCCCAGTGTTTGTCTCTTAACGTTGTATCTTTTAATTCAAAATAGATCGTTGTTCAAATTCCAATTAAGCTTTCTTGCTCGTTGATGATGACATATTAGTTGAAATACATATGAAAGTTGTCAGCTTTGGTTATTTACAGCAACACCCGATAGTTACCCGACTACTCGATGTTGGGTTGAACCGACTTATATTTCTTAGTCAGCATTCTGTGATTTTTGATATTTGTAGGATGTGAATTAGGATGCAGACGAATTTCATAGAACGCAGCGAATAAATGGATGTTTAGGATTTGTGAAAGCACTTACCATTAAAACGCCATAGAGAAAATTTCTTTTGAGTGACAGAAATAATCTCTAAAGAAATTCTTAGGAACAGGTACTCCAATTACTAGGGTTTTAATGTAAGGTGGCATTAATCTGAATTATCTGGTTTAAAATTAGATTTATTTGCTTGAAAATTAACGGATTGTCGTTTATTAAACGCGGGTTGTTTTCTGCACTCTTTTATGATGAATTATTATTTGAAAATTGTCGATTATAATTTGTAATTTGATTTAGAGGTGTATTTGTTGTATTATTTTGTCTATGAGTTAGTTTATTTAATGCAAAACAAAAAACTTGGCAGAATGTCCCATTTTTAAACATAATCGATACTTTGTCTGATAGCTGGAGGTTAAGCTAATTATTATAATTTTTGGCAAATGTAATATTTGAATCAAATCGTGGAAAGTTAGTTTGAGATGCTTCCTCTTCCACGGCTTTTAAATTTGAAAATCCACACGCTTTGACTAGTTAGTAAACAGAATTTTCTGCTCGAGCCATTTTAAAATGCATTTGATGTAATAGCAATTTTATTAAGCTGATGAAGTTCCTTAGCGGAAACCATAAATGGTGCTACTGATGGATAACTATTTTATATTTGGTTTATTACATCACTTAGTTCTAAAAACCGTGCAATCATATGGAATAACGAATTCCATTGTATAGGGTCTTCTTGTATAAGCTTTTTAGTACAGCTCGAAGATTGGCTTTAACGAAGTTCATCACTGTCATTAACGCTTTGGTTAAACCATGTGACAATATCTTTATTTGGTTTTTAATAAAAGCCCGACTACTTCAACAGACTTAATAGAATTTTGCACAGCTAAATTAATTTCATGCTCCAAACCATGAAGATGTTTGTTCGAATCAAACCTAATTTCCAAAACTTTTGTGACAATTTTGGCACCATCACTATTTACCGCAGTTACATTATTAACATTTATGGGTTTTTCTTTCATTTCGAATACTCTTAACGTCACGCCTTTTATCTGGAAGTTTTTTTCGACATGCATTGTTACCCCTAAAAAACTTCGTGTTTGCATCGTATTAGTCCATATGTCCGTTGTTTTGGTCCAATAAATTAGTAATTGTCGGCCTTGATGGAATTTTATAACGCCTACTCTATGAACCATCGATTGCATCACTATACTGTAGAGTGTTCAGGAAGAAATGTTCAAAAAAAATTTGATTGGTCAAACACTGGCTTCCTACATTCCTCCAACATGTGGGGAGCGGGGATTAAAATGGCATAAAATGCCAAGCTATACGCTGATTAGACATGCAAGATGCGATTACCTTTGTCAACTCGCTATGAAACGCCGTTGACGCCTGGTCGGTGATTAAATCTATTGTTAAAGCTCTTGTGATAAAACATACTACACTATGATGTAAGTCTTGTCAGTAGTTTTACCTCTATATTTCTACATTTTTAGATATATGGGGGCGGCATAATCTAAACCAGTACGAATGAAAGGCCGTAACTAAATTTCTACCCGTGATGTTGATACATTACCCATCAACTGCTGCGCCATGTTATATTTAAAACATACTAAGCTACTATAAACATTAACTTTGCTACATCTCGACAATGAATAATTTATAGTTTGCGCTTGATTATATGGATGCTAGTAAGGTAGGTCGAGCATACAGATACTTCAATTGATAATTTAACGTTCCTAGCGCCATCTCTCTGGTGGAACTAAGAGATATAATATCTTCTTACCTATTAGCTACGTAAAGCTTTTCGATCTACACGGTTTAATGGTTAGCCGTGACAACACCATCACAGGGTCTATGTAAGCAAATATTTCGATGTTTTTTATCGCTAAAAGTCTTTTTACAAATTTGAGTAGACGACTTAAAGAACTGCAGCATTGTGATCAAATAAATATCTGAATTGTTCTGATCATCAATGGATTTCAGGTTTTTTATACATAATTTTAATACACTGTGGAATTTTAATTTTTCGCCTTCTGGTAATTTACCTTTGTTCCGTTTTATACAGCCAGCAGGTTTGGAAGAGTTTTACCATTCCAATCCGGTTTTTTAATTCAAAGTGACTTTAATAAAATTTAAAACTTTATTAGGACAGGTGATAGACATTAATCCTATTGGATCGAATAACCGTGACACCTCTGCCAATATGGCACGTTTCGTTATTCAGGATAAACCGCAATTGTGTTCGATTGAAGTCCCAGGATTATTTTTGTAATGGAAATATCTTTGTCTTGATTTTGGGGAACGATATCTAGATGATAATCAGGTATGCGTATGATTCTAATATTCATATGTACACGAAATTTCAATAAAATTTTTATCATTGTTGATTGGACAACCGGACCGCTAATGATCAGTCAGTAGGCTAATGGTGGTTTAGCAATACACCATTCGAATAACATGCGCGGATTGGTCAAACACTACCCTTATTTTTGTCGTTGTTGATTCTTTAACCACGAAGAAACACGAAGATGGATCGATTGAATTATTGTGTGGTGGTACAGTGGATCATCCCCTAATAAAGACGTCTAATTGCTTGTTGTTAAGAATAACCTCCTGCTTGTTGGAGAGCATCACGTTTGAAAGGAAAATTCAATAGAAAGTGACCAGGTGAATCGCAAAGGAACGTATTTCAAAAATGATTTTCACAATCGATTTATTCTAATGTAGCTTTCATTGAAGGAACCTCTTCGATTTCCCAGAGTTTGTATAATATGCTTCATAAATCTAATTGACTAGTACAAATTAACATACCGTAGTTTTGAGTAACATCTGTTTGCGGAAGTTCACATAATAACACATATTCAAAAACTGTATATTGTGCACATAGTTTACGTCCGTTATATCCGTACCTGTTGCTATTCCATCTGCTGAATTCCAAATGTGGTATGCTTAACCGATAGAGACAGTCTTTCAAAATACAATTAGTTTGAAAGGCCGAATCTAACAAAGTTCTGCACACTTGTAATTTGCAGCACTGATCTTTTACACTCACTAAAGCTGTAGGAGAGTAAGGGGCCGGTAAAATTGGTCACGCCATGCCAGCCCAAATTTCAACCTCACCTACTCGTGGTCCTTCCTGCTAATTAACAAACGCTAATTAACTGACTACCGAGAACTTAACAAATGATGTTCCCATCCAGGATCCATTATCAATTCATTATAGTCGGAGTGATAGATGTAACAAGACCTAACAACCAGCAATGCAGCACAACAATAATGAGAATAATACGCCATGTGGTACGCAGAATTATTTGGTAAGTCCACCAATCTGTGGAGTTGGCTCAATATATTCTATGGTGGGCTACTCATTCCTACCAGAATACGTGTTTGGAAGGAGACCTAAATTTGCTAACATAACACCAGCCAGATTTGGCTACTTCTCAGGCTGAATAACCACCAAGTCATGGAAGAAATTTCATCCAAAATGTATTAAACCAAATGACTAAAACGTTAGGAATAGTCATCAGCAATGAAAATGGACTAACGCATTTCAGAGTTAGAATTGTTTCTACACACAGAAAAAATAGATAATATCCTAATATCCGAAACCCGAGAGGTGATTTCAACGTAAAAAATACGTATTGGGGATTCAAACTTACAACCACTAAATCAAAAGAGCTCTTCAAAGCCGGAAGAGCACTTAATTGCGAGTTTCATTTTGGAAACAAGCCAACGCACTGGCCGGTGGATAGGAATAGAATACCTTACCTCATAGACTTTTATGTAACAAAAGGAATATGCGAAAACTACATTTGTGTTGAGCACAGTGAGGAACTCTGGTCTAATCATTGACCCGTTATCATGACGGTGGATGCTGGGCCAGAAGCGCCAAGCAAAAAGCCACGCTGTCTACTGATTGCCTGGAACAAACCTTTCAACTTCTGCCTAGACAATCAGCAGATTTTTACTTTATTAATTTTTTGTTGAATGGGAATTAATTCATGTAATTTCTAATATGTTACCGGTGATTAGACCATTTTAAGTGTGTTTCGATTAACACGAGAAGTATATTAGTATTTACGAACAGTAATTCAACGAAACCGACTAATAGACAGAATTCTATTTATTTAATTATATCTGTATATACGAGAGCTACCAAATGCCAATGAAACTACTATTGTAACATTTGCTAATGATACTACAATCCTTGCAATTGGTAACACCATAGAAGAAGCGACAAGAAAACTTCAGAGAGCCAGTGAGCAACTGGACGAAAAGGCGGGGAATGAAGCTTAATGAAGCGAAATCAGTACATGTTAAATTTACAAACCAAAAAGATAACTGGATACCGGTGGAACTTAACTCGCTACAAGTTCCACATGCAAAAACGGCGAAATATCTTGGCGTCACCCTCGATGATAACATGTCTGAGCTAACATTACATAACAAATTGCTCTTATATCGGCAAATATTAAAACCAATATTGGCTTACGGTATTCAGTTTTGGGGTTTTGCCGATTAAAATAATTCAAGGTTTCCAAAATAAAGTCCTACGTGGCATAATGAATGCACCGTGGTACATAAGAAATGAAATCCTACATAAGGATTTAAAGATGAAATACGTCAGCGAAGAATTCAAAAGACACGAGAAACAACACTTGGAGCGTCTTAGTCAACACCAAAATGACGACATCCGTAGTATGCTGGAAAACACTAATTTAGTGAGACGTCATAGAAGGAGAAAGCCTCTAGATTTAAGCTCAAATTGGAACTGCTAAATTAAATTGAATTTCAAACCTATAGGTATTAGATAATGGGCTACACCCCTCTAAACATTAAACTCATTTATTAAAGATAAGTTCATAAATAAAAAAAAAATTAAATAAAAATAAAGCTGTATGTAAAGCTGATATAATAAAAGTTGAACTGACCGAATCTGTTCGAACGGCACATAATACTGCACTTAAAAAGCTGGTTTTTTGATTGGTGGCTGATTCTGTTGCATTAAGCATATTGTTGCATGATGGTTGATTCTTATGTTGAATCCTAGGGAACGGATTAGGTCCATCATTTTTGTTTAATTCACTAGACTTCGGTTGTTTCAAACACCAAATACATAAGCTTTTGCTGTAAATATACTGCTTTCGTTGAAATACTTCAAGAACTATGCGTGCGAAGTTTATAACAAAAAAATAACACGAATAGGTATACAATTCCAATTGGAGTTTTATAATTTTCGTAAGTGTTAGTGATTTACACTGTTAAAACCACAGTTTTATGAAATATACATATACACGTGCAAGAGTTGATCTTGTTGTTTCTTTGTAACATTACGTCATTTCTGAAGTTTGTAACAAAAAATTTATCAGTGAAAAATTACATTGAGTTAAATACATGATATTCTAAATTAGAGAAAAAAAATATTTTACATTAATTAGGGTAGTTCCTACCACAACATTAGAGGGAAGGGGGGATTTATTTTCTTTATTCTTTTAATATTTATAAGGCCATATTTTATTGTAAGGAATGGGTATTATTCTAACCAACAAACAACACAGCGTCTACCGCAACACAACATTTTTTACTCATTTGAGTACTTTATTGTTCAGACTAATAACATGAATATCACAGGGACGTTTGAGTAATTTATTATTTAAACCTATAAAATGGATATAAACCATTAGATTCACGACTACACTTTCACGACAACAATAAATAACTGAAGCGAGCAGAATGGATAGGTCGTAACAAAATAATTGAAATTTGGGATTTTGCCCCACAGCTGAGAAATGTCACATACACCATATGATTTTCGCAATTATATTATTCTTGTTCAAAAATTCTAAATCGTATTTTGTGTCATTTTTTGTTATAAACTGCATTCTCTAATATTTCACTCAAAATTCTTATTGGAATTTTGTTAACAGTGTACTTTCTAATGCATGCTTTTATTTTGTTATTTGTTATAAACTTCACACCCATGAAGAACTTTAAATTCAACACATTTCTATATTTTATGGGTACCTCCGCACTTTGAACAAATAACTGCATTTAAAACTGGCGGATTATTAATAGTGGTTGAAGGTTGCTTAGCAGTTGAAATTTACCTAACAGTTGAAGTTTTATTTACTACCACTGAGTTCTCAGATATCGTCGAGGTCACAAATATTGCGACTTTTCTCGATTACTATTTTCTCCTCATACGAATATTAGCATTTCTTCCATCTTTTACAACCTTTTTATGGTGCTCCTGGTGGTGGATTATTTAAAACTATAAGTAAACATTGGTATATTTTGATGCAGTTGCTCAGCTTGATCAATTTAATCCGATGAAAATGTTCTTTAAATTGTATTGTGGATGTTTGCTATTATGTCGTACAAGATATTCTGGCTGCTATTATCGAGTTTTACAGAGAAAATAGGGAATTGCCGATTTCAATTTAACTGGTTTTTTTTAGTTTGTATTGATTGGTAACAGAAGGATTTCTTATTAGAATTCTATTTAGTAATGGTTAGGAACAATGTTTACTAATATTGTGATACTTTAAAAATTTGTGATCACAATGTTCTTTATGTTTAAAAAATTTAACATGCTTTATATTTCAACATTGTAGACCCTCAATTCATAATTCTGTATAGGGTCAGCTACTTATGTTGGCAACTCTTAAAGAGGCTGATATTATTACTTAAAAAATTGAAAATATATTTGAATAGTGAGAAGTAAAGACAGGCATCAACTGAACAGTCACACAAAATTGTGCTTCGTTTCGTTTTTAATCTTAAAAATTTCAATTTTCACAAGTATATAGTACAGTCCACAGCCGCAAGACCACAAGTAAATAAAAAGAAAGCCAAGAACATTTATGAATAAACACAAAGTTTAATTTTAATTTTTTGAGTTGCATTTTACATTTTCCAAAATCCAGTCTACTTCAGCATCCGATTTCTGGCTCATGTAAGAAAGTGAATTTATTGGTATTGGAACTCCAACCGAACATTTCACACGAGTTACAATACGTAAAGTTCGTCCAACATACATCGTAAAATAGTCAACAACACTCCAAATTGGATTATAGCAAAACTTTAGTTGGTTTAAATTAGGCATCATCATATCTCCCAAATTAACCGATACCAATTCATTTCCATTTAAATTCATTTCGGTAACAAATTCAATCACACTTCGTTCAATGCTCGATAAACCGCCCGTATTAATTTTATTTTTACTCAAATCAATTGCAAACGAACTTATATTACTAAACTGTTTGGGATATCGGATATCCGGTATTCTCGTTAAACGCTGATTATGACAATTGACCCATACTTTATCCAGAAATGGATTATATTTACATAAACATCCAGCTGGGCAATTAGCTGTAAATTCAGTGGTAAAGTGATTTTCTAGTCCATTACATTCTAAAATGAATTCAATCACGATACGTTGATCCACCAAGTACATGTAAAATCGTCCGTCTCGCAAATAAGTTTTAAACGCATCTTTTATGAATCGACAATCTCTACACAAATCCGAATCCATTGACACTGTGTTGTATATGTGGGCGCGTAGTGAAGTGTAGAATTTCGAAATTTCGTCGCTTGTCACAAACTTGGCGTTAATTCTTTGTTTTTTTGGATCTCCTATATAAAAAACAGAATTAGCATCACGAGTCCTTATATTTAGAACCACATCACGTTCAGGAAATTCTAAAAAATGTCTTAGCTTAAGATTTTGTAAATTCGATGAATCAAAATGAATGTTTAAAATGTTTGGATTGCGGAATAATGCTACAAGTGAGCTAAAATCTTTTACAAATGATTCGGATAAAAAAATTCTTGTCTTATTTTTTGCCAGTGTTAAATCCAATAGTTGACTAAAATAAAATAATTTCATTATAGCAAGCTTAATGTTAAAATTATATATGTAACTTACTCCGATTGAAGAAATTGATTTCCAGCTAAATGTATCACAGATAAATATGAGTTGATAATAAATGTGTTCGAATCTAAGCTGCTAAGCCTATTATGCGATATATCAACAGAATTCAATTTAGGCGAATGACTAAATAAATTTTTCGGTATCGTATCAATATTTAGTCCAGACAATGTTACCACAGTTAAATTTACTAAGCCAGAAAATAAATCATCGTGCAGCACAATTCTTTCAGGATCATAATATGTCACAAATTTAATCGACGTCAAATTCGTATGCTTTACAAATAAGTCCGGTTGATTGAGGGTGTTCAAATCGTTAAACGTAAATTTAGATATGTCAATAAATTCGATCGATGAATTGTAATTCTGTAGATTGGCACGATTTAATCCCACTATCTGGACACAATTATGTTGAATATAATAAAATTGGTCGGATGGTTTAAGTGTATAGAAATTGACTTCGTTTTGTATTGTAGAACAACAAAACGTATGCAATATCAAACTACTTAAAACGATTAATATACGATTTAATTTCATGTTTATGTGACACCGCAGCTCAAATAAACTACACAAAATTTGTTTGTTGTTGAATTTTATTTTTTGGTAATTTTATTTGACATTTTTCTAGGTTATCGCGCGAAATTAATCAACCGAAATATAATGATTAGTCCAAATGTGTCCTCTGTTGTATTGTTAAAATTGTTATCAGTATTTAATGTTCGTCATAAATTTATGAGTATTTTAATTTCATAATGAAGTCAGTGTTTTGCAAGAGTAATCAGCTGATGACACAACCAAAGTGCAATTGCTTAAAGATTATTTTTTTTTTTTATAATATTTCATAAAATAACGTTGTTCATGAAATTTTGTCGTTCATAATACTGTAGTAATAAACAAACCAACAAGCCAAAGAAATTGATTGAAAATAAATGTCCATTCGAAAAACGTCCTTGAATACTGTCGGCGGAGATTGTGTAATGACTTTAGCGATCCGTTATAAATTTGATTTAGTATTAAGAATTATTGATACGATGGTGGCTGCGGGATCGACTTGAACAGATTTATTGCGACACACAATTTTATTGAGCATTGTATTCTGGAACAAAGTGTTATGCTTTTCGAGGATAGTAGGTTTGGATTGCATAACTTGTACATTCACCAGAATGTGAAACAAATTCAAAAGAAATAAGCTTCATTTGCCAAAAGACAAATTTTGGTGGAAGAATCATGAACAATTATTGTAGAAACATTTGCCGGATTAAAGGTTATTTGTAAAAATTTAGGACCGTTGGAAACCCCAGATCTTTGGACCAATCCCACAAAATTGTACAATCAAATTTCTTATGAAATCACATAAGGGAAAACCACACCTTTGCTAAGGACGAACTGGCCCACTAGAATACTTGGAATGTTCTGCGTTTCAAACACTTATGTGAAACAAATCTGTATCGTAATAGCTTGATGTGCATGCTGAGGATGACAGCAACGATTTCCAAATTGTTTGTCATGTTAACCATTTGATTGATCTTACCCACTGCAGTACAAATAAACTGCCTAGCATCTTCCCATAAATAACATTGAATATTTAAAGAAATGAAATGAAATGTTTTTGATAAAGGAATTAATTAGTCGTCATAGTTTTACGGTCTAGTAACTACTAGTTACTAGGCCGTAAAACTAAGTTTGTTTAATGTTTGGCACTTTATTCTATTAACTACAGTAGTGGCTTGCAACCTACCTTATATGAATTAGAAAAATCAGTTAAAACAAAAAAAATCATTTTAATCCCAATTCAATTACCTAACCGACGCCAATAAAACAATTAACATTTTTTCTAGTTTAGTACATATTAGTGGGAAAATCGAGAAAACCCTAAAACACCCATACGAAATGCCACACTACGTAGATTAATACGATTAGAAATCTTTTTTCCGTTTGCAGGTAAGAAATGTTTGGCTAATATCCAAAGTTTATGAGAGGACTGACTGGGATCAGCCAAGCGTTTGCATTTTAAATGCTGCACAAAGCAAACATTCGCTTAGACTGCTTATTACATGGGTGATTGCAGGTAAAAAATGTGCCGTTACCAACAAATGGAACCTTCAATTGAAATATGGTTTTGTTACGATTAATATTATACCCTTGGTGTACCCGGCCTTTATTGATGTAAACCAAAAATGTCCAGCCTTGCATGTTCTCTTGTAAGGCCCAAACGGTTATTGAATGCTCAGATATAAACGAAGGCTCTGAACCAGAATCCAGTAATTTTCTACACCGTTACCATTCTCTGACTGAATCACATATATTTACTACTGCAGTTGGTAGTAACATACTGGTTGGTTGTATGGAATGCTGCATCAAGTTCATTGGTTTAGTTTCATACTGCTTTGGTTTCCTCGTGTAACTGACGATATTTAATGAACAGTCTCGGAATTGTTTGATACTTGTAAGGCCCTCACACATACAGATAAAACGCTTAGTTGTTTGAACAAAATAAACACACGAGGTAAAAACATTGCACACGAAGATAGCAAAAGTTACGACTCTTCTATGTTCTACTCGTTGTAATTTTAATAAATTACAGCGATCTTTATTAGATAGAAGAAAATAGTTCAACACTCGCTCAAAATGTGGCCACGAGGAGTGAACAGCACAAACTGACTAATAAAATTGTGACCAGGGCCCTATTGCACCAACTTCTTATCACTTATTACTTATCAACTTATCATAAGTCAGTTTTTTTGATAATGATAAGTAATAAGTGTTTAAAAAAAGTAACGAAATCTTACTCACTTATCAATTTGAAAACTTATCAAATTTTGATAATGATAAGTGATAAGCGTTGCACATCAGAATGTCTACAACTTATCAATTGACCAATTACCAAATTTTTATGATGTGCTTTCCTCACATTTTGTCTGTTAAACAATGGTTTTGGACCTATATAGCAAAACAATTAAAAAATTGTTATTCTGTAATTTAATAACAACAGTAATTTTACATGTACATATATCTGTGGCAACAAGGCAAAACGGCATAAGTCTAAAATTAGCATTTTCAGGAAAACGTTCTTAAAATTAAAAGTTACTCAAAATCGTATTAGTTTTTAAAATTCTGGTTTTTGTAAAAGCTTATTACGGTTATTTGTAGCTGTCGGAATATTACAAAAAATGTATATGATATGAAATCGATTACGGAGATTTTATTATTTTTTTTTTTTAATTTGAAATAAAACGTAAAACGGAATAACTCGACTTATGCCGTTATGCCTTGTGGCCACAGAATAATACATGAAACGAAACGTTTCTCAATTGAGAGTTCTTATTTCAGTGTTTAGAATCAATTGTAAATCTTTTTTTCTTTGCTATTAAAACAAAATCACTTTTCTAACTGTAAATAATTTTTGAACAGTACTTGAACGTAAACAATTTATTTTCGTAATAATTGAATTAATAGAATTCCTATTAACAAACAAATTAAGTTTCAATATACACAAATTGCAGTCCTCATACACAAACCAAAACTATTTTCCACTACTCGTCTAGTCCGCTTATGGGCACGATTAAATCTTTGCTCTATTGCATCATCCAGATTTCTTCGCATTGGTGAGATAAGCCAATCTTTAAGAAGTAAGCAGTGTCATCCGAAATCATAGCACCGGGGAACGAACGAAAACCAGACTCAAAATTGCTAAATAACCTTGTATTTCGCAATACTCTGAAGTCATGGACGCTACCTGCTGAATGTTTTCCATGTCGGATCACAAAGTGTTCTCCATCGACCGTAGGTGCATCTATATTAATCATTGTTCCATCGATGCAACCAGCCACCTGAGGGAAACCACCCATCTCAAGAAATTTCTATCCTGGACATTTTCGGGCCAAAACACGGTTTCCTTCATCATGTTGTCGATGATGGTATTTGCTACTCGATGAATGACCCTACACACTGTCGATTTATTAATTCCGTCCAAATTGGCAATCTCATGATATTCCTCGCCATTTCCTAACCAATGCAGTGTTGTTCGTAGCTGCTGTAGAGGGCTCAATGCGTAGTTTCGGTCGCTTCCATGGTGCAAACTTGCTCATATTTTTAATAATACGTGCTCAATTTGTTCATGTGACAAACGAAAATTTTATGTCATTATCATTTATAATCATTTGAATAATAAATAATTTTATTAAAAAATGTGTTTGTACTCTTTTAAAATTGAACAAAAGTTCTCATCTTAAAATATCAGCAAAAAAAAACGTTTTTAACAAACTTCCGTCATACCACTACAATTTGTAGCTCTTATCTATTTATTTGAGTAGTGAAATTTTTCTTATTTGTATTTTGGATAAGTTATCATTAAAGTAGTCGATTATTGATAAGTTAAAATTTTTGGTGTAACAGAACTACAAAAAATTTATCAAAAACCTCAAACTTCTCGCTTATCAAAATATTACTTACCACTTATCCTTTCGCGAATTTGTGCAACTTAATTTTGATAAGTGAGTGCTTATCACTTATTATAACTCAATTAAATACTTAGCGAATTTCAGTTTGGTACAACAGAAAATTTTCAAAAATTATGATAAGTTGATAAGTAATTAGTGATAAGAGTTGGAGAAATAGGGCTTAGACCTGAAAGGTGAACTCCGGAATAGAAACGACACATATAAAGATTTTAGTGTGAGCGGGTCGTGGCAATCTTTACAATTGCTTTTTATGAAGCCTAACGTAATTTGCTTGAAAGAATATTGGAAAAAATATGTTTTGTAAACGCAGAAGAGAAAATTCAAGCAGACCTCAAACATGAACTCTATCAACAATCGTATTATAAAGAAAATACTACTAAAGTATAGATGGCTACATTCAACAACAAATTTGTTATTAAACCAGTAACTGCAAAATTTATTCAAATCATTTGGTAATTTTCAAAAATAAAGGCAAAATGTAACTTAAATCACTCCACAACATCATTAATAAATGATGAACAGACATGGACCAACGTTTAACTTGTGGTACTCGAGAAGTTTCAGAAAATTAATGAGAAGCAGAAGCATTAATGTTAACGTATTGGGACTGTTCAGAAAGGTAAAAATTGAAACAACTTGATAGGGATGATCTCACCATTTAGCTTCTAGCTAACTTACAGATAAGAATTTATGGCGTTTATAATTATTTTAGAATATAACTTGATTAATTAAAACGCCACTTTTAATTTTTATTTATGACACATAAAATGTTGATCTTTTATAATTCATTTATTATCGTAAACATTTATTATTATTTATAATAATTTAATTTATTATATAAGTTTTGAGTTAAATTATTTTAATTGCAAATATAAATTTTTATTTATTTATGAATTTGATTTTAATAAATTTCACCACACTGAAAATTATTAAACAATAACGTACACGGTTTTAGTTGAGAATCAAAAATTCGACTATCATACGCGGCAGTAAAAACGAATGTAATCGAAAAAAAAGAAATCGGTACACCGAACGATTTTTGACACGATGAATAAAATGGAGAAGCAAATGAATTATTTTGTTTGGTCTCTCGCTGCACTGTAGTATATTTAACAAAATGAATTTGTGTGTGGTGTTGTTCATTGGTTGAATTAGTGTTTTAGAATAGTTCGCGTGCGAATTGATTTGAAGCGATGAGCGAACTTAAAATGTATGAATGAATATTATAATTTAATGTATACGAATAAATGAATGAGTATGAGTATTTCTTATGATTAGATAAGTACGAAATATGAGCGAGTCGCTACAAATTGAATGATCAGTTTTTTAACAGTTTCTTAGGTAGGAGGCAACTGCTTTGTGAAAATTCTGATTCACAAATGGCCTAATGTTTTCGCCTAATGTTTTGGCAATGTTTTCGAGCTTAAAGCCTTGTCCTCAAGATCTCCGGTTTCGGTTACCCCGAACTTCAAACATAAGTATTCCAGGTCCTAAAATAATTTTGCTTTGAGGATACATTTACAATCTAGCTCAAAATGGAAAACATCGGGATCTGCTCGAAACGCGATATTTCAAAACGCGATATGTCAAAACGCGATATGACGAAACGAGACAAAGTACAAAAAGCGATATTTCAAAACGGGATATTGTAAGAACCCGGTGTGTTACAAAACGCGATATTTCAAAATGCGATATGGTACAAAACGTGTAGTGATACAAAATGCGATATTTCAAAACATGATATTTCAAAATGTGATATGGTACAAAACACAATATTCTAAAATTATTAATCTTCCTTCATTTCACAAATAAAATTTTCCTTCGCCTTTAGATAAAATTGAACATGTACGATGGAACGTTTTAAATTATCGTGTTTTGTACTTTAACGCGTTTTGTACCGTATCGCGTTTTGAAATATCGTGTTCTGTGCCATATTGCGTTTTGTACCATATCGCGTTTTAAAATATCGCGTTTTGTCAAATCACGTTTTAAAATATCGTGTTTCAAATGGGACTAGAAATCATCAAAATTGTGCCATCCGGTCAACAAGTTTCTCAAAATATATCAAAAATGGGAATCGTGAGAGGTTCAGCTCGAAAAACAACTGTTGACATCGAAAGATGGAGGAGATAAATTTAATCCGTTGAAGCCGAAACTTTTAAAAGAATCCGATTAGGCTGATTATAATTCGGCAAACACGAGTTCAATGCATATTCTAAATAAATTAAATGTATGATCTTTTTAAGATGATTCCAGTTAGCCCAATGCCAAAACTTTATCATATAATTATTTAAAAGTTTCATTACCACACCACATCTAGAAAACATTCGTCATTTTACATGAACTAGCTTAAAAACGTTCTAGTTTCAATCATTACTTCAATATACATCATACGAGAAACAAGCCGTATTGACAAATTACCGAAATAAAAGATTGTGCTACAATTACCAATTTTTTATTTTGACTTTTTCCTTATTTTATTTCCAAATTTTGACAAATTAAAACCCGAAAAAAACTGAAAATTTAATCTAGGACATTTTGTTTTATATGGAGGTTTTATACTGAGGTTTTGAGGTGAATGAAAATAATAGACAGACCTACCGAAAAGACTTCAATTCAAAAATATTGTTCACGCTCGGAACTTTACGAAAAAAAAGTAAATTAATTAATTACATTGGTAAAGAAGGTTTGTTAAACACGTTAAACTAAACGTCCAGATATCACTTTAAAGATTAAATTGAAAATAATTTTTCCAAAAATTCTGGTTGAATATAAATTCATAACCAAATCTGTCATGGCAAAATACAAAAAATGTTTCCACCCATAATTTATTATTGAAACAGCATTCGGATTTCGATATCGAACAAAATATTTTTTGAAAATAAACTTTTAAATTTCGTCAAAATTAATTTTTTTTTTTTTTTCAATCGGTTTTTACGTAAATTGCGAAAACCTTATTTGAATAAATTTTCATATATTGCAAAAGACATTACATTAAAACTGAATAAAGGCGTCGTTGCATGAAGAAATCTTAAAACGTGACATAAATGTTGAACAAGTGTTTTTGATGTCTATATATTGAAAGTGTCTGCATGTATTTAAAATGTTGAGGATAATAAAGGTTATTGAACCGTATTCACAAAAACATTTTATTTTTTATCACGCATTTATATCACCCCTATATAATATAAATGTACATTATAATTTTGTGTACGTGTGTATTGAGCTTTTTCCTATTAAAATCTAAATATTTTGATAAGTCTACCAGAATATTTAACAACATAAAAAGTTGTATCAATTAAATTGTGATTCACTCTTTGTCGGTTAAATTAAATTAAATGTAGGCGGTTTTATTTTTTGTGGTCCTAAATGTTGTTTTTCATTATTCAATATTTTATAATTAAACCGTAAGTAGCAATAAGTGATTTAACGGTTGGTAGCTATGGCAGAAGCTATACAAAAATTAATCTTGCAGCAACAAAAACACTAACGTTTTTCTTTTGAAACATTTGTGTGGCTTCCAGACCAGATCTTACCATACACAATATGTAAAATAAGTATTTTGTCTGTCAAAAACATATTTAATGATGTCGTTGGATTGGCGAAGCATTATGGGCTATGTGTATTATTGCATTTTTAAATATTTTAAACATGTAGATAATTCAAGCAGTTTCACAGAAAAAAAAATGTTATAAACATTTAATTTCATTTGACTGACATTTAATTTATACGTTTGAAAATGCGGTCACAGAATATAAGAAAATATGTGCTAATTACTTTCGCCGGATGCAAATGTCAAAACCGTTGAAATCTGATTGGAGTAGATTTCGACATAAACAAATGTCGCTAATCAGCCCACCCGTAAAACGGAGAGATATTAAATTTTACAAAAGGCGTGCAATGGTATTCAAATCAGCATTTCCTCCAACAGTTGGAACTTTTATGGCCAAAATTCACCAGACAATTTTGAACTACTGAAAATGATAGTAAAGAAGAAATAAAATCACAAAAATATGCAGAAATCGTGCCACATACAAAAGAAGTCGAGGACGTTCTGACCAAGTAAACTAAACTTTAAGGAAATAAACAATGTCTTTCTTCGTCCGTCCGTTTGTTCGAATGTCTGTACACTTGAAATTTGTTTCGCCAATTGGTTTTTATGGTCAAGCCAGAAAATGGAAAAGCTTTTGGATTTTATACGTGGTGGTTTTACCACATTTAGCAATTTTTTATATATGCTGGTTTAAGGATTGAATTAGAGCTGGCGGTTGAGTTGAGGGTTGAGTTGGGTTCAACTTGCGGGTTGAGTTTGAGTTGGATTAGGGGTATGTGAGTCAAATATTTTTTTTATATTGTAGCTTTATGATCGAATTGGGCATTGAGTTGGATTTGAGTTATGGTTTATTTAGGGTTTAGAGTAAGGGCTAAGTTGTTGGTCGAGTTGAGGTTGAGTTGGACTAAAGGTAAGGTTGTGCTAAAGTGGAGTTGGGTTTGAATTGGAGTTGAGTTGGGGTTCAGTTTTTATTGAGTCTGTGGTTCTGTTGTGGATCAATTTGGGCTGTGTTGAGGGTTGAATTGGAAGATAACTTCAATTGCTTTTTGTTGGGTTAATATCGATTTGAGGATTGAGTGAGATGTTGCATTTGTTGTTAAGTTGAGAGTTGATTGGTCGACAGTTTTCGAACTGTGCTGATTTAGACTAGAGTTGAGGGTTAAGTTGGAAGTTGAGTTGGGGTTGAGTTGAGATTGAGCTATGGCTGGCTTAGGGGTTCAGTTTAAAATTTATTTGAGGGAGGGGGTTGGTTTAGTTGGAGGATAGCTCAAAATGAATTCATGTACGCAAGTATTTTTCAAACCAAATTGATTTGGGGATTGAGTAGGATGTTTAATTTGAGTTGTTTAATATCAGATTAGAATTAACCATAAAAAAAATACTTTCTACAGGGTGTCCCATTTTAATAGACCCACTTAAATACTTCATTAGGAAAGAAGCCTGAAGGTTTTTATGGGGGTACTCGACTGGCAACCTTAAGTGAATCTGTTTTCACGGTTGTTTGAAGGTCAACTCTTTATTTTTATAGGAACACACATTATTGCCCCCGATTCTGAAAGAGCAAACAAGGTATTTTTTGATATAACTTTCCGCGGAGTTTTCAAGGTTAAATTAGGAAATGGTATGGAGCAACCAGCAGAAATTGAAATTTAATGGGGAATGACTCAATTAACAGCTGTTGGCAATAAGACATTAGGTATCAAGCTTGTGACCTTGACCCTTATCGTCAAGGTCATTTAAAGAGCCACTGTAAATCAGATTAGTTTTTGATTTTTCGCTTCCTCTTGCTAATAAAACACTTTTTAAAAACGTAATATATCGATAAACTACATGAGCCCATAAGGGATCCTATAAAAAAATAAAACTTTACCTTCAAATAATCTTAAAACCGAATTCATCGATTAGCCCCTTAAAAAGTAATTTTTTGGATTGACAGCTTTCGTGACGAAATAATTTAGTGGGTCTTTTAAAATGGGACACCCTAAATACTTACATGACTTACTGAAAGACATTGAATTTTGAAGTTAAAGTAATTCACGATTTAAACATTTTTAATTGAAAAAATGTCTGTATCGACCTATTTCAAATTTTCTTATTTTGTACCAAGTGTTATTGACGAGTGTTGGATAAAATTCGATTAGAAATACCATAATTAGATACATCTCTATCCCAAATACTTTTTATATTAACTTGATAATATATGTCGCTTTACCAAAAATACCGTTGTCAACAACAAATCATTATTAAAACCATTTCAAATATAAAGATAACGAACAGTGTACATCCTCATCATGTTTATTCTACTGGAAGGAAAATCCCCGGGATATTTTTTATTATTTTTTTAATAAATGTTTGTCATAAACTTATTTAGCTACGAGTATATCACATCCGTAGGAACCAGGTAAACATATAAAAATGATTATATCAAATGACAAATCGACAATATCATTTTAACGTTCACTCAATATTTTTTTTTACGTGCGTGCACGCGCTTGTTAGTTTTTCCATCATACATTTTCACAATGTTTTGCAATCCGTGTACTGTGTACTTACTAAAATTCCATTCAATCAAGTCACTAAAAATTTCAAAATCCATTGGCGAATTGGCTGTAGATTTTCATTTGCTTTACTAACCAAATGAAATTGAATATTTATATTCAAGGTTCTTCAAGTTTTATTTGGTGGTGATTTCGACCATTAAATTAATTCGTTTATTGTTACTAAACATAGTTTATAGTAGATAGCTACACATATTACATTTTAATATTACGTGTAGTCTATTTTTACATTGTAATACGAACTAATATATGAATCATTTTAATTGAAATTTGAAACGTTTCTAGAGTGGCGGCAGCCCAAATGCGTAACAAATTTTACTTTTTATTACTTAGCCGCTTAAATACTATTTGCTTATATATTTATAAACAAACAAAAAAAGTTTATAAAATCTATAATACAGCAACAATCGATTTTTATTAGTTTAGTATATAGAATTTAGAAGAATATAAAAATTTTACAGATTTTAATCACGTACACGGGTAGTATATTTAGAGGAAGGGGTAACAACAACAACGATTTTTATTGCGTATAAACAACATGCAAGTTCTTGTACCTGCTAACGTGTCATGTAATCAGATTTATGATGTGCTTTTCATGTTTTTCAGGTATAAAATTATTATCGCACAACAAAATGTATGTATATAGGAAGAATGAAGATTCCTTACAAACAAAGTTTTATTAAAAAAGAATTTTTTTATTATTATTATTTTTTTTTTTTTTTTTGAAAAGAAGTTAGAAATTTGACATGATTAGCTTAAACCAGCAGTGTACCTGTTTTTTTTTTGCGTAGTGGTATGGATTTTTTGTACAAAGTTTTTTTTGGATTATATACGTATGTATGTACCTGGAAAAGTCTCAACTAATTCCATAAAGTTTTTTACAAAAGCGCAATACTTTAAAAAGTAGATTGAAAGTAACGAGACAAATTATAATAAATTGTTTATACATTTAAAGTTTTGTTGGAAATATTTGTGTTTGATCAGTACTACTCAACTGTGGAGCGTAGTAACCTAGGGAGCCGCGGTACTCCCTCTAGAGTACCATATTACTTCCGTTGTGTACAACTTCCTCATATGTATTCAAACATTTTGGTTCGTTTTAATTTTATTATTCCTTTTCTAGTCTATCCAATAATGGGGACAAATAATTCAGTAGTATTAATGACCTTGATAAGATCTGTGAAAGGCCCATACTTTTTCGAATGAATTCTTATATTACGCGAAAAACAACAACTTTTACTTGAAACATTCAGGAGGGTTTGTAAAGAGAAAAGCAAACTTTTTCTTCAGCTAGCTGAAGATCATTCAATATAATTTAGTTATGTGTCCCTTGAAAATCAATTAGCTATTTCTGTTGAAAACGGTTTAGAAGTTTTTTCGTAAAAACGAAACAATGCTTACGTAAAGGCAAAAACCGTAAATGAGATTTAACACTCGCATTACTACATATCACAATCAAAGAATTACATGCAGGAAGAGAATTTTATAAATTTACGAAAAAACTTCCCTGACAACCCAATAAAAAATATAAAGCAAATTATAAACTGTAAATTATGTTTAACATATGACTCAAGATAACTGAAAATTTGTAAAATTATCTAAATTTATCACAAGCAGTTAATTTATTACAAGCAGGAAGAGAATATATTTAATTGAATTTACTTAAAAATTTCTTTAATATCCCAAATTGTAAACGGTAAATGAGGTTTAACTTGTTTCGTGGTAATGATAAATTCGTGAAATATTTTTATTGGAGCAAAGGAACGCACGATTGATTATCACAGTCAATGAATTACGTGCAGGAAGAGAATATTTCTTATAATTAAGAAAAACAGAATATTTACAAAAATCACTTTGTCAGTTTTTGCTGCTAATCATTCCAGAATCTAAAGCGTTAGCTTATAATCTGATTAATTTTCCAAAATTTGCATTTTTTTTTTCGAAACAATATGTCGAAAGGCAAAATTAGGTATACCTAGTTCGTGCAAAATGCTAATGAAAATTTAACAGGAATACAGGATGGCGCGATAGGAATACAGTGATCTATTTTTGGTTATTTGATTACTTTCTGTGTTCTCTCAAATTGATTTACATATAATTTCAATTTAAATAATTCACTAACACGAAGAATTGATTACTAATTCGATAATTTATAAATTCAATAATTATGCCATCAATTTGAAAAATAAAATCACGGTATTTTTGTTTTTAATATTACCTATTATATTAGAACTATACCTTCGTATTTCTCCGTTTTAATTAATACATTTTATGGATAGTTAACAATTAAATTCAATGTAATTAAAAAGTTTAACATAATGCAATACGTACCACGTAATCCAATATATTAAAAAAAAAAAAACTCAAACTTTAAATGTGTTTTCTCAACCGAAGTTAAATTTACTATAAAAAGTTTAAAACAACCCATTAACAAAATTAACAGAAATTGTGTAAATGAGTTTTAACATGACCCGCGATGAAAATATACGATTAGTTATCACACCCAATAAATTACATGCAGGAAGAGAACATATTTATTTTAATTTACCATATTGAACAACCAAATACAAAAATAAAAAGAAATTGTTATTTGTAAATGAGGTTTAACAACAAATTCGTTAAGTATTTCTCTAACGTTCCAA
The DNA here is from genome assembly GCA_958295665.1 of Tipula vernalis. Lineage (NCBI taxonomy): Eukaryota > Metazoa > Arthropoda > Insecta > Diptera > Tipulidae > Tipula > Tipula vernalis. Next base: position 371,049,185 of record OY282558.1, read on the forward strand.
TAAAGAATTAAAACCAATATTAACTAACTAATTTGCAGACAAAAATTCGAAAAAAATGGTAGTTTATGTTTAGACATTCTATGTAAAACGTAAAAAACTTATAAAAAAGATTTATCCAATTAAAACACCCAAATACTATCTTTATACTTTGTATAGAGAACTGGTACAATCAGAAAAACAATGCGCCTTATATTTTTGTGTTATTAATTTAATTTTCTAATAGAATTCTAAATGTTTACTGAGCTATTAATTTAGATAAATTACTTATTTAGCACACTGTAAAAAAAGCGATTTAAAATCAAAATATTCACTTTTGGTGGCAAATCTTACAAAATATCAATATTTTGCTTTAAATTTATGTGCTTTAATGTACACACCAAAAATATGCTTTTGAAATAAAATTTTAAAATTATTAATACTTTTAAAAAATCCTTTTGACATTTTAGAAATTGTTTCAAAAGCATTTTGCTTTTAATTTAACAAATATACCTATATTTGATGGTTTATTAATGCTAAATTACAAAACCAATACTTTTGTTTAAAAACATTTAAATTTGGTTCTACTTTTTATTGAAAATTTAAATTTTGATTTAATTACGTCTGCAGTAATTCAAACGTCCTATAGTCAAATCAAAATTTAAAAAAAAAATGAAATCAAAAGAAATGCCCGTTCAATCAAAAGCGATTCTTATAATTTAAAAATGATGCATTTCTTTCGAAAATCTTTTGATTGTCTCAGCTTTTAATTGAAAACCCAAACTTTACAACAGATACCATTGCTTTACAAAAACTGTAACGATGTTTGTTAACGGTAAAGTTTTGTTATAATTTCGTAGTAAAGTGAAGATCAGGAAGGAGAGACCAAACATTTCCAAAAAAATTAAAAAAAAAGAAACACGGAAAAAATTATTGAAACATTAGTGAGTATTTGTGATGAAAAAAAATTATTTTGAAACTCCGGGGGCATTTTGGTATATATGGAATTAAGATCAATCGAAAACCAGACTAGTGCATAGTGGAAATACGTGCATATAAGACAGACGTGCTAATTGCGAACCTTCGGTTTGCGATTCATTTCCTTCTCAGAGTAAACTAATAATTTCTGTCCTAATATCGCATACTGCACCTGAATGTGACACCAACAGCGGAAAAAAACATGGCAGCCGGCTACTTTACAACGAGGCCATGGGAAGAGGTGGTTCATAAGTGGAAATGTTCATTTCAATATCGTATAAATATTAATTAAGGTTGTGAAATGTCCAATTATGAATTTTTAAATGATTGGCGTTTATTAAAAAGCATCAATGGATATAAACTAGCAATTAAAATAAAATTGTATGCAAAACTGAATAATTTATTGGAATTTCGTTTAAAAGCTTGACCTATACATTAGTTCAATTTATTCTGATAAAAACAATTTGTTGTATGACTAGTGGAACTACTCGTACTTAGTTCAAAACGCTAATAATGTTCAATTAACGAACAAACATCAAAGACAAACAAAGCCGTATTTTGTTTGAAAAATCCGAAAAATTGCAAAATAGCACTAAGTTAAAATATTTTTTATATATCGTTTTATTCTATTAACCCATTAAAACATTATGTTCTTATTTCAGATAATCAAGATTACTTAGCCCTCCTTTTGCTTAAATATATTCTTATTCCGATACATCGATACGGAGCAACGACGAGTGAATCAACGATAATTCCAAAAACAAATGAAAAAATATAAAATCAAATAGGCCGAAGACTTTTTCATAATCCAAGCAACGACGGTAAGCAACAGTGTTGTGCCGCGTAGTTTACATGAAGTAACTAATCAATTGTCTACTCGTATAGACAATGTATATAGACAATTCAAATAAAGACGTCGATAATGTAGACAATGTGACTACTCATAACACTTATTTTTAGTAAGGCCTCCCGGCGCTTAAAATGTTGTGAAAACATTATAAATCCCAAATGGTTAACATAGAATTACAACTTAAAAAATATTCTTCTAACAACTAAGAAGAGGACTTTCGAAACAGATATGACAACATTAGTCGTAATAAAACCATATTTCAACTCAAGGTTCCATTTGTTGTTTATGGCTCATTTTTTACCTGCAATCACCCATGTAATAAGCAGTCTCAGCGAATATTTCCTTTGTGCAGCATTTAAAATGCAAAGGATTGGCTGATTCCAGTCAGTTCTCTCATAAACGTATATAATTATTAATTGGATTTGAGCACTTTTTCTCCTTAATGTTTAGTGAGGACGGTGATAGCCCAAATTGCGTTGGATATTAGCCAAACATTTCTTACATACAAACGGAAAAAACATTTCATCATTAAGCACCGAAATGAGCGAAGTAAACCAATCATTGCAAAAATTTTAGGCAGCCGAAAGTTTACCTTCTTTAGAAAATGCCGAATTAGAACAAAATGAAGAGTACTGCGAAAGATAGTTTTGTCAAACCACTACAAGGAACCAAGATTCAAGAAGAAAGTTCAATATTGATAGCAATTTTCATTAGTGAAACCCGAAGAAAATTTTGAATTTTTTGAAGTGAATTCAAAAATGTTCAATTTTAACTACCTGTTTAACTAGATTTCGGAAAATCTGTAAGATTGTCGATGTGCTCTTCAATAGCAGCCTCTAGAGTGTTATGTTTGGAAGTGGATGCATTAATGTGATTTGTCCATATCTATCGCAGGAAAAAATTCAGTTCAAGTTTCCAAAAATCTTTAAAAAATTGGTATAAAATCAGCCTCTAGAGTGTTATGTTTTTAGATTGGTTGCGTTAATAAGATTTATCCATAGCTATCGCAGAAAAAAAATTCAGTTCAAGTTTCCCGTGGGAAATCTTGGAAAATTCAAAAAAGTTTCCAGAAGCAAGTATGAAATGGATGAATAAAATCAGCCTCTAGAGTGTTATGTCTAGAGATGGATTGCATTGATGTGACTTGTCAATAGATATCGCATGAAAAAAATTCAATTAAAGTTTCCCGTGGGAAATCTCGGAAAATTCGATTTTCCAAAAATCATTAGAAAATTTGTATAAAATCAGCCTCTAGAGTGGTATGCATAAAGATGGATTGATTAAATGTGATTTGTCCATAGCTATAGCCGGAAAAAAATTCAGTTCAAGTTTCCCGTGGGAAATCTCGGAAAATTCGATTTTCCAAAAATTATTAGAAAATGTGTATAAAATCAGCCTCTAGATTGTTCGTATATCTGGAGATGAATTGCATTGATGTGATTTATCAATGGCTATCGCAGGAAATAAATTCAGATCAAGTTTTCCGTGGGAAATTTCGGAAAATGCAAAAAAGTTTCAAGACGAAAGTATGAAATGGATGAATAAAATCAGCCTCTTAAGTGTTATGTCTGGAGATGGATTGCATTGATGTGACTTGTCAATAGATATCGCAGGAAAAAAATTCAATTGAAGTTTCCCGTGGGAAATCTCTTAAAATTCGATTTTCCAAAAATCATTAGAAAATTTGAATAAAATCAGCCTCTAGAGTGTTATGTCTGGAGATCGACTGCATTGATGTGACTTGTCAACAGCTATCGCAGGATAAAAATGCAGTTCAAGTTTCTCCTGGGAAATCTCGGAAAATTCGATTTTCCAAAAATTATTAGAAAATGTGTATAAAATCAGCCTCTAGAGTGTTATGTCTGGAGATGAATTGTATTGATGTGACTTGTCAATAGATATCGCAGGATAAAAATTCAATTGAAGTTTCCCGTGGCAAATCTCGGAAAATTCGATTTTCCAAAAATCATTAGAAAATTTGAATAAAATCAGCCTCTAGAGTGTTATGTCTGGAGATGGATTGCATTGATGTGACTTGTCAATAGCTATCGCGGGATAAAAATGCAGTTCAAGTTTCTCCTGGGAAATCTCGGAAAATTCGATTTTCCAAAAATTATTAGAAAATGTGTATAAAATCAGCCTCTATAGTGTTATGTCTGGAGATGAATTGTATTGATGTGACTTGTCAATAGATATCGCAGGATAAAAATTCAATTGAAGTTTCCCGTGGCAAATCTCGGAAAATTCGATTTTCCAAAAATCATTAGAAAATTTGAATAAAATCAGCCTCTAGAGTGTTATGTCTGGAGATGGATTGCATTGATGTGATTTGTCAATAGCTATAGCAGGAAAAAAATTCAGTTCAAGGGTTTCGTGGGAAATCTCGGAAATTTCGATTTTCCAAAAATCATTAGAGAATGTGTATAAAATCAATAAAATCAGCCTCTAGAGTGTTATGTTTGGAAGTGGATGCATTAATGTGATTTGTCCATATCTATCGCAGGAAAAAAATTCAGTTCAAGTTTCCCGTGGGAAATCTCGGAAAATTCGATTTTCCAAAAATCATTAGAAAATTTGTATAAAATCAGCCCCTAGAGTGTTATGTTTTTAGATTGATTGCGTTGATAAGATTTATCCATAGCTATCGCAGAAAAAAATTTAGTTCAAGTTACCCGTGGGAAATCTTGGAAAATTCAAAAAAGTCTCTAGACGAAAGTAAGAAATGGATGAATAAAATCAGCCTCTAGAGTGATATGTCTAGAGATGGATTGCATTGATGTGACTTGTCAATAGCTATCGCAGCAAAAAAATTCAGATCAAGTTTCCCGTGGAAAATCTCGGAAAATTCGATTTTCCAAAAATCATTAGAAAATTTGAATAAAATCAGCCTCTAGAGTGTTATATCTGGAGATGGATTGCATTGATGTGATTTGTCAATAGCTATAGCAGGAAAAAATATCAGTTCAAGTGTTTCGTGGGAAATCTCGGAAAATTCGATTTTCCAAAAATCATTAGAAAATGTGTATAAAATCAGCCTCTAGAGTGTTATGTTTGGAAGTGGATGCATTAATGTGATTTGTTCATATCTATCGCAGGAAAAAAATCTAGTTTAAGTTTCCCGTGGGAAATATCGGAAAATTCGATTTTCCAAAAATCATTAGAAAATGTGCATAAAATCAGCCTCTAGAGTGTTATGTTTTTAGATTGATTGCGTTGATAAGATTTATCTATAGCTATCGCAGAAAAAAAATTCAGTTCAAGTTTCCCGTGGGAAATCTTGGAAAATTCAAAAAAGTTTCCAGACGAAAGTATGAAATGGATGAATAAAATCAGCCTCTAGAGTGTTATGTCTAGAGATGGATTGCATTGATGTGACTTGTTAATAGCTATCGCAGCAAAAAAATTCAGTTCAAGTTTCCCTTGGAAAATCTTGGAAAATTCGATTTTCCAAAAATCATTAGAAAATTTTTATAAAATCAGCCTCTAGAGTGGTATGCATAAAGATGAATTGATTTAATGTGATTCGTCCATAGCTATCGCAGGAAAAAATTCAGTTCAAGTTTCCCGTGGGAAATCTCGGAAAATTCGATTTTCCAAAAATTATTAGAAAATGTGTATAAAATAAGCCTCTAGATTGTTATGTCTGGAGATGAATTGCATTGATGTGATTTATCAATGGCTATCGCAGGAAAACAATTCAGATCAAGTTTCCCGTGGGAAATTTGGGAAAATGCAAAAAAGTTTTAAGACGAAAGTATGAAATGGATGAATAAAATCAGCCTCTAGAGTGTTATGTCTGGAGATGGATTGCATTAATGTGACTTGTCAATAGCAATCGCAGCAAAAAAATTCAGTTCAAATTTCCCGTGGAAAATCGCGGAAAATTCGATTTTCCAAAAATTATTAGAAAATGTGTATAAAATCAGCCTTTAGAGTGTTATGTCTGGAGATGGATTGCATTGATGTGATTTGTCTATTGCTATCGCAGGAAAAAAAATCAGTTCAAGTTTCCCATGGGAAATCTTGGAAAATTCAAAAAAGTTTGCAGCCCAAAGTAAGAAATGGATGAATAAAATCAGCCTCTAGAGTGTTATCTCTGGAGATGGATTGCATTGATGCGACTTGTCAATAGCTAAAGCAGGGAAAAAATTCAGTTCAATTTACCCGTTGGAAATCACGGAAAACTTAAACAAGTTTCCAGCCGAAAGTAAAAATTTGATAATAAAGGCATCCTCTAGAGTGTTATGTCTGGAGATGAATTGCATTTCTGTGACTTGTCAATTGCTATCGATTTCCCGCGAGAAACTTGAATTGAATTTTTTTCCTGCGATAGCTAGTGACCAATCATGTCAGTTCAATCAATCTCCATACATAACAATCTGGAGGCTGAAAATTTTCTAATAATTTAATTATAGGAAAATCGAATTTCCCGGGATTTTCCACGGGAAACTTGAACTGAATTTTTTTATTCTGTAGCTATTGACAAATCACATAAAAATGATTCAACTTCAGATATACACTCTAGAGGCTGATTTTATTCCAATTTTGTGAATTCTTCTGATTTTCCGATATTTTCCACGAACTAGGTTAAAAAAGTTTTCCACGTAATTGATTGATTGATTGATTGCGATGTACGATTTTGATTGCGATGTACGATCAAGCATTAAGCAAGTCTCCCGATTGATTGATTGATTGCGATGTACGATTGATTGCGATGTACGATCAAGCATTAAGCAAGTCTCCCGTATTATAAATGCGAATACCACACATACCACTACCACACATACCACTATACCCATGTTACAACATGACACACCATTTCTTCATGAAGCCCAAAACTCCGTAAAGAAAGGCAGAAAAGGCGCCACATCACATAAGTCTAATAGTGTGGATATGCGCCCCTGGCCAGGCCGCTCTACACTTTTTTACATATATAACAAGATCGAGGGGATGGAAAAGGCAGCAACAAAGACTCAAAACCCAGTTCCAGACACCTAAGAAGTTGTGATATAAGTTAAGTAAATTTGTTAGTAATATATTTTTTAGTAATTTATTTAGCACAAGCACAAGACAATACAATTATTTTTTGAAGTTCATTTACTGCTCCAACCTGTAACAAGACACAATGACAACACAAATTTTCTTAGTGCCGCAAACTCTTTTTTCTGAAAAGCTGTAAACAACTATTATTATTCCCACCACCATTTTTTCCATCGGCGGTTGTGAGCGGGGTGGTGCGAGATTTCGTTCCATCATCATGTTCCCATGCGGTCACCCAAATTTGTACTAACTGTAGGTAGTGTTGCTTGACGTTGTTGTTGAAAATCGTTGCGTCTCTGCTGTCCCTGCTACTCGCCTCCCTAGGTTAACAAAGTTTTCCACGTAAGACTATTTACAAAAACTTTTATTTAAATCCATGTATCCTATTTACTTTCGGCTGATAACTATTAAATTTTTTATTTTCGGCTGGAATGTTAATATCATAATCTGCATTATCGAATTTTCAATTTCGGCTGGCAACATTCGGCTAACTTAACAAGTATACATTTTTGTGATTATAAGTTAACATAAAAATAAAATATTTATAAAGGTGTAACTAAATTTTCAGAATGGCGGCCGTATTTTAACACCAGGTTAACAGCATGGTCACAATTCTTTGAAGAGAGGATCTACCAATGACACCATCGGTAAGTTACCAAAACATTTCACTCCCATATTTTTCTTTTATTTTCATTTCCATTTAGTTTTTCATAGAATTCATAATTTTTATCCTTAGGATCTTCGTGTTGCAGGATGGACAATTTTTATTATTATTATTTGCAACGTTTTTCTTTTCATCAAAGTTAATATTTTGATTTCCTAATTTTTCTTTTCTTTTCTTCTTCTATATATGTAGAATGCAAAATAACGCAATCTAGAGAGGAAAGGAAACCTTCAAAAATCAAGAGGCCATTCATAACTTTCATTATAAATAATTTGACTAAGATGAAACATTTTTTTTTTGTAATAGTTTTTCATTTTGTTTTAATTATAAAAATTTTCTATTTACGTTTTCTTTATTATTAAAAAAAAAAAAAATTTCTTGTGAAATAAAAATTTGGAAAAACAAATGAGGTATGGGTTTTTATTTTATGGCAAAGTACACGCTCTAATCTGTAGCAAATGTCGACTCGAAAAATTTGGAATTTCGTAAATTTTTTATCTTTAATAATAGGCAACCTGATCAAACATGATTGTTTAACATGGAAATTTTTCTGCATCCTTTTAATGATTATTGATATACCCTTATTACTGGAAATAACAGCAACTAAGTAACAACTTATTGAACACCGTCACAACTATAAATAGTTGCGTATAGAGTAAATACTAAAAATCTATCAATAAGTTCCTTTAATTATTTTACTATCCTACCATTAAATTTGCTCAGTATTTGCAATAATTTAAAAAGCAAACTCATTTTGTAAACGATTTCAAATGAAATAAAATAATTTGTTAGTTAAATAAACACAATAAATACAATCGTTTTAATTTAACATTTTCATGTGGGGTTTCTTGAATTGTCATGCTTTCGAATCAAATTCTAATTGCTTTTGATTTTATATATATATTAATACAATTAAATCAAAATTGTTTACAATTAAATTATAACATTCAATACTTTTGAATCAAATTCTATTCCATTGAATTAAAATTGCAATACTTTTAAATGAGGTTAAGACTTAAAATATGTAATAATTTTAGCTTAAGATTTGATTACTTCTTGTAGGTTTCTTAGGTAGTAATGTTCAAAAATAAAGCCATTGGCAACAGTTAGAAAAAACTGTTAAATGAGAGGTTATTTCTTTTCGAACTTATAGATAATCAATTTTAAATTAAAATTTTACAATTAAATTAAAAACGTCATTACCGTTCAAACAAAATCTATAAAATTGAATTGAAAATGTCAGTGCCTTTAATTGAAAAGCATTTTTTTAAATGAAATACTTCACTTTTAACTTTATAATCAAATACACTGATGTGCTTAAATTAAACATTTTTTGCTGTTGGCCAAAATTCAAAAGTATTTTTTTTTTAAATACATGCCTTAGGTATGTATACCTAATTATAAAATTAATTAAAATTTTTAACTAGTTTTCTAATTGAAAAGCTAATTTATGGATTTACTTATAGTTTTAATTATTTATTCATAATTTGTTACACAGATAAATTTAGAATAATTTTTGAGTTTGGTTAAGTAATAAGTGATTAATATCGTATTTGATTTTAAGTAATGTCGAACGAGATTAAATTTAATTCGTAATTAATTATGATTCTTAGTTACTAGTTTAAGAACTGGATATAGTTTTACTTGAGTTAGTTGAAACAAAATTATATTAGAATATGTCTAGGTTAGCACTGAAATATTAATTATAACGATAGTGACGTAAAGCACTGGCGTTGGAAATTAACTAATGAGTGTACCCGGGAAGAAAGGGGTATGTGCTATTTATTAAGTTTATTCGCTAATTATTAGTATAACAGTGAAATTACTAACTATTTAAATTATTATTTTAGAATATCCAGCGGAATATTATTTAAATTCTTAATTTTAGATTGACAAATGATTGAAGGCTGGTTCGGTAGTAGTTTTAAGAAATAATAAATCGATTTGAATTCTATTGCCGTTATATTTTTTTAAATTGCTAACTATTGGTTATAGGTTCTGTAACGGGTCGAATCTCTCAAAACTAGTGAACGTATAATAACGTAATACAGAAAGAAAAAATATTTGATAGAATAAAAACGGTAAAACATATTATGCAAGTTGAACAAAACCAAAAGTTTTTATTTCGTTTTGACATTTTGGAAAATAATTTACGCAATGTGAAACGTAATTGAACCCTAATTTCCTTCTCCATTTTTCCATGCACATACATCTGATTAAAGCTAGGTTAACTCAAAAGGATACATGATTAATGGTGCTAGGAACTATCTGATGGTATGTGGTTGCGGGTCGAATATTGATAAGAAAAGGATGCAAAAGGTTTTTTTTATCTTGTGATTCTAAATTTTGGAAGTAATCTTTAATTTTACAATGACACAATGAACTTTAGCTGAAGTTAATACACATGAGTGCTGTTATTAAACGTTAAACATTGTAGTTAAACGTTATATGGATAATTAAGAGATACAGCTGAATAACGACATTCAAGGGAACAGTAAGGCTTGTGATATTTTGCCCTAAACACGATGATATAGCACTTACAATTTCAATAAACTCGCCAAACCATTTATTTGATACGAATGGTGCAGTTCATAAAACTAAAGGGCAATGAATACGCTGGCTCGGTCACTTAGTTCTACGAGCCACACTTTGGTATGTGCAGAGGTCACTATAGTTTGCTAGTGGCCCTCCATCTAAAGTACTCCCTCGTAAATTATGATTTCTCAGAATAAAAGGAAAACTAGTTGTAACATTTACTTCGGTCCCTTTGCAGTAATATTACTGATTGTGAGGTTGGGACTGTATTTCAAATTTTCTTAAATTTGTGATCAATGAATATTTCATTCATCGTTAATCATGGAGTTTTTGTACTGGTCATGCAATTCGGTTATATAGGTTTACAATCAAAAACGCCAATACACATACATACATACACAATTAATTTTTTTTGGAAAACCGGGATTTTTACTTTTGATGGTTCCGTTGAAGTTTCGGTTGTAAATGTTTTTTTTTGGTGGAAAAAAAAAATTTTTTGGGAGAGTTGATCGAGGATTGTTATCCAGGATAGATTGTTTTTTTTTAAAAAAAAAAAGTTTGAATTATAACCAACAAAAAAATAAAGAAAAGACAAAGTACAATTAAATAAAATAAAAATAAAGAAAGGTGACGTGAAATTATTGAAGACTTCAAATGTGACTGGTGCAAGTTTCCATAAATAATAATAACTTAATAACTATATATTGTGTCACGTGTTTGATAAGTGTGGGATTAAAGGAAACTGCTAGTTTTGAAGTAATGTAAATATAGTGGCTTAAGAGCTGAACTAAGAAAAAAAAAATCATACCTGATACCGTGAGAAATGTAAATCTAATGTGTAAATGAAACGGTTCAAGAAAAAAAAAAATAGCGTAACGTTCAAAAGTTCCATTTTTTTTGATCATATATATGTGTATTCGCTGAACAGTTAATGGAATTATAAGACACCTTATAATATAAGGGTTATTGGAGTATTTTGATCTGTTGTACCTGCTGTTCGTTTTCTTTCATGCAGAGGTGAAAGAATTTAAAAAAAAAATAACAAAGAAAAGGCATCTAATTAAACAACTGACTTAGAAGAACAACTCCAACAATAAATTAGGTGGAAAAATTCGACTGGAGCAATTCTGCACGGGACAAAGAGTCTTGACCTCGTGGATAATTGTGGTTTTATTTAATTTTTTTTTTGCAAAATGAATTTTTTTGTATTTATTTACTCTTATTTAAATTTAATTTTTCTTTAAATTTTTTTTTAAATATTTAATTACTGGATCATATAATTTCCTGAATTTTGTACATTCATATCATTTTGTTTTGTAAACTTTAGTTAATTATCGATTATATTTTTTTTTTTTTTTGTGAATTTGGTGATTTTTGGTTTTTTTACTTTAGGGCAGGATCGATGCCGTTGGGAGCGCTTTCATCGTCAACGATTTTGCACAGGTATGTGAAGTTTTAGTTCTTAAATTTTTTTTTGGGATTAAATATTATTATTCCGTTGATAATTAACTCTAGTAATTTGATTTACTTTTGTATTAATACCTTTTGTTGTTTCTCGAAGTGATTCTGATCCAAATGTTTTAATATTGTTATTCGAGATTGAATTATTAAATTTTGGGTTTAATTGAAATATTACTTTATTATTAATGGTTCCTATGTTCGTCCAAATGAGAATCTAAACCAGTAAATTACCATGGAAGGTGAGTTGAGTGAGAGTAGTATGTTCCAGTAAAGTATTTCTTTGCCATAGCACAGCTGTGTTACTTTTTTTTACTCACGACCAAAATATACCTCTACCAGCTGAGTCAGGAGTGCTATGGTGAATTTTTATTTATTTATCACAGCTACCATTTTTTTTTATGTACACAATCAGCCACATTCACTTCATTTTTATTATTATTAAGGCTGAACGTTACATAGTTCGTTGACACTGTTCTCTTTTTACATATTATGATTACTATTGCTAAAGATGGGAGATTATCGAATTACTAATGGATCGTAATAAATTTGGGAGACTTAATTTTTTTTACTTCCAAACGAAGCGGTGTATTATACTGGTATGGTTCCTTACCTTTCGTACGGTTAGTACTAGATATATCAGTTTATAACAGCATTTCATCAATTTATTGATTTCATTGTCAATGCTTTTGTCTGGATAGGTATTGACGATTGGAGGGGATCGATTTGTACGTATCCACAGCATTTTTGCCATTTTTTCGCATATCAATATAACATTCAAAAGAAATTTACAAAAAAGACTTGTTCTGTATTATGCAAAGTATTTTCATGAAAATTTATAATCTGAACAATTAGGTTCATTACTTTGTCATAAAACTAAATAAACGCTAGTGCTGCCAAATTTATTTTTACGTAATGCATAATCCATTTATAAATGATATCCAACTCGCGATGAGACTTTTCGTTTACTGTCTGGCGCTGAATAGCGAGCGTAATGTACTGTTTATATTATAAGTCGAACATTTAGCCAAAAAAAAAATAGACCTGAGGCACATAGCATAAGAAATGGCTATGGCTACATGGCACAAATTTAAAATTTAACTTTAGTTTCGAAGCTAATCTTTTGCTTTCCATATAAATAATTTTCAAAAATTAAGTTACAACAAAAACAAATTAGTTCTTAAATCTGACTTTTCGACAAATATTAAATTACAGAAACTCTAAATTGAATTTTCATAGTTTATTCTGTTTAATTCCCGATTTGTAAAAGACCGGAACAAAATTTTGAACATTATCAAAATTATCATGTCAAGTTATTATGACTTAAACTCCAAAATTTTAAATTGTATGAAATAACTTCTTAATGAGAAATTATCTCTAAAACTGATTAATATTTTCAAAATTTCAACGGCAGTTTACTTCCAAAAGAAACAATTAATTCATTACCAGTTAGAAGAAACGCTTCAAGAAAGTTTCAATAATTGAAAGTTCCCATGAAAAATGGGCTAAAGGGACAAGTCCGAAAATGTTGCACAATTTACTGGCCTTTAATGTTTAACATAAGTGTCTAATGTATCTTTCAATCAATTTTTTTTTTTTTATCTAACCTGTTCTCACACTTGTAATAAAATGTTAACATTATCAGTACCACTACACGGTACACCAAAAACAAATTCACCATTTTGCCATTAAACGTTTATTTATTCACAAAATGTGTACGTTCTGATTGTAAGTTATGGTTTGCTAAAATCTGAAAAGAAAACAGAATTGTTTCAAAACCTCATGTATATGTGGGTGTTTATGAAAATAAATTCGTAACCGGAGCCAAATTATAATGATACAAAACAGATTATCAATCACATTATTTGGTGTAAACATATGACACGTTGTATCTTATATATACCTACCACATCATCAATGTGATATACACCCCATTAAAAAACTCGTTAGTATCTTTCGTTAAGTGTGCGCGCTGAAAAAAATGTCTAAATTATGTGGCACCAAAATCATCTTCAATATTATGACATAAATGTATACACGTAAGAAACACTGTTTTCGTCTAGACACACCAGTTAGAATTGTAGGCGTATTGTACATTGTATATACAGTAGATATACAAAGGAAAAATCAGGTTCATGAACATAAATTTACCAATTTTATATAGTTTTCCAATCGGTTGTTAAAAGTTGGAACAAAAAACATACATTTTTCACTAGAAGGAGTGTGGGAGTCGGAAAATTTGCTTGCTAACAAAATAAAAATGTTTATTTTTATTTTTTTATTCAATTTACCTTGCTATTATCCAGTTTCTACTTAATAAACATTTACCGTATATATATATTTATTATCACATTAAACAATATTGACATCAACAACAACAAAGCTTATTAATACCGCACTGATAATTTCATTAAAGTGTTTATGCTTTATCGCAAATAGTCTTTCAATTAGTACCATAAATCAAATATTTTTTTTCAAAACTAAAACCGTTTTCAATTTGTTTTGAGAACATATGGTTTAAACCAGGAACTGAATATAAAGAAGGGTGAGTTGAATCTTTCACTTATGTAGTAATCACAAACACTAATTTTTAAATTTATTTATTCGTAAATCACAAACTCACACTATACAATATGTAAAACAGATTTTTTTTCGAAATTTTTCATAATCCTCAAAATCCATAAATTTTTTGAAAAAGAATAACAATTTTTTGTTTTATTGCATGCAATGCCTGGCAATTTTATTTTATTTATACACCAAACACAACTTTTTTTGTGGCAATTTAAAAATTTTCACAAAAAAATTTTGTGTTTTAACCAAAATTTTTGAAAACAAAAAATAAAACCGAAACCAATTAGTATTAAATCACGTTCACTTCAAACCAATATAATCAACAAATATTTTAAACACTTGTAACAAAAATTAATTTTAAATTTCATTTTTGCGGCTTTAATCAAAATCAAAGATTGGCCACAATGAATCGCGAAAAAAAACACTCAAACAAAAAAAAAAAATTTCACTCAAGCAACAAATGTATATGAATTTTCACGAGAAGATAGAGACACGCACTTTATACCAATATAAAACCGAAGTTAAACGTTAGAGAGGGATTTATTCAGTTGGATACCGCACGAGGCTTTAATCATAACTGATATGAAAAACATTTTCATTTTCAAATTTAAGCACAAGAGTTTTATTTTTGTTTAATGAAAAATGTTTATTCCAATACGTAAACGAAAAAAAAAAAAAATGTGTGTTGATATTTTCTTGCTGTATAGATAAGAATTTCTCGTTCTCTTCTCTCTTTCTCTTTATATATACATATAATTCCAACAATTTATATTTCGTTGGAAAATTTGCAGAAATAGGGGAAAATTATTGGAAAATGCTTTGGAAGTATAAAATAATATTTTTTTTACTTTTCTTCCGGAAAGAGAATTAAGAATTTGTGTGTTATAACCAACAATGTGTGTGGCTGTATATAATAAATTTAGATCAGCGCTGTTCAATATTTGTCAATTCTCGTACATAAAAAATGTTGGTAACTAACTGAAATGTAGGATTTTATTATTAGAAAAAATAATATGACGACAGTTTAATGGTTGGCACCATTCGAAATAATGAACGAACGAAGGCCACTATGTATTGAAATACAGAAATTCTGAATTTTTAATGTGTTAACCGAAAAGGCTCTTATATACGAGCATCAGCTTTCAGCTACATTTTGACACACTAATATTTTGATACAGAATATTGTTGTGGCATTGTTGAATACTTCCGATGAGTCTAAACCAACAATATCTAGCGGAGCGAAGATCGATCTGCTTGCATTTTCTCTGGGAAGACTAATAATTAGTTATAATCTTTCATACAACAAACCACTTCCTAGTGGCAATACGTTTATTTCGGATTTTGTTTTGTTTTTATTTTCATATTCGAAATTCTTCAAGAGATAACTCCGGTAATTTTTGTTTTTTAACTATTATTATTGTTATTATTATTGAAGAGCCATGTGGGTGATTAACCACGTCAAAATGTGACCTAAAAAATCTATTGTGCTGGACCCTGCTTAATTATCTGTCCAGCCAGTATTCAGGCTATTATTGAATCTGATGATACTACCGGCCGGTAGTATCTACCGGTAGATACTACCGGCGCAAAGGTCTATAAAATGTACTTCTGGTTAAAAAATGGTAGCATTGGTACCCAAGGACTCCAAGAGGGCAGTGCCACTCCCGTGAATTCCTACCCCCGCCTGAACTTCCGTTGTTGATCCATCTGTAAACCATACCATGGACCCTCGCTCAAAGGATGGTCCACCTGCACTCCACACACCCTTGTCAGGTAATCTAACATAAAATGGTTTGATCCAGTTTAGCTGGTATACAGTCGGAAGGCATTCCTATGGTAGGCTCTGCCTGAAATTCCTTAAGGATTTTCAGATGACCCACCATATTGCCTGGTTTGATATATCCTTCCGCCTGCATTTTCAGGGCCATAATTTCAGCATAATTTTTAAAAAGCAGATGTAACGGTGCCAGTCCTAGAAGTGACTTCATCGCAGCGATTGGGCATGTTTTCATTGGGCCCGTAAGACCGATGCAGACTATACGACGAACCTTATTCAATAAAGTTTGTGTTGCTTTCTGCTCAGTTTTAGGCCACCATACAACCGATTCGTAGGTGACCATTGGCGTAATGATTGTAACAAATTTCCAGTAGATCATTTTTCGTTGTAGTCCCCAAGTACGCCTATAGAGTCTTTGACAGGCCCTTTCTGGGGCCTTGGTTGCTCTATCTTGAACTTTCAATAAATGTTGGTTTCAGTTCAGTTTTTGTTCTAGGATAACCCCTAGATATTCAAACATGCTGGAAAAAGAAACAGTGGTACTGTTTAGCGAGGGAGTTGTAAGCGCGAGCTTTTTCCTCCTCGTAAAAGGTCCTTCCTTGTAACACCACTGCCACTGTAAATTGGCCTCTGACTATGATAGCCACATCACCCGCATAGCCCTGGACATCAGAGCCATGGCCACTCAGAAGGACCAGTAGTCTGTCAATAATCAATGAAAATGATGGTTACTGACTCGTCATCTAGTCTGGCTGTAATCTCACGATGTTCCAGCCTAATTGTAGAAAGCGGAACGCTTTTTTCCATTGCTGCAGGTATTACCAAATGCCCCCTGAATATCCACAAAGGCACAAAGGGCAATTTCTTTATATGGTCACCGCTTTTTCAATCCTCGTGACTAGACCGCTAAGGGCCATCACAGTGGATTTACCAGTTTGATACGCAAACTGGTCCCGATGCAGCGGATTTTTTCCAAGGACCTAACTTCTTATTTGATAGTCCAGGATTTTTTCCATCGTCTTCAATAGAAACAATGTGAGGCTTTTTGGCCGATATGCCCTGGCCTTAGTATCTTGATGCCCCCCCCCTTTCGTATAAAGACTACATTTACTTTCCTCCACAGTTTCTGAATATAGTTAAAATCATAACTTGCCCGAAACATCTGGATCAAGCTGGGGAGTATTTCCTCAATACCTTTTTGAAGTAAAGCTGGCAAGATACCATCCCCTCCAGCGGATTTGAAAGGTTTGAAAGACACAATAACCCATTGCACCTTGCTGAGTGTGAAAATTTTCCCAGAGAGACTCCAGATCCTACTGTGAGACGCATAGGATCACTTGAGCGATCATGAGAGTCCTCTTGGGATCATACCACTACTGAGTCCAGAAAGTGGGTCTCTAGCAGTGCCTCTAAGGTTTCCTTCCGGTTTTCAGTGAACCTCCATTTAAATGATCCCTGGACAGGATTTTCTGGAAACGAGCTTCAGAGAGCAATTCATTTATTCCCACACAGAAATTCCTCCAGGTAGCCCTTTTGGATCTTCTTAATTCGAGATTATATTCCGTCAAGGCCATCTTATACCCGCCCCATTCACCGGTGGTTTAGCCTTGTAGAATAATCTTCTCGATTTTTTCCTCAGTTTACCCAGCGTCCCGTTCCACCAAGGGACCACCTTTGTGGACTTTCTTCGCTTAGTCGGGCAGCTGTTCTCGTAAGCCAAGTGTATAGAATTATGCAGCTGGTTTGAACAGAACTCCAAACCCTCTAGAGACTCTTGTTCCCCACGACCGAAGGCATTTCTGAGTAGAGTAAAACTCTATAAGAGTCGGTTAGTTTTGGAATTCCAATTTCCTGTAGCTGCATGGTCTCAGCAGCCAAATCAAATCTGATGTGCAAGTGATCCGATAATGAGTCCTCTTCAGACACATGCCAGCTTTTGACCAAGTCGGTGACATGCGGACTGGCAAGTGTCAAATCTATAACCTCTTGCCTAATCGCATTTATAAAAGTAGGTTTCCTTCCCCTAATGACAATGTCTACATTATTTGAGATCAGAAATTCAAAAAGGTATTCACCCCTGCTACTGATGTCCATGCTACCCCACACCGTGCGGTGCGCGTTTGCATCGCATTCTATCAGGTAGGCCAGCCCATTGCGTTTGCAATGAGCTATAAACCGCCCAACTTCAAGTGAAGGTATCAAATCTGAGTCTCCAGAAAAGTAGGCGGAGGCCATTATAGACTCCTGTTTAGCTCTTTCACCCGGAACCTCCACCATTACTGCAACCAAGTCCCTGGAGATGAACTTTTAGAATCTCAGTCCCGTTATGATAATTCAACTGACCCACTTGATTTGGTATACCTCTAATTTGGTTACCTGTCATCCATGGCTCCTGGATTAAACCATGCCAATGTTTTGGCAGATAAACCTTCGACAAAGGACGTACGAAGACCCCTTTGCATGATTCAGGTTTATCTGCAGGCAGGCGATGTATGCCTTCATTTTTCCGAAGGCCGCTTCAGAAGGCCCTGCTCATCCTCATTTTCCTCACCGCCACCACCCTTATGATTTTTTTGACCGGCCGATGGCTGACCAATGTCCTCCATCTCCGTTCTGCTGGTCCCCGCTGCCTGAGAGCCTCCAGGCCTCAGCAGTGGCTTGCGCAGGGAAACCCATTGCAGGGCTTTCCCCAGTGAAACAACTGCCGCCTTCTTCTCCTTTTACCGCCTTCTCCTCACCTGTCTCCTGGAGAGGGCCGCCAGACCAGTGGTCTTGACTATTTGGCTTCCGCTCACAGAAACCGGTTTGACACCACTGTGACCACACTTGTTATGCAGTTGGACAGTTCCAAACTTATAATTGGCAAGAAAGGCAATCCGCTTTAGCTTCTCAACTGAAGAGTGGTCCATAAAGAAGGTGCAAAAGGCTGAAGAGCCTTTCGTCTCTCTTCTGATCACTCTCCAGTTGATCGCCTGTATGCCCTTGTTTTGGCTTATCCGTGGACAATTCAGGACTATTTGAGAAACTGCCAAACACAAGGTCGAGGCAGGTGTTCCGCTTCGGCCACGATCAGCTGTGCACCCTCCAATAGCTAGTCTCTATGGGCTCCCTGAGCCAATGAACAGCGGCCCGGTAAGCACAGGTTACTATCAGCCAACTATGCCAAAGCTGACTGCAAAGGAACTTTAATTTAAGCTCCTTGGCCCCTTGCTCTAGCACTTTATCTAAGATGCCCTCCTGTACAGCCTTAAGCTGCTCTCTAGTGAGAACAAACTTCAGCAAACCAGAGGGCAAGATCCCAACGATCTCCGACTCCCCGATCTGCCTAAAGGTAACTCTAAACCGGACCGCAGAACCCGAGTACCCTCATCCCTCTTTGTGGCCGCATCGCCAGAAGCCTTGTATCGCTTCCGGGCGTTTTGCCCTCAGCAAGAATCCTCTTATACCGCTTCCATGCGGCTCCACACATCATCACGCGAGGAACCGCGACAGGTTTGTCAATGGTGTTGACCTTACCTTTCGGGTCACCCTCGACATCCATGCTCCTCCTGCTTTCACATAGGAGATACTCCCATTTACAGGATCCAAGTCCCCATCTCCTGAGGTGTCTATGTCAGAGTTGAGAACTAATTTCTCAAGCAGCTAACGGAGCTTCTCATCCGATGGACCACTCATCAGGAGCCCCACAGCGCCCACAGCGGAAACAGGGCCGAGGTCCTCGAAAATCACTACGGAACTATCGCTACTCTAGCCACAGAACCAGTCCACGAGCACGCCTCAAAATTGCGTGTTAATTGACTTAGTATAATTCCGCTTCCTAACCATTTCGTAAATTTTTGAGAAAAATGATATTTTCAAGAGGTGGTCGCGTTAAAGAGAAAAGTTTTATGTTTACATAAATACATTTGCCATTTTTATGTTTGTTAAACCTATTAAGCAAGAATTTTATAACAAAATTATTTAAAAAAAATGTTATATTATGGCACAATCTCTAAAATATGCAACTCAACATAAAACAGCAAATCAAAACTACTTTATAAACTGTCTAGTTCAGAAGTCATGAACATCCTCGATAATTTTGAATATTCTGTGCAAAAAGCGACTATAATATTGACCACCGAACCCTTTTCAAATTTCGATTAATCTCTTAAACAACTCTCAAACAAATTAGAATATTTACGAAAATCTCGAATAAGCTTAGAATTCTAGAAAAACCTTTAAACATATGAATGCTATGTAGGCGATTCAACAACAAAAGAAAATCATTCTAGAACAAATTTACTGAGATTATCGAAGTGCTAGAATAAATCTCTCACTTAACACCATTCAAATCCGGATATTTCGGGTTTCGGGAATCTTGGGTCACTCAATATTAATTTCAACGCTTAACAACCTGTCTTCACTATGAAAATTTACTGAAATTTGATTTCATGAAATCAATTTTATCAATGTACCTATATATGTGTGTGTGTATATTACATGAACGCCTCGTCTCTATGAAAATCTACTGAAATTTTATGATTGTATATTTCTTTCAATGTACTGAACATAATTTCGGTAAATGTCAAAAAATTTGGAAAATAGGTGAGTGAAGTGAATAATTTCACAAACATGAAATATACAAGTGTGTATATGTAACCAACATTTAAAAAATTGCATCATCATTATTTTTCGAAGAGGAAATAATCGTTACTAAATCTGGGAATAATATTGTAGAGAATATGATGATTTGTACGAAAGTTGTATCGACCATCAAATCTTGATAGATGTCTCACTACGCTTCAAAAATATTTCTAGGTCCTTATAAACATACAAATAATGTTGTAATGGTGGACTTGAATGAAGGCTAAGATGATTTGATTCTTTGCTTCCTCATTTTCTTCCTATATGGTTCACAACATCATTTTCTGTTGCACATACAAAGGTTTTTTACAAACGGGATAAACCGTATTCCATTTTAACCATTACTAGCACAGAGTCAGGATATATATGTCGCTAAGCATGTGAAAAATTATAGATGTCGAAGTACTTAATAATGACTAATACAATATGGCAATTATTGGGAGTACATTAAGTACGGCTATGATATGTAACTTTGTTGTTATTGTGTACAGTTATGATTCCAGAAAATTTAAACAATATAAACTTGGTCTTTTCACACAGTATTGTGAACCTCCAGATCAGAATTGATCATGAAAGTAATATCAGTGGAAGATTTATCAGTATAAGGTATAGCTATATTACCGGCAGAACCAGTATTGTCGCCAATAAATTCAAGTTTAGAAACAGAACTAGTAAAAATTAGGAGCAGTAAAGAACATAATACTGGCCCTTGAGAACCCCAACATTCACAGATTTAGGATCACTTAAAATATCATTAATTCTAACTCTCACATTTCTACTTTTCAAATATGATGCAATCACTTTTTGATACACCTCTATTTATTTGTTAAAGTGAAGAAATCGAGTTTGTCATTAACATTTATTGTTTAATATAACAAAAATAATCACGAATTATTAAAATTCAAAATTAATAAAACTAAAACAAGAAATTTAAAAAATAACAAAATTAAACCAAAATTTAAAAAAGAAGTTTTCAAATTTTATTTGAAATTGTTTTTTGATAGATTAAAATCGAATTGATCCTCTGCGTTATTAAATGATTTTGCTAATTAATTGATTTGGTTGTCAATTTGTTATCGCTTTAATTGGAACATTAATGAATATGTTTTCCAGTGCAAAAGCTGAATCAATTTGGACAAGTAGAACATTTGCGATAATAGCAGCATCTATAAGATGACGTCTGTTTTCGAGGGTGCCAAATCTATATTCTTGGCACATTATCGAATCCGATGGAAAGCGACCCATATTTTGATAAAAAGGTACGTTATAGTAATAGTCCCAGCCATTTTTCTTGCAGTTGGTCAATTTTTACGTCATCAGCAAATATGAGAAGATTTAAGTTTTTATGATCCTGGTTACCCGATCAATGAATCGAATAAAAATCCAGGGTTCAATGTATGATTCTTGAAAAACACCCGATGTCACTTTGATAACGTTGGGTTTTTTATTGTCAATTATTACATATCCTAGACGCTATGTTAAGTATGACTTGAATCAATTAATGTATTCTAATTAAAATCCAAATTCGAACAGAAACATGTCGGACAGAATAGACAATAAAAGTTTATGCTCAAATATGTCAAAGGCCTTAGAAGCCTTGTCTATCAATCGATTTAAAGTGATTTAAAAAATTAGTAACTCTGCTTTTAACTGCTTTCTCCATAACTGTCAAAAAAACTGGCTTTAGCGCAATTTGTCTACATATCCCTTTAATAGTTCTGTCGCCTTTTTTAAAAATAGGAATAATGAGAGGTTGCCTATTTAAGTGTTGCCCGTACAATTCCCTGACTGACAGACTGGACTGACGAATTTAGAAATAACTTCCAAAATTTAACTACCATATTAAATCCCCTGTTATTAAGCGAATGTTTCGGTTCTAACGGATCAATAATTTTTATTGTCAGCGACCGAAATCATAAAAAAAATGTTTTAAGAATAATCAGAAGGTAGACCGTAATTAACCGCTATGTTATTCGGCAAAAATGTAGATCGTAGGCTTGGCAATACCTCTAGAATACCAATTAGATGCTGTTTTAATTTTTTCTGCACTTGGTTTCTTTTTTAATTCACCAAATAGACACAGAAACCTCTAACCTAAGGTTGGATCCGCCTTTTTCGTCGTATACCTGTGTAATAAGTACAGTTAAACTTATTGCGGAATAATACCTCTAGAAAAAACTTTATTTTCACCATTTTTCTCCTAGAAACGCGCATTTCAATCAAAATTTATTTTATATCCATTCCCAGTTGTTCAAGTACAAGCAAGCAGTTTGTCTATCAGCTTATAAAGTTCATGATTTGTCTTAGTTCACGCCTTAATGGTATTACAAAACATCAAATCACGGTGAGCGAGTTTTTGTCGAAAAAATGATAATCGTTAGATTAACAAAAGAAAAAATTAAAATTACAACGATAATACGAATAACGATAAGCCCGGTAACGACCCCATCGTTACAACCTCTAACCTATAGGAAATGGTCGATTCATTAGCATCCTATTGCTGAAAGTTTTGTTAATCAAAGAAACTTAATAGCTAGAGAAGTAATAATAAGAAACCCGTCCAACAAAAGGAAACCTATTCATTATTATTAAAATCAAGACATAAAGGAACCAAACAAACAGATCAATCAGGAAAACTACTCTCGAAGTCACTAGCGTGCAAAATACGGTTGAATTTTTGATATGAAACTCACGGCAATATTTTTTCTGGCTAACAACAACAAACGCCGATTGTGAAAAAATGATTGAATACTTCTAAATTTACATCGAAAGTGTGTTAGACAAAAACAAAGGTCGCATAACCCCTTGTTGACGCAGAGCTTTGCAGTCCAGATTGGTCCCAATTTAAATCAAAAAACAAAACAAATTTTTAATATAAAATTTAATTATAGTAATATCATACTTATCCTTTGCTTTTTGTAATATTTTGACACTTATGTAAACAACAACAAAATTAGATAAAATAATTTCATTAATTTAGTAGAAATTTTATGATAATTGCATTCATTAGTAAACAACAGATGTCATTATAATTAACCAAAAATACTTCAACTAGCTATTTATAGATGTCACTAATTCTGTACCATAATTTCGCGGTTTAAAACTAGTAAATCAAGAATTATTAAGTTGGCGAAAATTTTCAAATCATTTTCAAAAAAAATATTCATATTTTGTAATTCAAAGTAAGAAAACAGGGACATAAACACTGCTAATTCTGACAAAGGAGCAAAGAAGCAACTAAAATCAGTACGGAATTTGCAGTATTTCGGAGAATTAATCGTCTAACGGAGATTTTCATGCGACGCCTCGCTAGTTAGTAAAGGCGTGGACACTAGGCGACCATCTTGATTTAAAAAAGTATAGCGGTTTAATCGTAAGTAAGCTGTAATCATAAACAATAATAAAAGTTTAAACAACACTTTCGTGGCAAGAAAACCCAATTATCGGTACTAAGCTTTATTAGCGTAAGCTTAACTCGAATTAGTTATCGATTCGTCGTGTTCGTGATTATATGCAATGGCAATCATTTTTTGATGTATACAGCTCAACAATCCATGAACGAGGAAATCTAACCGCTGCACAGAAGTTTCAGTACCTGCGAGGTCTACTAAAGGGAGAACCAGCATCACTTATTCGTCATCTTGCGGTAACTGATGCGAATTACAATGAAGCCTTGCAGAAGCTGGTGTAAAGTTACGACCGAAAGTGGTATAAAGTTAACGCTTTCATTAAGGATTTCATAGATCAACCAAATATATCGCAATTAAATGCTGTCAATATCAGGAAATTAACTGATGTGTTTGTTTAAACGATAAGGGGGCTCAAGGCGTTAGGCGCAGAGGCAGAGAGAAGAGATCCTTGGCTAATATATATCGCTCTCAGTAAACTGGATAATGAGTCAAGGTGCTTTGGTCGCAAGAGGTAGCTCAAAGGGACTTCCCTACATTTGAGGAGTTTCTAACGTTTCTTGGCAAATGTATTGATGTCGTGGAGTCATTAAAGGGATATGCAAGGAAAACTACTTCAAGTACCACATCTGTTTCATGAACATGCACAGTAGCTGCATCTCCAGCCACAATTAGCAAGTGTCCAATATGTAAATTAGGCGAACACCGGATATATGAATGCCAGACCTACAAAAGCATGTCATCAGTACAAAGGTCAGAAGCAGTACAAACAAGCAACAGATGTTTCAACTGCTTAAATGAAAGACACCGAGTTCAAGATTGCAGATCCAGAGCCAGATGTCAATACTGCCAGAGGAGACATTACACATCACTATACATGGATCATCAGACGAAGGAAAAGCAACTAAGTTCAATAATGGGAATAAAACTAAAGTTCATAAGGTACAGCTTCCAACAACAACAGAAGAAGGTAGATCCAGCGACGTTGCTGAAGCTAAAACCTACATGACAACCCCTGCAACTTCTCACACCATATTACCAACAGCATTGGTCAAAGTCAGAGACAATGGTGGTAAATTTCATATCTACCGGGCGCTATTAGATTCAGTATCTCAAGCATCATTTATATCGGAGGCATGTATTGAAGAATTAAATCTTGCGCGCAGAAATGTAAGGATTTTAGTGAAAGGATTAGGAGGGACTAGAATGGAGACAACGAAAGGTGCTACTGAACCGATAATAGCTGCAATTGACGGAACGAAATCTTTTACTACACAAGCATTTATAGTTCCTAAAGTATTAGTTACAGCGAATCACTATCATTTGTGCGAAAAAGATATTCAAATGTTAGATGAATTGAAGTTAGCCGACCCAAAATTTAATAAGCGAGCTTCGATAGATCTTTTACTCGGAGTAGATATCTTTTTCAAAGTACTGGAATCCAAGAATTGGTTTCTAGAAAGCGGATTGACAGCAGTTAGTACTGCGTTTGGTTGGGTTGTGGCCGGCGGAAGCGTAAAAGTTAATCAAATAATTAACAAAATAGATAATTTTAACATCTTGTTAGATATCAACAATTCGCTCCGCAGATTCTGGGAGAAAGAGGAGTTACCAAAGATCACCAGAACAACACCTGAAGAGCAAAAGTGTGAGGAGTTATTCGAAAAAAACGTAAAAAAAAAGCGAAGATCACAACACAAGTTTATCGTCAAATTACCATTCAAGCAACCTGGAAACATGCTTGGAACCTCTTATAATTCAGCTTTAAACCGTCTAAAAACGTCGAAAGCGACAAAGAATTCGCGAAGATGTACAAAGCATTCATGGCCGAATATCTATAACTTGGTCACATGGAAAAAGTGGATCTAAGTACCAACTCCTGTAAATATTTTATTCCTCACCATGAAGTATTTAAGGAAAGCAGCACAACAACTAAGTTGAGGGTTGTCTTCGACGCTTCTTCTAAGTCATCTACAGGCATTTCACTAAACCACGTCTTTATGGTTTGACCCACAGTTCAATCGCCGCTCATCATAATCTTGTTAAAATTTTGTCTTCAAGAGTTTGTACTTTGTGGTGACATCGAAAAAATGTACCGACAAGTGTGGATATACCATATGATGAGGATCAACAGTACCAAAATATTTTATGGCAAAACAGCGCAAATCAACCGCCGGATACATAAAAATTTAAAACACTTACATACGGAATAGCTTCAGCAGCATTAGGAACCCGCAGTTTGAAAGAAGTTGGAAAGCAGCTACTACCACATCAGCCAGAAGCAGCCAAAGTCATACTAGAAGATATGTATGTAGATGATATGATGACCGGAGGAAGTTCTACAATGCACTTAAAAAATATACTGCAGCAAGTCACAACTGCGTTAGGAGATCATGGCTTTAAAATGCGCAAATTCCTGACTAATGACAGGGAGCTGCGATGCATTATTCAAGCACAAGCTGGCGAGGAGAAGGAAGCGAAAAACATTGAAGAACATTCGAATACTCCGAAGGTACTAGGCCTGCAGTGGGATCCCTACGAAGACTGTTTCAAATTTGCAGTAGATTTACCAGAAAGAAAGCGCCACAATAAATAACGGTATTATCGGACGCCAGCCGTACCTTCGACCCGCTCGGTTGACAGTCACCGATAATCATTTGCGTTAGGATCCTATTTCAGAGTATGTGGGTGCAAAACGTAGGCTGGGATAATGAGCTGTCGCAAAATGTATTAAAGGCCTAGCTGGACATCAGAAAGGATATTTGTGAAGTTACCAGCGTGCAAATTCCAAGATGGGTACAGTCGAAGGATAAAATAAGCCTAGTCGGCTTCAGTGATGCCAGTGAACACGCATATGCAGCGGCAGTATACGCCCCAGTAGATACGGGTGCTGGACCGGTAGCAAACCAAATTACAGCAAAATCCAGAGTGGCGCCTGTAAAGCAAATTAGTTTACCGCGATTAGAATTGATGGGAGCTCTGTTACTGGCAAATTTGATGAGAACAGTTGAGGAGTGCCAAAATACAGAGGTAATTAATATATCGTTGTTCACAGATTCGCGAATTGTATTGGACTAGTTATCGGCACACCCGATTCGTTGGACCACATTCGTAGCAAATAGAGCCAGTGAGATAGTGAAGTTATATTAACGGGAACGCTGGTTTCATGCGCCATCCAAAGACAATCCTGCCGATATCGCTTCAAGAGGCATAATTGCAAACATGCTAATAAGAAGCAATCTGTGGTGACACGGCCCTAATTGGTTGAAGGATGATGAGCAAACGAAAGCAATCACTCTTAGATTGGTAGCGAATAAACAAAGATGACAACAGAAGAGTTACAATCTTCGGCCGTGAATACATTTGTCGAAGTTCAGTCAAACAACTTTATTAACGACCTGATGAACAGATATGGCAGTTTTTAAAGATGTCCAAGGTTCTAGCAATCATAAGACGCTTTATAAAAATCTGAGATGCAAAGAGAGAGTGCGAGAGATAACATAGGCATGTTCAATACAACGAATTTTCCAGTGACGTAGATGTATTAAAGCATAACCTAAGAGTACCACGTAGTAGCAGAATATTAAGCTTGAATTCATTCCTCGACGAGAAGGGCATTATCCGCGTAGGTGGTCGCATTCAAAATTCAACCGCAACATTTAGCGTTAAACATCCAGTGATACTACCAGCAAATCATCACGTTGTTAAATGCATTGTGCGAGATGCACACATCATGCATAACCATCCCGGCATAAGTTTACTTACCAGCTCAGTAAGACGAAGGTTTTGGATCATAAAAGCCGAGGTTGTGTCGAGGAAAATAATTAGAAAATGCATCAAATGTATAAAACAAAACCCCAAACCAGAAAGTCAACTAATGGGAAGTTTACCAGCCGTACGAGTCCAGTACGTGTATCCATTTTATAGAGTGGGTGTGGATTATTGTGGACCATTTCAAGTCCGCCCAGTAAAGGAAAGAGGTCAGTCAACAATGAAGGTATACGTCTGTATTTTCGTGTGTTTAAGCACAAAAGCTGTGCAGAGGAACTTGCAACGCTATATACAGTGACAACGGAACAAATATTGTTGGGGCCAACAATCATCCGAAAGAATTATTTCAGTTTCTTGAGGCAACCACATCCGATATAGCTTCAGCACTGCTGCAATTTCGGATTGAATGGAAGTTCATTACACCCGGTGCACCGCATATGGGTGGGATATGGAAGGCGGCGGTAAAACAAGCTAAATTACATCTGAGCAGAGTAGTCGGTAACCACATACTTACCTTAGAAGAGTTCTCAACGTTGCTGACGAAGATAGAGGCCATTATGAATTCAAGGTCAACAGCCACGATCCAAGATGAAGAGATCGACTACTTAACCCCAGTTCACTTTCTTATCGGCCGCGTATTCACCGATACAGCAGATGAAAATGTCGGAGAACAAAATGTATCACCGTTAGCCAAGTGGAGATTAATTAAACAAATGCAGCAGCATTTCTGGAACAGATGGCACCGAGA
Organism: Tipula vernalis; assembly: GCA_958295665.1. Taxonomy (NCBI): domain Eukaryota; kingdom Metazoa; phylum Arthropoda; class Insecta; order Diptera; family Tipulidae; genus Tipula; species Tipula vernalis. The sequence continues at coordinate 371,077,583 of OY282558.1, forward strand.
ATACTTATTAATCCTCCAAAAAAGAAATAAATGGACCAGAAAATCTAGCAATCTAGCAGCAGGTGCTATAGTTCTAATTTCCGAGGCAGGTTTACCATCAAAATGTTGGGGATTAGGTAGAGTAATGTCAACTCATCCAGGAAGTGACGGTAAAATTCGGGTGGTGGATATAGGTATGTTTAGCCAACAAAAGGAAAATTGTACAACGATCAATCCAAAAATTATGTAAATTGCCAGTACAATCATATGAATCAACCGATTCATGGCCGGCGGAATGTTGACGCAGAGCTTCGCAGTCCAGATTGGTCCCAATTTAAATTTAAAAACTAAACAAACTTTTAATATAAAATTTAATCATAGTAATATCATACTTATCCTTTACTTTTTGTGATATTTTGACACTTATGTAAACAACAACAAAGTTAGATACAATAATTTCATTAATTAGTAATCAACAGATGTCATTATAATTAACCAAAAATACTTGATTCATAATTCTATTGTAATTACTTCAACTAGCTATTTATAGATGTCACTAATTCTGTACCATAATGTTACGTTTTTGCCTTGTCAATCAAGGTTCGTATCACTGGATTGTGAATAATACAAAATCAATTTAATTTATCTCCAACGAATTTATTTATTTCACAAAATTTATTACAACACAGTTTATCAATAAAAATTCACAAAATCACTTTATATAAATTATTCTTAAATTTTACTGATCACTTTTACTTTATTTATCGCACTACAACACTTTTTTAAATCACTTTTTAATTCCTTTTATACTTTATACTATCGCTTACCAAATATTACTGATAATCTTACAAGTTTACTCTATCGCGTTCCAAATACTAATAATCCAATTCGATCTTGTTCGCCTTTTTATATACACAAACCAAGCTTCTCGAAAGTTCATGACTTTTCCAGTTAGAATAGAGTAGAACAATTTTATCATGGAAAATTCCATTTTAGTACAGTTTAACATTGAGCTATTAATTTTACTTATTCTATCACACGCTAGTTGTCACCGTCACAATAATTTCGCGGCTTAAAACTAGTCAATCAAGAATTATTAAGTTTGCGAAAATTTGCAAATCTTTTTAAAAAAAAAACATTCATATTTTGTAATTCAAAGGAAGAATGCGAAAAATTCAATAAATTATAAATAAAAATTCAACAGTAAAATATCGCGTGTTGATCATTTATTGAATTTAATTTTCAAACCACATTCGAAGAATAATTTTGGATAAGAGGCAGTAAAACGAGATTATCCATAGAAACACCTCTAATTTTAAAGCTTATAAATAATATGAAAACGAGTTACAGAAGCAAATCGTATAATTTGGAGAAAAATATCATATTTGCTACATAAATGTTATAATTCACTAGTATCCATTACACTGGTACCTAAGAAGGCCATTTTTTGCAATTTTTGATCATGTTTCGTGAATTTTTAACTAGCCATAGTAATGTATGTAGTTTAAATATAATTTCCAAGTACTTTAAAAAAATGTTGGTCTACTCGACTACTCGAACGACACTTTCTCGCGAAACATCCGTTATAGATCACCAAGCTAATCATTTATATTTTACAGACATTTTCCTTTGCTTTGGACCCCAATATCACAATTCGTCACGACAATAAAAATCTTCTAATCTTATGCTGCCAAATAACGCAGATTCAAAATGAATGCTAGATTATTTAGAACCGACACGTGTTGAACAGCAATCAAAGCTGCTTTCGTAATTTTTCATATTTGAGCTTTATCAATTAAACACAAATATTCATAATTCTCTTGTTGAAAATTCTTAAGAAATTAATTATTCCATTCAGGAGCATCCACTTTGTTAAAAATAAATTTTCTGAAAATTTGTTCTGTGTGTTCTCAGATCACAACGTTATGTGAGCAATGTGATAATTGGCTGTTATAATTGGAACGACATTTTACTGATCGATGTTTTGGAGTCCTGATAACCCAATTCGTCGAGAAATGTGAAAGTCTGGAACAAAAACTTTTCACAAGCTTCGTTATAGTGGGAAAAGTAAAAAGCCGTAATGTTTTAATTATTTCTATTCAACCAAACAACTTGCACTGCGTTTCGATTTTACTATACGTCCTTAGTCATAAAAAGTGTAAAAATAGTTTTCTGTATAACAGATTTTGTTTAATCAATAAATTATAATAAATAAATACATTTGTTATCGAAATATGTATTTAAAACTGAAATCAACTTTCCATGTTTATACCCAAGGCAACTGTTAAAGTATAATTTTCTAAACATATAAAATACATATACAAACAAAATCAAAATCAAATACCAAACGATTTATTTTTTTGATATTTGAATCTAAAAATATTTTTTTTTATTTTATTGTTGACACACATTGAAAAAAGCACAATAAAAAGCTTTTTACAAAATAAAATATTTTATATTTGTGTTGCACACAACAAAAAACCCACAATTAAATTATAAACGGATTATATATTTTGTTGTAATGAATTGGCAAGATAAAAGGATTTTTTGGGGGGTTACGTTTGGTTGTTTTTGAACTAAACTTTTGACCTTTTAGATCTATATAGTTTTTGGCAACGTCCATAATTTATATGCGAGCATTTATGTGGAGAACCTATAATTGGCTTAAAAGCTTGTATGTTTTTTGAATAAACATGAATAGTGTGTTCTATTTCAAATTTAATATGGTACCGTCTCGTATACTAATTAATATTTTTGTATTTATTCCAAATCTAGGGTACACCACAAACAATATATTTTACGTTTTATTTTGTTCGATTTCAGATTAAATTCGAAACGACATGTTTTGTATGTTCTTTGGAATAATAAATTTCGTAAATTAAAGCTTTTCTGATGAGAAATGTGTTATGGAACGATATCTTCTTACGTTGATGTTGGACTTCTTGACGGTTACGATTTATTTAATATTAAATTTGCATGTCAGACTCGCCGAAATGAAATCTACCTGTTACATATTTGCTTGATTTATTAAAATCTTTAGACAGTACTATATATTATAGTTAGTCTGATGTGAATTAAAACAGTGTCAACGCGAATACTAATCTTGGGAATAGAATTCAAAAATAAATTTGAAAATGGAAAATTATATTAACTAATAACAATTAGTAAATACTTAGCATAATGACTATAACATGCATTATTACTAGAATTGTGGGTAAACAAATCGAAGGTCAATCTAATGCTTAAAATGTAACCGAACTATTAACAAGAATATGTTTTATAAAATATAAAGGAATACATTAAATTAAGTAAATACTTTCTCTATAGAAAGCATTTACTTATTTTTATCCATTCTATGTTCATTCAATGTTTTTTACTTAAATTTGTTTTTTTAATTCTTCTTAGCAGGTGAGTTAAATTTTACCGTCAAGTATTTTCTTAACCAACAAGTTAACTTGCTAATTAAATAAACGCAGTTACTTCGTATAAAAGTATTCTGGTTAGCTTCATCACGCCGCAGCCCTGTGTTCGATGACGACCGACTAAAGGGCACTTATTTGAAACGTGAGAAAAGGGAAAAGAAATACAACCTTATACTCACTTACTGCAAGTATGGCTGCACATATTGTAGTAATTCTCAAACAAACACTAACACCAAATTTACCTTCGCACCAAATTGATAAATTAACACGACCGATTTGTAAATAGAGCAAAAGATATAATAAGCGATTATGTAAATTAAAGCGTCAAATGTAAAGTAGGTGTGTAGTAGTGATAAGTGTTGGAAAATAAAGTTCAGAATGTGTTGCCAATGAAATCGTATTTTATTAGAAATATTCGTTCCTTTCATTCAAAAGAAAGCAAAGAGCCTTTCATATATAGTGTAAAAAACAAGTATGAGCTTAGCTATCGTCCTGCATATTCTACAACATCAAAAATACACCTCAGTGCATTATAGCACAGACTCGACCCGGTTACAGACACCTTGCGATCGATAGTTAGTAAGATATTAGTACAATATATAGTAAATAGGTTAGCACAAGACAGCACAATCTAACTACATTACTAGATGATCATTTCTCTGGGATCAAAGGCCGGATACTCAGGACTCCCTAAATTTACAACAAGCCTTAAAAGAAAAGTTATTATTAATGTTGTCATTTCACTACTGACCGCATTTCATTAGATAACGTAATAAAATAATTACGAAAAATTAAAAATAACAACCTAAATTTCCTTATTCATGTTCCTTTTATACCCAATTAAATAATTATTACTTACTGTAACAAGAATTAACATAAACATTAAACTATTTAAACATAAAATTTTACTTAAAACAAATCATTAATTTCCTACCAATCCAGAAAAGAAAATATATGATTATAGATTCAATAATTTTATAAAATGTATACAAAATGATTCAAATGATAATGTTACAGCACAGGGGTTGTGCCCCTAGACTTATCAATAATTCAATTAGGTACTATAAGTATATCAAGAATCAACAAATAAAATTAATATAAAAACTCCCAAGCAACTCTGAAAACTAAATTTAATTAATACAACAACATAATACCAAATTTCCCCGGATACACATTGAACAACCATTTACACATTCCCAAATCTATGGATAACATATGATTATTAGTTGGGCCAAATTCAATCCGTTTACAGTCTCATGATTAGATGATCGTTCCTCTGTAATCCAATGCCAGAACTCAGGATTCTTTGAATCTAAATCAGGACATCAAAAATTATTATTATTAATGCTTTAATTTTACTAATCTTGTTGACATAATTAAGATAAACAAATAATAGAAACAATCATAAAACTTCAACTCCTTTTCTAGACATATTACCCTGCAAAATCAAGCATGCAAAGTAAGTAAAATAATAAAACAATGAAAGAAAACTGAAACAATAATTTCTTAAAAATTTTATCTGTGTACCATATCAGCAAAATTGACTTTTTTATGTAAAACCTGTAACCTAAATTTCGAAAAATCCATTAAGTTAATTAATTAAGTTCAATACATTTAGCATCACGATTTGCCTTTACATCCACGTCAGCATGCATTAATAAATGCGTCTTTATGTGTTGCAAACCAAATCTCAACTCAACTCAAAATTAATATTTGCAAATTAGTATTTATTTATATAATTTAGTTAATTTTTAAACTTATAATATTAAAAAATTAATTACATATAGTTTAATGTAATTTATAATACCCCATAAGAAAATAAATCATATCTAATTATACTATTTTATATGTATTATAAATGACGGTTTCCGATACAACTCAAATTTGCTCTTTTATACAAAGAATAAGGATCCTATTTGAGTCGAATCCACTAAATTTTTTGTTTCGTTTGCATAAATCATGTCTGATCAAGAACACTATGACTGTCTCATGAATTCAAAAACACCAAAATAAAAAACCACGTCAAAATAAAATAGCATAATCTTATATACTAAGCCACCAACACATATTAAAGGTAAAATTTTTTTATTATCTATCAAGTGCGTAGCAGGAGACATATCATGTTTCAATATAACATAATAAACTGTAATGTTCACACACAAACAAAACCCCTAGAGCAAGCATACAAACAATCCTGTTCCGTATATCAAGATATAGGAAAACATTTGTGACGACTATGTATAACAAAATCAACAAAAATGTCCTTCTGTTCTTGTTATTGTTTAAATATTATGTGACCAAAACCAACAACAAATATTACATTTTCTTGATAAGATTTTTGTAAAGAGCGAACGAGACGGCTTGTATAAATATTTCGTTGACCCTACTATTAATAAAGCTTCTAGAATATATTCGTATCGTTTGTACATAAAATAAAATACAAAAACACATTCAAAAATGCGTAAAAATAAATGCATATATGAAATTAACTATGACATAAATCAATTTATTATTATTTAGTAATTAAAATTCCATGTAAAACCGCACAAAAATAAAATCATGCACTTAATCAAGAAATCAAGAATTTGATTTCTTTATCTATAAATAAATATAAATGTATCCATAAAACTTTAACTCCTGCCAAATCATGCATGCAAAGTAAGTAAAATAATAAATCAATGCAAGGAAAATGAAACATTATTTTCTTAAAAATTTATCGGTGTGCCATATAAGTAATCATGACGTTTGTGTGTGAAACCTACAACATAAACTTCAGTAAATTGCAATAAGTTTATAAATAAATTTAAAACATTCAGCCTTCCGAAATGTTTCTACATAATTCCACGTTGTTCATATTCGTTTAATCTAAATTGTGCACACATAAATGAATACGTCATTACGTGTTGCTAACCAAATCTTAACTAAACTCAAATCAACATTTCCAAATTAGCATTTTATTTATATCGTTAGTTAATTAATAATTTTATAATAATAATTAAATTAATTTAAAATCAATTTGATGCAGTTTGTAATACCCTGTAAAAAAAAACAATTATTAATCATACCTAAATAAACTATTTTAAATAAATTGTATACGGTTTCCAATTCGACTCAAATTTATTCGATTATATAAAGTATCAAAATCCTATTTTAATCGAATACACTCATGATTCATGATTTATCAAGAATACCATAATTGTTTCAAGAATACAAAAAGCACACAAAGAGAAAAACAAAACCAGCTTACAAATAACCTAATCCTATATACTAAACCACCAACACACATTGAACGTAAATATTTTCTACCATCTTTCATGTGCGCATTTAGTAGGAGATTTATCATGTTTTCATAATATTACAGATAATACCCTTTTAGCACACATACAAACATACCTGATCTATGTATCAAGCTACAGGAAAATATTTGTGACGACTATACCAAAACCAATAAAATCTCTTTATTTTGTTGTTGTTCGTATATTACAAGACAAAAACCAATAATATATAGTCATACCCTTGATAGAATCTGTGTAAAGAGCGAATGAGACGGCTGTATAAACATATTGTTGGTTTTGTTATATATCATGTTTCAAGCATATATTTGTGTCGATTGTACATAAAATAAAAACACAAGAACACATACAAATGTGCGTAAAAATAAAATCTAATATGAAATTAACTATGACGTATGTCTATTGAAGTTAAAATCCATTTTAATACTATTCAACTATTAGATTTTAGTAATTAAAATTGAAATTGAAATTCATGTACAATCACACAAAAGACCAAATCATGCACCTAAAAAGGAAATCAATAATTTTCCAAAATTACACTTTAATTATTATTTCACTACACTTTTATTATTATTTCACTAAAATTTAATTTAATTAGAATTAAAATTAAAATATACATATGTTTATAGAGTATATACATAACACTACATAAATAAAACAAAAATAAAGATAAAAATAAAATAAAATTAAAATCTTTTGAAGAGGATAGAAAAAACACGACTATCCTCTTTAACGAACATTTGCTCACCACAACATCAAATATACACCTCAGTTATAAATTAAAATTCTAGCGATTGTAAGAACGCAAATTTGTAAATTATAAAGGAAGAAAACGTGAAACGGTTACAGCACCAACAAAGCCTTATCATCACCAAAGGCAATTTTTTATTAAAAATATCGAGGGACTAATCGATAGGGAATTTTTTATTATTTAAAATTTTATAAGATGAACTGCCTTAAAATCGATTTTTTCCCCCGATCAGATCGATTTGATTGGATTTTTTCATATTTTTTTTTTTTTTTCAATGGATTTCTTAGATTGACTGGCCACCAATGATAACACTCAAACACTAGTTTTGTATTCGAAGGATGGAAAAACAATTATGAGGATGTATTTTCAATCCAAAATTTTTTTCTTACGTTAGATCGCCGAGACCGCTTTGATTTTAGATTTGAAAATTTGCCTAATCTACGCATTTCAACAAGAAACGTAGTTATATTCAGTATTTCAAGAACAATGGAACAAGTAGCGCATTTTAACGTCAAAGAAACGACGGTGGGGCCAAATTGGATACAGCGGAACTAATAAAGAACTATGCAAAAAGGGTAAGTATCAGCTAAGTTTGGATACTCATTGTACTCAAATGGTTCAAATCTTTGATGAATTTATATAATTTGGTTTGCTTCTTTGGTTTATTAAATTTTTCAATTTTGCTAATCAGTGCCATCTAGTTTATAATGTTAGTACTAATTTTGGACATTTTGACGTAAGATTTTTTCGATTTTTCATAGAAGTATAAAGAAAGAAGTAGAATCTTTTTTCTTCACTTCTAAAAAATGCAATTTAATAAGAATCCAGTTTTTTCCAGAGTAAGCGCGTAATTTGGAAAATGCTCATTGCTTTATTTTTCCAGGAAAATAAAATAAAAATAAAACAAAATAAATATCTGTAAAATGGAGATTTCATGTTTTTCCCTAAAAATTTGCTACTGCCAAGAACTGCCAAACATTGGAAACAATTTGCTACTGCCAAGTACTTATGAGTAGATGTTCAATGGAATGCAAATTTTTGTGACAGTAGTAAAACATAACCTCAATTTAAATAAAACTGCCAGATTTTAATAAAAAATACGTTGATCTTTTAATAATAATAAGTAAATAAGTAAGAAAAAATAACAAAATAATTAAAATAATTTTACGATTTAACTTTTAATTGCGCGTCGTATCACAAACATCAATAAATTTTTTTTGTTTTTTAACCCTAATCGAACCAACGAGGAACGAGGAGGTTATGTCAATAAATTCAAATTCTAATCAAATAATTTACGAAAGTTTTTTCAGAGAATGATTAGATGTCAAGTACGTTGTATGGAAATGTTTCAAAATAAAATACATACAAGTTTATAACTAAATTAACATTATTTTAAAAATCGATGCATTTATCAAACGAGCCAAAAAGGCACACCTTGGTTGGATTATGGTTAAAAAATGACGATTCACACAACCAAAATTGGTGTAGAGCCATCTACTAGAATTTTTTAAACTAAGATCCCTCTTTTGGTGATTATATGCGTAACTACTTCTAACAACTACACCATCACTTGAGCATGAGTACTTGCGAGTAGGTACAAGTACTTGTGAGTAGTTTGCTAACGTCAATGGAACACGCTTACTATTTTTGGTAGTAATTTTCATACAATAGTTACAAAAAATGTTTATTGACGATTGGAGCATTACAGATTCCACCTAGTGTAAATTTTTTAACTGAGCTAGCTGATAATTTGACGTTCGAAATTGTTGTAAAGAATTCTAATTTTGAACTGTAAACACAATTTTTACTTACCAGATTGCTAATAGTTGTAAATAACTTCAATTTTGTATTATAAAAACAATTTTTAATTACCGGATTGCAAAATGTCATTTTGTCAGTTGCCTCATTTTAAATTTTTTTCCTCGAGAGGCGCTTTCCCTACTTTTACAATCGTTAATAAGATGACTCGAATTTATTCATGTGTGGTACTAATTTTGAACTTTGGAAAACAAACAATTTGACGCTGAAATTCATTTGGCGTTGAAAAGCTTTACCTTCCTTACCTAATTGTACTGTGCAAACATCATTGAGAGTTCAAAATAATTGTTGGGACCTGGAAATATTCGCAGCTCGTCCATTCCTTAAATTTTAGATTAAATAAAACTTATGCTTTAGGATTAGGATTTCCGATGTTTTGAAATTACAAAACCTTTCAGTAACAGTATTGAATTTTTCATTTTTATTTTTTAGTTAGACAAAATTCCAAAAAGAAATTTAAAAAAATTTTAAATATGCGACTTTACAAAAGAGAAAATAAGCTCACTTTCCGAATGTAAATTTAAAAGCCTTTTCAAATATTTGTCCTCAACACAATTTAGAATTTTAAAAACTTGGAATTTTGAAAGTTTATAATTTCCAGAAAACATCGTCGAACACAATCGATAATCATCAATACTGCATTCTGGAAAAATAAAATTGGTACAAAGTGATAGGCTACCATTTTCAGGTAAAAGTCGTTCCTTCAAGCTTGCAAAAATTACTGGAGCCATAAACCAACTGACGCAACTCAACTCAATATCTAAACAAAACTGATCACCTATTTAGGCACTTACACATCCACCAAATTTGTTAACCAAAATCCGACCGGAACGGAAGTAAACTCGACAAGGCAAGACGAATCTTAACCCGCCATACATCACTATATTCCTCAATTTATCTTTGGCGGAAAAACATCCTATATTCGCTCACTAGCCGACAACTGTGACGAAATTAATATCGATGTTCAAACAATACGTAAGGAAGCTGAATATCTAAGACGGAAATTAATCATTCATGTGGAAGCTTGTTTCAATTGTCTTCCGGTGGACTATTCAATTGAACCATTAACTCATTTATCGAACTGTCGAACCTGCAACAAACCGCATACCCACATTCCTTCATGGATTTGATTCAAATAATCCTCAAATTTAGTTAATTATCCACAAGCACCACCACTCGATAATAAAATAACGCATCGTTTTAACTTCGCCTCTCGCATTCATTCATATTCATGACTCTAAATTGCCCGAATGGGATCACAATGCACTTTCGTTTCCCAACTACTAGTTCAGCGCATGCAACTCGGACGTTCATACTCACACAGATCTAGTTCGCATCGACGTCAGCGGTTATATCCGATTACCAACACTCATTTAAGGAGAAGTTCCAATCATTGCAGCTAGCTGATCCAGATTATGGAATCACTAGAGAAGTATACATTTTATTTGGTTCTTTGGTTTTGATCTATTTAAATCAGACACGTATGTCCTGTCAACCATATTTCAATGGATCCTTCTGTGACCTCAATTATAAGATGGGCATTCAATCTCATTGTTTTCCACAATTATCACTGCAGATGATGTAAATAGGATTCTTCGTTTTTCGGAGTCTGTGACTGTGTGTCGAGTTCTAACTATGGAGCGTCGTTTCGAAAGAAATACTCAACCAAATACTCAACCATAATCCAAAAAATATAAGCAGAAGTATTTTTCATTATTCCATAAGAAAAGGTACCTAATAGCCCCATCATACTTTTTGCTTATTGTGACATAGTATTTACACTACAAGATGATATGGTGAAAATTATGACCCGTTTCTGCAGTAGGGTTTCGTTTTTGCTGCAGATGTAATGTAAGTAACTGCTCGTGTCTTCGCCCGATAACGATCTGCTATGAATAGTTTAGAGAAATAAGCTCACCGAAGAAATAAAAACTTCATCTTAACATAGCAAAGTATGCTGGGTACTTTCTGTATGTGAAAGTCCAAATATGATAATCAAGCTGTTTAAAGAGCTGTATCAGGTAATCGAGGGACCTGGTTTCCGGCTAGGGAAATGGACATCTAATTAATCGGATTTCATTACGAGAATTCCAAACGACCTTAGAAACCCGCCATAAGGGTCGGCTTTCTCCATCGAATATTCGGAGAGTTGTGAAGAACGTCGAATTGTTCCTGTTGTGAACAGAGTTCAAACTTAAGCTAATGACATTGTTTCTCTTCTATTAAAATAGTTTTCATCAATCGTTAAGTTCATGTCATTAATTTGATTCGTAAAGCAGAATCGTTTATCATCAAGAAAGTTCAGCGGGAAAGATGTCGATATCTAATTACTTGTCAATGGAGATACAATTAGTAGGAATAGTGAACATATTCCTTTATAGCCTTTCAACAATAAAAAATAGGTATATTGAGAGTGGGAGGGCCCATTAACTCATTGCAAATTTACCGTAGAAACGCTGTACTGCTTTAACCACTACTAGTGTAGAATATGTCGACCAATTCACTTTAAAACAAAATAGGACGAGGAAAAATTCCAAGGTAATATTTGTTACAAAGGCCGTACATATAAAGTTGGTGTCAGAATTAACAATGGAACCATTCATCGTTGTTGGCGTCGCCGTTAATCGGATTCCTGGCGAGATAGTGAGCTATAATGGGAAAAACTTTGTCGGTACCAAACGAAAGCTTCGAGAACTGCACGACAAATACCTTAATCAACAAACAAACAAATTAATATCTCATTTTCTTCTTCTAGAGAATTTACCGCTAGCTCACAGGATACTTGAAGTTATCATTAAGCTCCACGTTCCAACAGACAAATTCGTGTTAATACCAAGGGTCAAATGAAGCAACCTACCGTTAAATTTTCGCCGTAAAACTTCGATGATTTTTTGGTCTATGATTCTAACCTTAGGTCTTATTATTCATCTTAAGCTATCGAACGTGAAAATGGCTACTTTTCAGGACGTCAAAAAAAACAATTTTAATTGCGACAAATCAGCGCCCCAAAAAAACAAATTTATAGTTTTTTTGAGTTATTTGAATCCTACACAAGCAAGGCATGCAGATTATTAACAACTTACGAGTTTTCTGCAAAAAAAAAATTCAAATTCATTACATTGCCATCCAACACTCTGCTAATTGCTAATTTTCTCAGCAGTGCTGTGTGAAAGATGTGTATAAGATATGTTAGATATTTTAAGTTTGTTTTCTTAAGAAAGCTTACGTTTTCTTAGTAATGAATATACCACATTCGACATTCAGAATGTCTGATTTCAATGAAAAATCATTTATGTAGAAAATTTCTTATCAAAAATGAGAATGTGGCAGGAGTTTCACACTTCAAACAAATTTACAAATTATTTAGTGCCCTTTTGCAGCTGCCTTATTCAGTACCAATATTTTCTACGTCATTTTAAATACAAATACGTTTTCCTTTCAAAGTAATTTAGTAAAACGGAAGTAAAAAAACTTCGAATAAAAACCAAACGAATCTTTAGGTTAAAATAAAATGTTTATTGCCCTACTTATTCAGTAATTAAATTAATTTTCCACAAAATATAACCTAGCCCACTCCAAAATATTATTCGTAGTATTGATTGTTTTTTTTTTTATTTTATTCAAAAAAGGCCTCGAAGTAACTTGCTGTTAATTGATTTTGACTTTCTGAGAATTGCAGCGGGTATTTGATGTATAAATAGAAATGTTTCTGACCCAGTTGTAAAATTCAGAATCCTGATTATTCACAAATTATTTATATTGAAATTAATGGAATGTAAAAAAAAAACTGAATGAATCCGATTCCAATGTTATTGCAAATTTTAGGGCTTAATTTTTGCGTCGAACAACAGTAATTAAACGCTAGGATAGAGTAGTGATATAGTTATTAACAAATAACATCAATGCTATCCATTTTCAGATATCACACCCTATAGAGACCGATTTTACATCAATTTTAAATATTCTCTGAATTCCGTGGTTTTTCCACACTTTTCCACGAAAAAGTGGAACCGAAAGTGGTTTTGCCACGTATAACAATTGACAAGGTTTACACAATTAAAAAATTCACGAAACTTTAAGAGGGTTCAGCAAAATCGACGTTAGAGCCCATATAAATTCTGGTCCAAAAATCTATCATCAAAATTGAGCCGCATTGTGAAGGTCAATACCTTTAACATTGATAGATATTGCTATAACAGGAAAGGAGTCTACAAGGCGTTATTCCAATCTGCGTTTGTGTTGGTCTTGATTCATTATTCGGCCAGTAAAGCAATTTGCCACCTAAATATTAGGTGTTGTTAAGTATTAAGAAACCGTAATAGTACAAGAATAGCACTCCAGGTTAGTAAAAGTTGCGTTAAATTACAAGATAAGTTTTTGTTTTTTCAACTTACGTCATTCATTCAAGATAGCAACATGAAGCACGTGTTTGGATTATAAGAGCTTTGAGATAATTCATGAGAATTCAAACATATTTCAATTTCACGAAAATTATAAATCTTATTCTTCTAAATTGGTTTTTTTTTCTTTTCGTTGTGATTTTATATGATGTGCTGACTGTGAGGCTTAACTTGAGTTTCTCGGTAAATCTAATTGATACTCAAATTCAAACGAGTTGGTGATACACATATATTGTTTAAGAACCAAATGTTGTTTATTAAATAAATGTCTGTTTTGAGGCCGCAATTGAAAGATTTAGTCGACAAAATTTGTTATAATAATGAAATGGTAATTTGCTACCAATGCCGTAATGATTTTATATATACAGGCTACGGTTTTCACAACTAAAAACTTTAATTTCGGCACTACTGAGAAAGAGTTCAAATATTTAAATTGGTTTACTACACAGATAGAGGACGATGAAGATTTAAAGACTTTTTCGAATTTTATGAACAGCAAAAGAAAAGTAGTTGAATTTTCAATGCCATGAACTGATTCAGAACTGAAGCTTGATATGTCTATAGTTATACGAAGTGTATAAAGATGTCGGCCTATATTCTAGCCAGTCCCCGATTGAATCGTTTTAAATGAGTTCCAGGCCGATTAACTTCCCATTCTTAAGAGGAAAGGGCTTAAAACAAATTCTGCTGCCATTGACTATATTGGTTGTTTCTCAAAATTGAGATTGTTTCTTCTGACTCAAAATTTACACCTAAGTCCAAAAAACAGAGTACATCTTGTTTGTCGGATTTTCGACCGGTAAGTTACTACTTGCACTCGCTAAGACTTTAGAAAAAGTTATTTAATCTCCAATTTTGGAATACTTAAAACTCCACAAGATGCTTTCTCGGTACCAATCTACTTTTAAATCGAATCATAGTTCTATTGCCGCATTATTAAACATTAATGGTAGTATTCGTATGGCATTATAGATGAAAAGCTAGCATGTGTAATTGTTCTACTTTATTTTAGTAAAGCTTCTGATAAAATTGATCAACAATTGTAATGGCTTATTGGGATAATGTTAAATAAAATAAAATAGAATTAATTCTTCTTTTTTTGTATGCGGGGCCAGTATGTGGAATTCAGTTCACTAGGCATCTTTCGAAACTAATATTTAGCAGTGGTATTGTTGTTATTATCATTATTAAAGTTTTGTTAGTTAATTTTGGGAATTGGTCATCTAATAAAGAGTATTAAGTTTGAAAGATATGAACAATTATAATTATTAAAATAAATAAATTAGTACTAACAAAGAACAGTTAAAGAGACTAAACGGGTTATAAACCCAAATGAATTCAAAAATCGCTGATAGATGGATAACTTTCACTTCGAAAGACTCTACTTAATGCTGGGTCAATAACTATATGAAATGATCCAGAAAAATAGGTAAGATACATAAACTGATCGGATATAGAAATTCTTAAATGTGATTTGGCAAAAAAGCGTCGCACTACTCCAATCGAAATCCTGTTCCGAAAAAACACATGAGAGAAATAAATTATGAGCGACTAGACAAAGAAAAAAAATAAAAGCAGAAGCGAACCAGAAGACTGATCACAACACAAGACTGATTACAACACAATTTGTTGGGCCTTACAATGCTGTTGAAATCGGTCAAAATGAGCGGTACAAAAATTGAGAAAATTATAGTAAAGACATCGTCAAATTTTTTATTTGATTTTACTTAATTTTAAAATCCGAATCGTGATTAAAATTTTCAAACTTCTTATAGTTACTGCAAAATTTAAGAATTTCATTAAAGCGAGAACTTCAAGAATACGAGACGCTTCGATTTTAATACAGTAAATATGTATTCCTCAAAAAAAAATCTGGCGATTGGAATTGCGTTGTGAATGTGGTATTTTGTGTTAAGGGGAGCGCACTTTCAGTGTACAATATAGCTAGTTTAGTTTTAAAATGATCAATAAATCGATTTTAAATTGAATATATTGAGTTTCTGTTAGAAATGACCCTTACACATATCATTGGCGGCGTTGGAAAGTGCTTTGATTTTCTGCTCGTTTCATTTCAAATTGGACAGGGGGATAACCTAACTTTATGATGAATGTGAATAGTTATTTAACACTGTGATTTTAAATTAACAGAATGTTTTACATAAATTAAAGCCGTTAATAAAATTATTTAATATCCATAGTTTAATAAAAAAAAAATTAAAATTTACGTTCTCTTTCATTAAATCATTTGGATTATAAGAAAATATTTGAAGATACGGAGAATCAATTAGCACAAAATGCGCTACATATAATCTAGTAAAAATAATTATAACTTATTTAAAACAATGAACAAAATTGATAAATTAAGCATAATTAAAAATAGTTGATTGATGAAAATACTATAAATCGTATTTGTGAACCAACCAATTGGTTAGATGTCGAGAGCGATGAGATGCTGGAAAATAATCGAATCATTGGCCACTTTTGTCGTGCGAACAGTGTTTTCATATCGGACGAACGATTCGACGCTATGATTGATGCGCTAACAGAAAAAATGTATCAATTTAGTGATGAACATATTAGGAAAACATTAGAAATTTTAGGAATATATTCGGAAACTACATCAGTAAAAAGTCGAAATTTCATTGAGATAGGGTCAGCATTGGATGATGTTTGTTGCAAGCGGCTAACAAATGGGCAGGTCGTCCAATTATTATTGATGTTTGATTATTGGTATCATCTTCATTTGGCGCGATTATGTAAGTACACGGTTCAAATGTTACGCAAGATCGATCGGAAGCTGAGCCAATTAACTCCTGGCCAATTGGTGCAATCAATGTTTGCGGTAAACATTTCACGTAAACCAGTGATCAACAGTTTTAAATTTAAACAACAATTTATTCAGCATTGTAATAAATTGACAATAGATGAAATTGCTATTATTAGCATGGGATTCTTTAAGACTGAGACGAAATTAAATGATTTGAATTTAGCTTCGCTGGTTTATCATAGCTTGAGTGAAAATGTTGAGAAGATTCAGGATATTGCACTACTGCATATATTAAAAATTTTACGGTACTCATCTGGTCTAACAAGCTTATATTCTGCTAAGTGTAATGAATAAATTACCGCCTCAAACACCACGATTTTTGATAGTGACCTGTTTGCATATAGCGTTATTAGCTAAGTTTGCCACGACCAATCACTCGAATTAATTATTCAACAGTATTTAACAGATAT
This sequence comes from Tipula vernalis, assembly GCA_958295665.1. Taxonomy (NCBI): domain Eukaryota; kingdom Metazoa; phylum Arthropoda; class Insecta; order Diptera; family Tipulidae; genus Tipula; species Tipula vernalis. Next base: position 371,094,483 of record OY282558.1, read on the forward strand.
CAAAACGACGCGTTTGAAGGATCTGGAACGAATGAGTTTTCTGATTGGACTTTATCGATTTCACAGATAAATCAGAAAATGCTCGAAAATTATTGGTATGCATTTTAAATGAGATCAAAGATCGTGTCAATGAAATAATCCGTCGTCCAAAGTGTTTTCCATCAATTATACACCATCTAACCACTTCGAATATTTATTCTGAGGAAATTATTTCGTCCGCTCTCGACAACAAATTCATTGAATCAACTTACTATCGTATTAATTTAAAATCAACATACAAGGGCAATCAACTTCCAGGCATTTGACGTAAATAATTTGTAGGTATGTATACGTTTACAGAAAATAAATCTTATAATTAGTTTATTTAATTTAATTGAAATATGTTTATACAAAGTCCTATTCATTTACTCTGTATAATAATTAAGTTACATTATTTTAATTTAAAAGGCGAGTGATGATTTTTTAAAGTTTATTCGATGACAAATTACATTACAGAGGTTGTATCTAAAGTTGTAACATTATTCACCGGTATTACAGTTATGAACATAATTGACTGAAACTTTACTAAGGATATCCAAATAGTTTCGTTGTGCCACCTGTTTTTTATTTTGGTTCCTGTACACTTCCTTATCAAGCAGCGGATGAAATGGATGAATTGTGGTTGTGTAAGATTTGTATTCATATTATGCATAATGATTAATGATCCTTTAAAATGAATTCGTTCTTACAACAATTATTTAAGGAAGATTATCCAAATCAAGTCATGCCAGACTTGCCAACTGTCCCGTTTTCGACGGATCAGACCAGTTTAGAATCGAATATCGTGCGTTACTATGAATGGGACGCTATTTATCCCATTCGGATCACTTAATTATATTTGAGCAATTTTGAAAAAAAAGGTAAAGCTAAACTTTATTATCATTTTCAGTTAAGCATTGATTAAAATTTTCTGATTTCGTGAACTAATTAAGTAAAGATTACATGAAATGGTCGACTTAACAAATTGTAAACAAATTTGAAAGCTTTGGACTTGGAGGTCAAACTTATAAATATAGGGTTTTATCGAACTTTTTTTACAAAACTAGACACGATGTTAATGACCACAGCTGTAAACCGCTGCATTGTAAAAATATCATGTAATGTAAGATTCGTAAAAATACGTAGGGATTTATTAGAACAACGTACATATGTGTAATACACTGATCATGATTCTCATAATTGGATATTAATAGTACATACAGTAAAAAGAGGCGGCTGGTCCGAAGAAAACCAGAGTTTTTGCCAACCTCATTTTTCTTATCTCTTTGCCAACAACTTTTAGGCAACATACATTTTCGTTGGTATTTTCATACATCACGCCACCACATGCAAACACTTTTAATTTATATTGATAAAGAAGCAGAAAGGAAACTTACGACCTACACCTCGGTGATAACCATATTCTAAATACTTCCTATACTTCACAAAATTACATTGTACTAAGATAATAGTCCAACTTACAGAACTTAAAAATGTTGGCTGATTTATTAAAGTTTGGAATATTATGATCTAATTAATTTTATTAATTGGCAGAATATCTCACAAAGATACTTAAAAGTTGGTTCGTATAGTTTTCATGTTTACAAATAAGTATTAAAATAAATGTGGCGGAGGGAATAATTGCTAATAGATGGTTAATGATATAGAACCCTATAAAATATTTCTAATGAAAATTTTTTAGATTTTTTGAAATTTTGTTTAAATTCAGGCTATTTCAGCATATTCGACAGCCACTTCAATCATATCAATGGGATGCGGAAATTCGATACGAAATATTTTTAGTCAGACGAAGATAGTACACCGAAATTAGACCAATCATAACAGTGTAATAACTGCCGTGTAGTAATTGCTGTGAAACCACCGATAAGAGTGCTCATGCCACTGTGTTGTGTCAGCGTTCCTTTGATGCACCAATTTCAGTTCAATTATCGTTTCTTTTTTGGAAAAGGCCCATATATTTAGGAATCAGGGAGGTTTTGTTAACAGGAAAGGTGATTTGAATAGTATTGGTAAAGATTATTCGAGGATCATTGAATTGGTATCGGAGTTTCCTAGGTACAAGTCTATAATACGTCAAGTTTGAAAATCGACGTTTGGGTTTACAGTGTTTTGATTGTCTGACCGCTTTTCCATTGCACGACGCTGTAATGATGGGTCTGTGAAGATGTCGTCGGATCGTAAATTGCGTAGATGTGTATGCAACGTTTTTCCGTTTCACGATACATTACCGAGTCCGGTATTGACACACGAATATTTTTGCTCGGACGATGGATCAATGACGCCATGATCCCCTGTTGTGTCGGTCCGATAATTGTTTTATAGTCTGACGGATATTTTTCTTTAATTGTGGGTCACAGTTTTTAGCCTTGGATACAGTAAGTGCAAGAGGTACTTGATATTGTATACTACATTACATTGCAAGAATATTTGAGGTAGTGATGAAAACGTTACAGCACTTTTTAGTTGCTGTTCAAGTATTTTTGTCTGATGGTGTGGTTGTTATAAATTATACTTAATTATATATAATTGTTAGATGAAAGGGAAGGTAAACCATTAATTAACCATCTACAGGAGAACGGTAGCTAATGAAACAAGTGCTGTGAATATGAATTATAACTTAGCAATATAAAATTTTTAAACATTCCCTTAGAATTTTTATTGTTGATGTTGAATTATTCATATGTCTTAATATTATGGTTGAGGTTGGTATTGGTATTGAAGTGAGTGTTGGTATTAGTATTCATATTGGTTAGTTAAAATGGTTTTAGTTTAGAACACTCCTGAGAAACTCGACCAAGATGACAATGGCTGAGATGAAAGCACGATGGCCCGATGGTAGTTGGTTGAACGATTGTCAAACTATTAATGGTTATTTATTTGTGGTACATAGGGATTGATCTATAATCTATTTCAGAGAATCAAATTTATACTTAATTGATTTTAAAATAGTTATTATAAAGAATTAATGCATATTTTAAATTTAGGAGTTTCTTGAAGAACCTGAAACAACCTTACAGGAGTTGGAGCAGTAGATGAACTTCAAATTATATTGTCTTGTGTTAAATAAATTACTAAAAAAAAAAAAAAAAATATATTACTAACAAATTTACTAACTATCAACTACTTAGGTGTCTGGAACCGGGTTGAGTCTTTGGTGCTAACATTCCTTTCCCATCCCTCGATTTTGTTATATGTGTATATATGCACAACTATTAGACTTATGTGGTTATCGATGTGGTGTCTTTCCTTGATGAGGGAGAGTTATGGTGCCGTGTTGCAACATGGGTATAGTGGTGTGGTATTCGCATTTATAATACGGTAGACTTGCTTAATGCTTGATCGTACATCGAAATCAATCAATCAATCAATCAATTCCTTAAAAAAATCTGGCTAGCTTAGAAGCCAAACATTAAGCTTACGGTTTCATTATAATTGATTACCATATCTACTATACACTTGGAAGTTGCTATATATTATAGCTGATATTCCTGCGTCCAGAACATATTCCGCAAAATTACTGGCAAAGCCTAAATGACCTGCATATTATTATTATGGAATGTCAAATTAACAAATTGACTTAAATATCACAGTATATAGAGTGACCAGGTCAAAAAGCAGAACATTTCGACTTAAAACCCTGAACAGTTAGTTATTATGTCTTAAAGTATGTTATGTGTTTGAATTAAAAAAAATTGCTGTGTAAAATTCGTTTGGTGGCGAGGATCATTCACTGGTTATAAAACAGATGTGCGGTGAAATCTCAGATTCATCGTTTAAGTACGTTGCAACGAATTCATTGAACATCAAAAAAATGTTTAAATAAAACATGGCCCGAATTCAACAAGTATTAGAGACACCCATAAACCGAAAACTTAGATTTGCCAAAAAAAAACTATTTTTCATACATAACCAATCCCAGTCCTTTACTACATTCCCAGCACCAAATGGAAGTTCCTACTATAAAATCGATTTATTCGTGCTTTGAAGAGTAACCTAGGTCATATGATTTGGGGCCGGATTTCTTAAATAAAATAGGAGCCAAATTCAAGAAATATCGCGGACGAAATTTGTATCACAATTTTTTATTTAAATAAACAATCAATAGACGCTACGTCCCCAGGTCCAAATCGAGCTAGGCAGAATGTTCATGGATGGATTTAGTAAAATTGTACTTATAGATAGTTTCTAATATAAGAACAACCTATTATTTCACGGCCCGAAGAATTTTTAAGCCCTTAAGTTGGGCTGGGGTCAGGATTTTAAAAATAAAACATGGGTCAACGGCAAGAAATATTTTGGAAGACTACTCCTACTAATGATATTAATAATATAAATCAAAAATTAGATTTCAAAATTTTGGTTTTCCATATATAACCAACCCAAACAATTTTCTCCGCCTTCAGCACCAAATTCAACACATACACACACACACACACCCACCCACACAAACATCTGTCTGCGTATTCTAGTGAAATTTTATATATCTAATCTAAAACAGATTAAATCGCGTTTTGAAGAATTTTTGGGTTATGTACATATATCATTTATTTCGATTTCTTAGATAAAATATTTAAATTGTGTTGAAATTAATATTTGTGTGGTTCTGTGGTAGTACGATATTCAAACTTCTGACAGAATTCATTCTTACAAAAGAAATCTGCATTTGACACCTGTATTGCTCAAAAGATAATTAATATTCTCAAACGAAAAACTTACAAGGCAATTTAGTCGCTAAAATTGCCACCAAAGGAACCAATTTATATTTCGTATTTACAATTTTACGTATTTTGAACGATAAAATCAAAGTAGAAACTTTAACATTAATATATGTAAATTACGAAAATAAAAACCAAAAACAAAAATTAAAACAAAACTAAATTTAGAATTTTCTTTACGATTAACATAATTACCACACAACATATAAATTGTTTACAAATTTACGACAAGCACGAGCTAAATTTAAAGAAAAAATATTCTAAAACATAAAATTCAATGTTAAATTTAAGCCAAGCATAAAATCAATATTTCAACCTGTTGAATCTGTGTTTATATATGAAATGGAATGTTTACGTATGGACTTATGCTCCAACCACAAGATAACTAACTGTTCAAAGAAATATCGTAAATTTTAAAATAATTACTCAATTTTTTTTTTTTCAAAGAAAGTGTATACTTCTTAAAATATTATGTAGGAACAATAATAAGAAAGAAAAAAATTAACTAAAACTTAATTATTAATACTAAAAGATTTATTTATTTATTTAAAAAAAAAATATTGAAGCGCGAAAAATGATTTAAAAACACATTTTCAGATACACTTACCAGAAGAATTTTAATATTTTGTACAGATGACGACGTCTTCTTTAAAGAATTATTACCATTTAGGTAACTCGACCGATGCTGTTTAGTATAACCACTTTTGTTTACATAAATTCGCATTTTCCATGAATTGGAGAAATTGAACTGGAAGTATTTTGAATGTCATGCGTGGTTTCGTATTTTTTGTTAGTCCCCTATTTTTGGGAATTAAATGAGCGACGAGAAATAAGTGAATACATTTTTTTTTGTAATGTAAAATGCAAAACAAGAGCTTAACATAAATCCAATGGTGTTTGATGAGTTAAGAAGCACAGATTTGCATATCAAAATGCAAATATAATAATAGAGAAGTGTTTTGGCATTTTTGTTATGTTTCTTATAAATTATGTGGTTGTTATCAAAACCAAAAGTATGATCCGTATGCTTTAAAGATGCATTCAATGATTTTGTAACGAATTCAATGGTTTCGTGCTAAAGTTTTTGATAATGAAATAATAAATTTGTACCAAAAACGTTATTGCATCTATATAATAGGTGACTGCTTTTTATACATATTTTAATACGCCGTTTATTTAAACACTACGATTGGGGGTGGATACCATAATTTATAAAAATCTCGAATAAATTTGTGGCTGGTGATAAAATGAAAACTGATCTCATTTTGTGTTTTAACTATCTTTCAAAATTCTGTTTGTTTAATAATAATACAAATACCAAATTAAAACATTGAGGTTCTCACTATTATTGTGGTAACATTTTGTGAAATAACCGCAAATAGATATAACCAAAAAATCGTTACTATTTACATATAATTTGGTTGATTTCAGACTGTACAGTTGAAAGCAAATTATAAATATAGGATTTCACACAATGTACAGCTTGAAGGTTGACAACAGTCATTTTAGAATTTCATGAATACAAAACTTATTCAATTTATTTGGATACCTATATTGATCCTTCTACTTTTATGAAATTGTGAAATAATTGCATGACTGTTCACTTTATATCGATAAATTTGTTGTGAATATTTCGAGAAATACTATTTTGACATTTTTCAATAAATATATATTTGCTATAGTGCGCCACAGGATTAAATCGTACATTGGTCGTGTACTAGTGCAAAATTAGAGCCACGTTTGGTTAATGGTGGAATTTTGTCTAGTACAAAGTTAACTTCCGTAACATCAAGATACGTGTTAACTCGTAAGAAAATAAAAAACAATTTAAATGGCCAAACTAAATATCTAAAATATTGCGCTATTTGCATAAGTAAAGCGGTCCATTTGGCGTATATAACATAATTCTTGATTATAAAATGATACGCGTTGGTTTCTTTTCGATAAAAAAAAATATATCGAGCCGCAAATTGAAACTTTGGTCATATGCGAACCATTGTTTTGGCGCAATAGAGTTTTTTCAATTTAGTAAACATACCGAAACAAACCTTTGAAAAGCGATTACGTCACACAGAAAGTCTAACCAAACGATTCAAATTATGGTAAATCCAAATTGGAGAAGCTAAGCAATCACAGAACTAAATCAAGAAATAAAAAAAAAAAATAAAAATTACACAACAATTAAGCAACCGAGGAGTTAGTAGATCACGAATTTAAAAACTTAGCAACTAATTAAGCTATTAGCTTTACTAATTAATCAAATTAAGAAATTACAAGAAGCAATTAAGAAGCTGAGAAATTAGAAATTTGGAACTGAAAAATTAAGCAATTATGAAATCGATAAATTAGGATAAAAAGAAGATAACAAATTTAGAAAATCTTTTAATTAAGAAAAACGGAAATTAAAAATTTTAAAAATATAGTTTAAAAATTAGAAATATAATAAGAAAATGGAAATTTAAATTTAAGATGTCATAAAATTAAGAAACTAATTTTAAAAATTCAAAAATTCAAAAATTAGGATTGAAATTAGAAAGACAAAAAATTTAAAAACATAAAGTGTTTATGCCTGAAAGAAAATAATAAAATTAATTAAATCAAATCACTATAATCTAATTTAAATTATATTTTTTTTATTGCAATTAATTAATTCATCAGGAGTATACAGCTCAACGCAATGACATTTCGCAATGTAAACAAAACATAGTGGTGGCAAATATATGTATTGTTGTTGAGTTGGCTACTCTTGATGTATTGATGAATGTAGATTGATCGTTATCGAATTAATGTACACTGTTCATTAATGTAGATTGTCTGGTCTCGAATTAATGTAGAGTATACGGATTTTCGTGTCTGATGTCGTTAATATAATGTTGCAAAAAATATATTTTAACAATTTCATTTTCTCTTTGCGATTGGCCTTCAAACGAGTACCTAAGTGCGAAATCCAAAATTTTTACAAACTTTATTCATTATATAAATATATTAAATTTTAATTACAAATTGAACAATAAATTATAAATCTACTAATTATATTTGTTTTGAATTAATAAATTAAATTTATAATTTCTTTATAAATTAATTAAGCTTATTATATTAAAATATTTAATTATCATATATTTGAATGAATTACTATAATTTAAAAAAAAAATAAAAAATTATAAAGTTAAAAAATAAAATTAATATTTCAACAAATTAAGTGTCGTGTGAGTTTTATTTTTATTTTCAAAATTCTTCACCGCGACATAAAGTAATTTTAAGATAAGGGAGGATAAAAATTATTAATTAGAAATAAATGAACTAGAAAAAAAGAGAAAATAGGAGATTAAAAAATCAGAAATTAAAGGATTAAAAAAAGAAGTAATTGAGTTATAAAATCAAAATGTGATGAAATCAAGGAACTACAAAATTATGAAACCAAGAAATGAAAATTTCCTTTGCTTTGCTCTGTTTCGGAAAATCAGATTTATTATTATACATTTTACATTCTAGTATACATATAAGGTATTCCACACATTATTTGTGCAATTATGAAAGTGTTTAACCCAATACAATTTAAAAATAATATTTATTTGGAAATTAATAATGAAAATTGAATTAAATTAATTTTGGGAATAATTAATTCAAAACCCTATTACACCACAACTAGAGTCCCATTGGCTAAAATTAAGAAAATTGAAAATACAAAATCTTAATTAATTAGGAATACTTTATAATTAGGAAACATAGAAATCAGAAAATTGGGAAATTAAGAAAATAATAATTAAACAAAGTAACAAATTTTGAAAAATTTCAAAATAATTAATTAAGGAAATAAAAAATTAAGAATTAAGGAATTTGAGAATTTAAGGAATGAAATTAAAAACTATCAAAAATAAATCTTAGGACACTTGAAATTAAGGTACTATGAAAACAATAAAATAATTTAGTCAACCGAGCATTAAAAAAAACCATAAATTATCAAATCAAACATAAGAAAACTAAGAAATTTAAAATTAAACAATTATCGGATCAAACGAATTAAAAATAAAATTTAAATGGGAATAATTAATCGAGGAATTTTTATTTAAATTCCCGATTAGACAGTAACTGAAGTTTCCCGTAGGTTCAAAATAAGAACTTTCGATATTATGATAATCAAGAATTAAGAAGCTTAATTGGGAATAATTTTTAATGTGGAAACCAAGAATTAGACAATTAGGAAATTTACAAATTAAGCAATTATGTAATCGAGAAATTAAGAAATAAAGCACCTAACAAATTTTTAAAATTTTCGAAATTAAGAAATAAGGTAATAAAAATTTAAGAAATAGGGAAGTTAAGAACTTATTAAGGAATGAAACGAAAACTAGAAACATTAAATCTAAGAAATTTGAAATAAGCGTACTATAAAATTAAGAAATTAAAACTTTAAAAATCAAGTATTTAAATCAACTGAGATTTCTAAAAATTAAAAACTAAAGAAATTAACTAAATACGAAATTTTAAATTAAGCAATAATTAGATCAAACCAAACTATAAATAAAAAACGAATATGGGAACTAATAAGCGAAGCATTATTCATTTACACACCCGACTACACCACAAATTAAAAAAATAAGAAACTTGATTAGGAATAATTTTTAATTAGGAAACTAAGAAACCAGAAATTTAGCAACCAAGTAATACAAAATATAAAAAATAGAAACTCTCAAATTTTGAAAATTGTCCAAATTAAGGAGTAAGGAAATAGGAAATTAATAAAATATAAGGAGTTAAGGATTTAAGGGACGAAATTAAAAACTATACAAATTGAATCTTCGGAAATTTGAATTTAAGGTTTAATATAAAACTGAGAAATTTTAAAAATTTAAAAATCAAGAATTTATTCAACCTATAATTTAAAAAAATTAACAAATTAAGAAAATATTGCAATCGCAATTAAACAATAATCGGATCAAAACAAATTGACAATAAAATGTATAGAGGAATTAATATTCGAGGCTATGACCCCCTTTTGCGTCGCAGTTAGGTTCCAAAAAATAGCGACTTAAAGTGAAACAACGCAAACTGAAAATTATTTTTGATATAAATACGAAGGTTTTGAAGGAGATAGGTTCCTAAAATTTGATGAAGAAAGGAACTAAAGCTTATTATATATTATTAGTTCAGGTACATACATATTTTTATTCATCAATTATATATATGTAATGTACGTTACATGGTTCATTTAATTTAATAATAAAAAAATGTACAGAAGTATATCAATATGTATTGAAATAGAAAAAAAAAATAGAATTTCAATCTAAATTACGATATTTTACGTGGACGGAAATTATTGATCAAGTTTTTGTTGAACTATTTTTGTTTTATCCTGGTAAATTTCCTTATAAATTTTGATTGAGTTTTTAAGCATTTTTGCTACCATCAAACTGCGCTCCGTGTCACGATCATCGTATATGAAAATGTATGCTGCTTCGTCAATTAATTTTAGAGCATCCGATATTCGCTTATTGGATAAAGCCTGTTTTGGTTCTTCGTCTTCAATTGATAGACTTTGATTTTTATCCAATTCGAAAAGCTCGCCGTTATCTAACTCCTCTTCACTGTTGATATTTATCAAGTCAACGATATCGCAAAGCAACGCAAAAAAAAGTTTTTAATGATGCAAGGAGTAATCAGTGGTTTCCCTAATTATTCGATATTTTTTTAAACGGAAAATGACGCAAAATGAAATTTTGCGACGCATTTTCAAATTTCGAGTATGATTAGGAAAGGTGTTGCATATCGGAAAAAATCGCAAAGTGAAACAACGCAAAACGGGGTCTTGCTGTATTTTCTATTAAAACCCCGTTACACTACAACTGAAGTCCCAGGGGTAAAAATGAAGAAATTACGAAATTATGCAATTAAGTAATCGAGAAATTAAGAAACAATGAAACTAACAAATTTTGAAAATTTTCAAAATTAAATATAAGGAAATAAAATATTAAGAAATAAGAAAATTAAGAATTTAAGACATGAAATTTTAAACTTGAAATTTGATGTTAAGGTACTATATAATTAATTAATGAAAAAGTTTAAAAATCAAGAATTTATACAACTGAAGATTTACAAAAAAAAACTAACAAACTAAAAAATAAAGAAATAAGAAAAAACGAAATTTGAAACTAAACAATAATCGGATGAAAACAAATTAAAAATAAAATTTATATGGCCATTATTAACTGAGAATTTTTTTATTTAAACATGCAATTATAGGGCAACTGAAGTTTCACTGGATAAAAAGAAATTCACAAATCAAAAACGCTACTAATTTAATTAATAATAATAGGAATATTTTTTAAATTAGAAACAAGGAAATTAAAAAACTCCAAAATTACGAAATTAAGCAATTATATAATCGAGAAATTAAGTATTAAGAAATTAAAAAAATTAAACGTTAGAACATCAGGAATTTAATCAGCTGAGGATTTAAAAATTTAAAAATTAATCAATTAAAAAACAAAGAAATTAAGAAATAAAAAATTTGAAATATCAAAACAAACTAAAAACAAAATTTATTTCGGAATAAATCATCGAGGCATTTTAAATTAAAATTAATTGAGATTAGATCACAACTGAAGTCACACAGGTGAAAATTAAGAAATTACGAAATTAAGAAATTTGAAAACTTATTAGGAATAATTTTTAATTAGGAAACAAAAAAATAGAAAATTTGGAAATTATAAAAATTAAGATTTATATATTAAAGGAAATATATAAAGAAACTAACAAATGTTGAACAATTTCGAAATTAATAAATAAGGACATAAAAAATTAAGAAATAGGGAAGCTAACAATTTAAAGAATAAAATTAATCTTTAAAAATTGGAAATTAAGGTTAAAAAATTTTAACATCAAAAATTCAATTAAGTTATCATTTTAAAAAAATTTAAAATTAACAAGAAAATAAGGAATTTTAAGCAATTGAAACAAAACAAATTAAAATTTAAAATTTATATGGGAATTAATAGTCAAACAACCGATTATATCAAAACTCAATTGCCATGGGTAAAAATTAAGAAACTTCAAAATTAAGAAATTCAAAAATCGAGAAATTTAATTAAGAAGTATTTTTAATTAGGAAACTAGGAAATGAACAAATTCAGAGTTCCAAAAATTTAGCGATTAGATAATCAAGAAATTAAGGAAAGAATTTATAGAATTAATCTACAAACTACCATATATAAATTAGATTTTAGGGAGTTTGAAATTAAGGTACCCTAGAATTAAGAAATTTTTATATTTAAAAATCGTGAATTTAGTCAATTATGGGAATTTAAAAAAATTAAAAAATTAAGAATTTAAGAAAATAGGAATCTACGAAACTAAGAAATTCGGCAATTTACTCCAGAAATTAAGAAATAAAGGAACAGAAAAATTTAGAGAAATTCAAAAATAAAAAAGTCTAAAATAAGGAACAAAAGAAATCAAGGTAATGTGAAATAACCAAATAAGAAAATTAAGAAGTACAAAAATTAGGAAAGCTATTGGCTAAAACGGAATTAAAAAGAAATTAGGAGAATAAAAAATTAAAAAGCAAAGGCTTTAGGAAATTAAGGAATTAGCTAATTTAGAAATTAAGATTTTAATACTAAACTAAGATAATATAGGAGAAAATAAGAAAATAAGAAACTTATAAATTTAGAAATATAGAAATTAAAATATTAGAAAATTATGAGATGAGAAAATTAAACAGTTGAGAAACAAAGAAGTTAGGAAAATAAAAATTTGAAAAAAAATTGGAAATTACCATAAGAAATTTAAGAAATTAAACAGAAATTGAGACAACACTTCCCGTGTACCTTTCGAAAAATGTTTATAATCCGTCCAGAAACAAAAGTTTTTTTAAATATGTTTAACAACACAAAAAATATTTTATTGTCTAAAATTTTTCGAAGACACTTTGTTTTCATCCTCAGAGATAGATTGTTCTGGGGCCCTATTCTCGAATTCCACATCCATTTTCCACATGTGGACATTTTTCAAAATTCATAAAAATTGAATTTTTTCGGTACTAAGGGAATATTTCCGAATGGGTATAAGCAGGTGGAAGAAATTCCCCATATAGGAAAATGTCCATGCCGCATGTGTTTTATATATGAATTACAATTTCCGAACGTTTTGATGAATTTTGCCAGATATCCGCATGTGGAAAATAGATGTGACATTCGAGAATCGGGCCCCTGGTGGGTACAATCGATCTCTGAAGATGAAGAAAAAGTGTAAAAAATAAAATATTATTCGAGTTATAATTTTTTGGGAAAACTTTTATTTCTGGGGTCTATAAAATTGTTGCGAAAGTTTCGTGACCAATCACATAAGAGATAAGCAGGAATTGTTGTTGTAGGAATACAATTTAAATAAATAAAGGAAATCACGTTAAAAAAGTAAACAAAAAGCAAAAAAACGAGTTTAGCCTAAAACTTCTTCCTAGACCTTGTTTCAATAAAAACCAAAATTTCCTGGAAAACGCTTTAGAAATATCTTTGCCCGAAGATATTTTAAACTAAAAAATGGCCCACAAATACTCAGAGTCA